>JANAVB010019198.1:7936474-7951474 GCA_029216955.1 Iris pallida | reverse complement strand
ATGACAAACTCGATATGTCAGCAAAGTAGTCTAGTAACGTCGCAAAGGACGTCGCTATTCTTGTATCCGAACGTCGCTAGCCTGTGTCGGAGACGTCGCTGATGGTCACCAGACATCGCTAATATGGTGCCGTGACAAACCCAAAATGTCAGATAGTACGTCAGTAAATGTCACAGATTATGTCGCTAACCGTTAAACTGTCAGCGACAATTAGCAACGACTATCTATGTCACTAATTAGCAATGCCTCGTCGGCAAACATCGCTATCCACTAAAAAGCTAGCGACATCATGGCATCATAAATATACGTCGCCATGGCAACGAACAACGACGTATTATGTGTTAGAGACCAGGCAATACGCGGCATGCAGAATTCGTCGCTAAACGAAATCAGTGACATTTTCTTCACATTTAGCGACATCTTTTGGCATCGCTAAAGTGACTTATTTTGGTAGTGTCAATCCATTATAGTAACAAAAAAGGAGAGAATTTAATTTTGACAGTGATCTTTATTCACACCTTTAGCCTCTGTTATAGAAGCGGAAGGATCAATCAGTGAACTAGAGAGTGGAGTATGAAAGTGATGTCTTAAGAAGCCTTCTGTCTAGCTCTGCACACTAGAAAGAGGTGGCTGTTGCATTAAATAAAGCAAATCTTTAGTTATCAGTTAAGATCTAGTAAGATGAGGCGCCCGAAGGCGAAGAAAATCAAATCTTGATCGAACCCATATTTGCCCAATGGATACAATCCGCTCATGGTAAGACTTCATATGGCTTCGATGTACTCTTATCTTCAACAACTAGCTCGACATTCAAAGTGGGTCAAAGCATATGGTTACCCGGTTGGTTGAATGCTTTAATGAGAATACTAATTCATATTCTTAACAATAGGTCTACACCAATTTTTTTTTCTGACTAACTGACTAGCCTTTTGGAATTCTAGTACATGACATTTAGATATCCTGTAATAAAAATAACTTTTTACCTCGATTAAAAGAATTGGAATGAGTCTGTTGGGCATTTGTTCTTAATTGGTCTTACATAATTAAATACTATATATAAAAATTTGGTGCCCTCTAAAAATTTAAGCATGAGGCACCTGCTTCATGGGCTTCATATCAAGTCTGGCTACGTTGACTACCACCCCCTCGAGGCACTGGAGGAGACCGGAGCAGAGGACGTTAGACCGGAATAAGGCCACCCACTACGAATAAGGGCCAACAACAGGAGAGAGGGCGGAGGAAAGAGAAAGCTAACAACGGAAAGGCCCCCATGACTAAACCCATAAACTGGAGAAGACAGGGAGGGGAACGAGGCGTGGGAATACAACTAGGGCCACAGGAAGGTGGCAGCAAATCCTGGACAGAGGTTTGTTATGGCACTAACAGACGGATGAAAGAGTCCATGGAGTTTGTCGAACCCAAGCAGGTTAATAGGAAGAAGCAAGCAATTTTTAGTACGAAAGAGATAGAATAAATAGTTGCTTATTGGAAGAACTGATGCTCTACGTGTTAGGGGACATTCCCTTCTTTAGGCAGTTACGTGAATTTGTGGCAAGAGTTTGGACGCCGAAGGGAAGCATGGAGTTCTTTGCAAGGGAAGAGGGATTTTTCTTCATTAAATTCGGACTAACAGAAGACGTCGAACAAATCCTTCAAAGAGGTCCGTGGACATTTGATGGACGTTCCATTATTCTGAAAGCCTGGCAGCCAAATCTAGAATCTGAATGAGAAGTGCTGCATACTATCCCCGTTTGGATTCGATTGCCTGGTTTACCTATACAATTTTGGAACAAAATGATTATCATAAAGTTGGCAAGCCTAATCGGCAGACAAATCAGAGTGGATGAGGTAACCCAGTCATGTTTGTTAGAATAATTCAAACCTAACCGTTTGATTTCTCAGTCAAGTGGTTGTTACTAAAGAAGGGGTTGTGTCACTCCACTTTTTCAGTATTTTTAAAAATCTTAAATCTATCTTCTGTTTAATGATTAATTCTTTAATTGATTTTCAAATAATAAGTTTTATGACTATTTTTGGAGGGAATTGAATTAAGAGCATGAATTTGAATTTGAAAGTTTGTTATAACAAACAACTTGTGGTCCCACCACTTGACACATTCCTTCTTATTTGATTTTGTTTTCAGTGCAAATACTGAAATGGGGAGGTCTTTTGTTCTAAAAGACCCTTGGTGGAGGGATCTTTTGAATATGGCTCAGCCTTATTACTTCATTCCAGAGAGAGAGAGAGGGACTGATTTAGTAGCTCTCAAAATTTTCTTTCCCTAAAATTCTTCTCTCAGCTCACCTAACCCTTAAATCTCGTCGACCATGGCGACGATGAAGGCGGCGCCTGCGGCGGTAAGCCATGTCTCCACCGACGACTGAGCGAGCTTCATGGAGAGTTTTCGTTGCAGTTGCGATAAAGATCATTGGCCCCTCATCAGCAGATTTCCCTGCGAGCATCCTCCTCAAGCAATCGGAAGCGGCGGAGCTCCTCCGCACCTCAGCTGTCGGTCTCGACGGTGGTAAGTCCCTTGAGATGACTCTTCCTTTCTAGTTTGGTAAAATCGATCAAGACTCTCTCGATCTCCTCTGGATCTCGTCAGGTTGGTGAGATCGGGACGATAGTGGGAAGGATGAACTCGATCGCCCCGGCGAATTGTTCGATCAACAGCTCCCTCGAGTATCCTAGTGTTCTCAGCTTCTAAAGATTGTATTTTCGGCGATCGATTTGTGTCGACAGTGGTAAGCACCTTTTTCGATCTATTTCTATTCCTTCTCCTTGTTTCGTTTGAATTATTGTTCCGATCTGGGTTTGTCAGATCGAAGTGCAGACGTCAGTTATTCAAAAATCAGTCTTGCGACGACATTCAGCTCCGACGTGAATTGCACTAAGGAGGTGCGTTGAATCAAGTTTTCTTCGAATCATTTTCTTTTATTTGATCTCAGTGACTTGTTTTGCTTCCGATCAATTGTATAGATCGATCGATTAATCAGGACCGTTGATCTAAATCAGTTGCTGCTGAATTATTTTGATCTGCTGGATCGATGAGTTTTATTGACAGGGATTTTACTTTCCTGAGCCATTTTGATATTTGCTTTTGGTGACCGGTTTTGGTTTATGTCAGTATTCGGGGGGATACTTGGTTGATCTAAACCTGTTGATTCTTCGAGTACGAATTTAGATCCAAAGTTGAAGACAAGTTTTCTCTCCATCTTTCTCTTCCAGGTAAATTATTCCAAAACTCTTGTTCTATTGTCGTTTTAGTTCAGTTTTGGAGGTAATGGCGGTTGTATTATCTGTGTCCAGTGTTCGTGTCGTATTATTCAGCGTTGCGCTCGTGTCTACCATGACGGCTGTGGTTCATGTTCGATACGGGGTGTCGGGTGCTTTTAGCTGCTGGCTAATGGTAGTATTCAATTCAGTAGATGGGTTGCATCTGGAGATTTCTCTCGAGATGGATAACAATTACTTTTGGTCATTTGATGTTTAATATTTCTATATCCTGATTCAAAATTATTATATTGTATATTTTGATTCGGTTGGGAGATTTAAAACTAACTTGAATCTAAATTGTAATTTCTATAATTTTATTGTTGGTTGATGGGTTTTTTGGTGATGGTTGATTTTCGTTTTGAGATACAGTTGTAGTAGCCGTTAGGCTACCATACTTTTGAATTTTAGTTATACATCTCTTGAGTACTGGTTGTTGATCTGGACTATTTTTAGTATGGTTTTTTAACTGGGAATGGATGGGGTTGGCTACCCTTGAGTCAAGATCCTGCCTAGACTTTATTAGTTCGGTTATGCATTCTAAAGGATTTGTGCCAAGAATGGTTAATATAACTTGTTTAGAACTTAATCAACTTATAACTATTAAACAAGAGGACATCCAGCTCCATACATTACCCGTACTTCCCTGGAGCAAGGCAAGTACATTCTATGGTCTTGTGCATTTTTATTCATATCTTGTACTTCTCTTGATGACACGATGTGACACAATATTTTGTAGTCTTGTACTTTCATGTTCTTGTACTTAATTGTAGTCGGGGAGGGGAAATACACTAGCTATGTGACCAAACCCATGTTCTGATATTCATGTTGATAGCTTAGGCCTCGTACCGTGCACGCGGGTCCTAAGACGTGCCGATATTCATGTACTCCTGTACTTATTCATGTACTTACCCCAGCCGGTCACATAGGCTAGTTGTATTTCAAGCATTGTGCATATGTCATGGCTTGTACCTCAGGTTCATGGTTTACATTCTTGTACTTTATTTCCTATACTTACATTCCAGTACTTTCATGTTCTTTCCTGTACTTTAGATTTTATGTTCTCCTGTACGCATTTCCATATCATGATGTTTTTGTTTATTACCTAGAACAGTACTTTGCTCCGCTCCTTGTTGGATATGTTGCAGGTGAGATGGAGGCTGTGTGACACGTACTATGGCCGTGAGCCTGCTGACGTACTAGAGCCAGCTGGAGCTGCACTAGACCTAGAGGCCGAGGAGGCCTAGCTATATTTTCCTTTAGATGCTTAACTTTAATTGTATTAAAGACATCATACTTTACCTTGCTTTCTGGATGAATGTATTAATCTTAGAATTGTACTTTGGATTCTGGGATCGTTTACAGAGATGCTATGATTTGTATATATTCATATTGCCTTGTAGTTCCCTAGATTCGTACAACTAACTTCGTCGTGTCTAACGACGAAGGTTGGGCGTGTCCGACTCGTGTCCGATTATTCGGGAGCGGGTCGTGATAGGTTGTGAGCTATTCATTAAGTGTTTTGAAGTGTATTGTAAAGCCTTTGTATAAGGAAGCTTCTATAGTCATTTGAGGACATATTTTTCTAGAGAGAGTTAATTCATTCTTCAATAGTATTATTCATTCTACTTTGCTTAATATTTTTTGTGTCCCTTTTTCATTTTACTACATATAGCAGAAGCTAGTGTAGCTTGCTCGTCTAGCATCTTTCCAACACTGTAGTATCAGAGCCGGGTTCTCTGTTGAAGCTAGGAGCAAGCAATTCCGCGTAGAAAGCTTGCTCGCAGAAGTGATTCTAGTAAGTTTATTGAAGAAAATATATTTTGCTTTTTGAAAAAAAAAAGATTTGGTTGTTTAATTTTAACTTTTTCTCTTTCCAAGAGGTAGAAGAAAGACATATTTTGGAAATGGGTTTAATCTCTCTCAAAATCTGATTCTCGTATTTAGTGGAGAGAATTATGAATTTTAGAGTATTAAAATGAGAACTATTTTTATTTCACAAGATCTTTGGAAATTTGTTGAGATGGTTATGCAGATACATATAGGACTGCAGGAATAAAGGAACATCGAAAGAAAGATGCGAAGGCACTACTCATACTACAACAATCCATGAAGGACTCTATTTTTCCAAGAATTGCTAACGCTGTCAAGTCAAACGACACATGGAAAATTTTGAAGCAACAATATGAAAGTGATGGTTATTGTACCAAAGCTTCTAATATTGTTAATCAGCTATGAACTCTTCGTGAAGAGCTTAATAATAACAAGGTAGTAGCAAAGGTTTTGAGAACTCTTGTTCGTAAGTTTGATAATGTGGTAGTTGGAATAGAGGAATGAAAAGATTTATCTACTCATTCTTTTAGTGCACTAACAAGTTCTCTTCTAGCACATGAATAAAGATTATACAGGACGACAGAAAAGAGCGTTGAAAGTGCATTTCAAACAAGAGTTAAAACTCAGGAATATATCGAGAAAGAGGTGGTTATCAAGGAAGAGGTGAATACCGTGGTCGAGAAAGTGACCAAGGCCGAGGTAGATGGAATCATAACGGTCTGGGAGACTTAAATAACTACAAAGGTAAAGGAGACTCGACAAATTAGAAAGATAACTACGAAAAAGACCGCGGATCAGCCCAGAGTTGCAGGCAGTTCGGTTCAGTCTACACCAGATGTTCCGAAAGAGCAACTTCCTCCACCGCCTCCTATTTTTCGTCCGGTGCCCCCGACGATGATGTTTGACGGCGCCCAGGTGATGGCAATGTTCTAGCAGTTCATGGATGCTCAGAACCACCAGGCCGTACAGTTCCGAGCGACAATCGTAGATGCACTCAGGATCCGAGAGCCAATTCCACGAGCACCAGTAGCACCTCCAGCACCAGCAATACCGAGACCGGGGACTACCAGAGACTATCAGAACCTCTGTCCGATGGATTTCTGGAGCCATGAGGGGATAGTATATACGGATGAGTGGCTGGAAAACACCGAGCGGACGCTGAAGATGGAGAGGATTCCGGATGACCTGAAGGTGGAAGTTGCGAACATGCGACTTTTTAATCTTGCCAGAGCCTAGTATCGAGAGGAGCCTCAGTTGGCCACACCCTAAGTTCTTTGGGTAGACTTTAAAACTCTGTTCAAAGAGAAGTTCTTTCCAGATGTGGAGCGAGACGAGCTTCGGATGCAGTTCGAAGCACTACAGCAGGGGAACATGACTATAGCAGAGTACACATCAGAATTCACCCGACTCAGCAGGTTTATAGAGAATCTAGTCAGCACACTAGAAGAGAGGTCTTGGAGGTTCAAGAAGGGCCTCACCAGAGAGTTGTGGCATATAGTGGCGATCAGCCAGGCGATGACTTATGCAGGCATTCTCAAGATTGCTCAGGCTATGGAGATGGAGATGGAGCCGAACCTCAAGAAGAACCAGGACATCGGTAGTAGCAGCTATCAGACAGCAGCAAAGAAGACTCAGATTCAGACGAGGCTACAACAGCTAGAACAGCATCATCACCGTCCAACCATAGTTCATTCACATCAGCCACAGAGACAACAGATGGCAGTTTCTTGCACTTTCTGTTACCGGCCAGGATACCGCTTTGACGAATGCCGTAAGAGGCTTGGGCATTGCTTATTCTGCGGATCAGACGTACACCAGCTGAGGGATTTCTAACAGGCTGCAGCCCGACTGGTAGGAAGACCACGAGGAACTGGAGGACCACCACCTGTACCACCCAGAGTACTACCAGTTGTACCGCAGAGGGTTCCGGCTTTACCTACTCAGCAGTAGGGATTTGCATAACATCAGCAGCAAAGGGGACCACGATAGCAGGGACGTGATTACATCATGGCTGCATTTGAGGAAGATGATAGCTCCAGATGTTATTATAGGTTCTATCCTTTTATATTCATTTTCTACTATTGCACTTTGATTCTGGAGCTACACATAGATTTGTATCATATGAGTTTCTGCATAGACACGGCTTCACATCTAAGCCCACTAGGAAGAACTGTCAGATCATGACAGGAGGAGGAGTAGTACCATTGCCTGGATTTGACATAGTCCTCGGCATCGACTGGTTGAGTGAGCAGTTTGCTGTAAAGATTGCCATGAAGGAAAGGTTACTTTTAGTCTGCCTGGAGTTCCACCGTTCGAGATCAGCAAACAGATCGTAGAGAGTCCAGAGGGAGTCTACTTTGGAGCAGTTGCAGAAGACCAGGAGTTGTAACACCCAGCGATTGCAGAGTTTCTAGACGTCTTCCCCGAGGAGTTGCCAGGATTGCCGCCAGATCGAGATGTGGAGTTCCCCATTGACTTAGTTCCCGAATCAGCGCCAACGTCCCAGCATTGCTACATGATCAACCCGAAGGAAGCTGTAGAGTTGAAGGCTCAGATAGATGAGCTTGAAGGCAAGGGTTTTATTCGGTCCAGTGCTTCACCCTGGGGAGTACCGATACTCTTCGTACCGAAGAAGGATAGGACTGTTAGGATGTGCATCGATTATCGTGTACTCAATAACATCACCATCAAGAATAAGTGCCCGTTACCGCAGATAGATGAGTTGTTCGATCAGCTCAGTAGAGCAAAAGTTTTCTCAAAAATTGACCTTCGATCGGGGTATCATCAGATTAAGGTTCGGGAGCAGGGCATTCCGAAGACAGCCTTCAATACCCGTTACGGCCAGTATAAATTCTTGTTGATGCCGTTCGGACTCACCAATGCTCCAGCAGTGTTTATGAAACTATTAATGAGGTCTTCCATAAGTATCTGGACAAGTTTGTCATAGTCTTCATCCACGACATGTTGATCTATTTGAAAACTGAGGAAGAGCATGTGGAGCACCTGCGAATTGTTTTGGAGATTCTGCGAAAGGAGAAGCTGTACGAAAAGCTCTCAAAGTATGAGTTATTCTTGGACAGGGTAGATTTCTTGGGGCATGTGGTGACTGGAGAAGGGATTTCTGTAGATCCCAAGAAGATTGAAGTTGTGGAAGCATGGGCACCTCCCAAGTCAGTAGCTGAGATTCGTAGTTTCCTGGGGCTAGCAGGTTACTATAGGAAATTCATGAAAGATTTTGCCAAGATAGCAGAGCCAATGATGAAGCTTACGTTGAAGGACGAAGAGTTCATCTGGAGTGACGCCTGCCAGTCAGCATTTGAAGAATTGAGGAAAAGACTCACTATAGCACCAGTTTTAGCTTTGCCATCAGGATCTAGAGGATTCGTCATCTACAATGATGCATCAGGGAAAGGCTTAGGATGTGTGTTCGAGCAGAACAAGAGGGTCATTTCTTATACTTCTAGACAGTTGAGGCCTCATGAAAAGAATTATCCTACTCATGACTTGGAGCTTGCAGCAGTCATTTTTGCCTTAAAACTGTGGAAGCACTACCTGTATGGAGAGAGAGTGGACATCTTTACGGACAATAAAAGCCTGAAGTATGTCTTCACTCAGAAGGAACTGAACATGAGGCAGCGAAGATGGCTGTAACTCATAAAGGATTTCGACATCAATCTGCAATACCATCCTGGAAAGGCGAATATGGTAGCAGATGCTCTTAGTCGATATCCTGTTGCTATATTACTTACTATGGACCTGCATCTTTTTGAGGATCTTGAGAGCCTAGGGATCGAGATTATTCTTCCAGGAGTTCAGGGGCAGCTATGCACATGTAGATACAGTCACGACTGATAGAGAAGATCAAAGAGGCCCAGTTTCTAGATGAGGGACTTCGATGTCTCAGAGGTCAGGCAGAGACAGGATTGCTTGACGACTTCACTATTACAGAGGATGGATCCCTGAGGCACGGAAACCAGTTGTGTATGCCCAAGGATATACGGAAGAAGGTTATGCAAGAGGCCCACCAGTCACAGTATTCTATTCATCCTGGATCCAATAAGATGTATAAAAATCTACGGGAGTATGTTTGGTGGTATGGGATAAAACGAGAAGATGCCAGATTCGTTTCTAGATGCCTTGTGTGCCAGCAAGTCAAAATAGAGCGCCAAAGACCAGCAGGATTACTCTAGCCTTTACCTATTCTGGAGTGGAAGTGGGAACACATAACCATGGACTTCGTCTCTGGTTTACCGCATACGTCCAGTGGCAAAGATGCTATTTGGGTTATCGTGGACAGATTGATGAAATCTGCTCACTTTATTCCGTTCAAGGTAGGGCTGTCGACCGAGAAGCTTGTAGATCTCTACAAGCGACATATTGTGCAGATTCACGAAGTGCCAGTGAGTATCATTTCAGATAGGGCCAACCGCTTTACATCATACTTCTGGAGGAGTCTACAGCTGAGCTTGGGTTCACAGTTGAAGTTCAGCACTATCTATCATCCACAAACAGACGGGCAGTCTGGGAGGACCATCCAGACATTGGAGAACATGCTGCGGGTTTGTGCATGCACTCGACTTCGACGGTTCGTGGGGGGATCACTTGCATCTTGTGGAGTTTGCCTATAATAACAATTATCAGGCTAACATCGAGATGACACCGTTCGAGGCACTATATGAACGGAGATGTCGCACACCTTTATCTTAGGATGACGTTAGCGAGAGGACTTTACCTGGGCCAGAGATGGTGGTAGATTCGGTCGAAAAGGTCAGACTAATCAGAGAGCGTCTCAGAGTTACACAGGATCGACAGAAGCACTTGGCAGACAGTAGCAGATGGCCCTTGGAGTTTGCAGTTTGGGATAGAGTGTTTCTGAAGATCTCGCCGACCAGAGGAACCATTCGTTTTGGCAGAGGCGGAAAGCTCAACCCCAAATACATCGGGCCCTTCGACGTGACGGTACGGATTGGCGAGGTGGCATATCGACTTGCACTTACAGCTAGCATGGAGGGAGTACATGATATTTTCATGTGTCCCAGCTTCGACGCTATATTCTAGACCCGAGCCATGTGGTGGACCACTCAGAGCTAGAGGTGGGTCCGAGCTTGACCTACTAGGAAAAGTCGGTGGAGATCCTTGACCGGAGGGAGAAACAACTACGAAATCAGACTATACCGCTTGTCCGAGTCATGTGGAGACATCACTCTCCGGGAGAGTCCACGTGGGAGCGCGAGGACGAGATGCGGGAGCGATATCCCAATTTGTTTGCTTGATTGTATTATTTTATTTTTGAGAATTTTAAATAAATAACTTGTGTTTAAAACATTCATTAGTTGTGTTTTGCTTTTGAGATTTCATTGTTGTCCTTCAATTTCGAGGACAAAATTAATTTAAGGGGGAGAGATTTGTCACTCCACTTTTTCAGTGTTTTTCAAAATCTTAAATCTATCTTCTGTTTAATGATTAATTGTTTAATTGATTTTCAAATAATAAGTTTTATGACTATTTTTGGAGGGAATTGAAATAAGAGCAAGAATTTTAATTTGAAAGTTTGTTATAACAAACAACTTGTGGTCCCACCCCTTGACACATTCCTTCCTATTTGATTTTGTTTTCAGTACAAATACTGAAAATGGGGAGGACCTTTGTGCTAAAAGACCCTTAGTGGAGGGATCTTTTTGAATAAGGCTCATCCTTATTTCTTTATTCCAGAGAGAGAGAGAGAGGGACTCATTTAGTAGCTCTCAAAATTTCCTTTCCCCAAAATTCTTCTCTCAGCTCACCTAACCCTAAATCTCGACGACCATGGCGACGATGGAGGCGGTGACCGCGACGGTTAGCCATGTCTCCACCGACGACTGAGCGAGCTTAATTTGGAGTTTTTATTATGGCTGCGACGAATATCATCGGCCCATGATCAGCAGATTTCCCTACTAGCAACCTCCTCGTGCAATCGGAAGCGACGAAGCTCCTCCGCACCTAGGCTGTCGATCTCGACGGTGGTGAGTCCCTTGAGATCACTCTTCCTTTCTAGTTTGGTCAAATCGATCTAGACTCTCTCGATCTCCTATGGATCTCATCAGGTTGGTGAGATTGGGACGATAGTGGAAAGGATAAACTCGATCGCCCCGACGAATTGTTCGGTCGGCAGCTCCCTCGAGTATCCTAGTATTCTCAGCTTCTAGAGATTGTCTTTTTGGCGATCGATTTGTGTCGATAGCGGTAAGCTCCTTCATCGATCTATTTCCTTTTATTCTCCTTGTTTCGTTTGAATTATTGTTCCGATCTGGGTGTGTCAGATCGAAGCGCAGACGTTAGTTGTTCGAGCATCAGTCTTGCGACGATGTTCAGCTCTGACGTAAATTGCACTAAGGAGGTATGTTGAATCAAGTTTTCTTTGAATCATTTTCTTTCAATTGATCTCAGTGAATTATTTTGCTTCCGATCAATTGAATAGATCGATCGATTAATCAGGACAGTTGATCTAAAGTATTTGCTTCCAAATTATTTCGATCTGCTGGATCGGTGAGTTTTGTTGACAGAGAGTTAACTTTCCTGAGCAACTTTGATATTTGCTTTTGGTGATCGATTTTGGTTTATGTCATTGTTCGGGTGGATACTTGGTTGATCTAAACCTGTTGATTCTTCGAGTACGAATTTGGATCAAAAATTGAAGACAAGTTTTCTCTCGATCTTTCTCTTCCAGGTAAATCCTTCCAAAACTCTTGTTCTATTGTCGTTTTAGTTAGGTTTTGGGGGTAATAGCGGTTGTATTATCTGTGTCCAGCATTCGTCTCGTGTTGTTCAGCGTTGCATTTGTATCTACCCTGATTGTTGTGGTTCATATTCGATACGGGGTGTCATGTGCTTGTAGCTGTTGGCTGATGGTAGTATTGAATTCAGTAGATGGGTTGCATATGAAGATTTCTCTCGAGATGGATGTCAATTACTTTTGGTCATTTGATGTTTAATATTTCTATATCTTGATTCTAAATTATTAAGTTGTATATTTTGATTCGGTTGGGAGATTTAGAACCAACTTGAATCTAAATTGTAATTTCTATAATTTTATTGTTGGGTTGATGGGATTTTTGGTGATGGTTGATTTTCGTTTTGAGATACTGTTGTAGTAGCCGTTAGGCTACCGTACTTTTGAATTTTAGTTATGCATCTCTTGAGTACTGGTTATTGATCTGGATAATTTTTAGTATGGTTTTTCAACTGGGAATGGATAGGGTTGGCTACTCTTGAGTCAAGATCCTGCTAAGACTTTATTTGTTCGTTTATGGATTCTAAACAATTTGTGCCAACAATGGTTAATTTAACTTGTTTAGAACTTAATCAACTTATAACTATTAAACAGGAGGACATCCAGCTCCATACACTACCCATACTTTCCCGGAACAAGGCAGGTACATTCTATGGTCTTATGCATTTTCATTCATATCTGGCACTTCTCTTGATGACACAATGTGACACGATATTTTGTACTCTTGTACTTTCATATTCTTGTACTTACTTGTTGTCGGGGAGGGAAAATACACTAGCTATGTGACCAAACCCATGTTCTGATATTCATGTAGATAGCTTAGGCCTCGCACCGTGCATGTGGGTCCTAAGCCATACAAATATTCATGTACTCCTGTACTTGTTCATGTACTTACCCCAGTCGGTCACAGAGGATAGTTGTATTTCAAATATTGTACACATGTCATGTCTTGTACCTCAGGTTCATGGTTTACATTCTTGTACTTTATTTTTTGTACTTACATTCCAGTACTTTTATGTTCTTTTCTGTACTTTATATTTTATGTTCTCCCGTACTCATTTCCATATCATGATGTTCTTGTTCATTACCTAGAACTGTACTTTGCTCCGCTCCTGATTGGATATGTTGCAGGTGAGATGGAGGCGTTGCGTGACACATACTATGGCCGTGAGCCTATTGACGTACTAGAGCCAGCTGGAGCTGCACTAGACCTAGAGGCCGAGGAGGCCTAGCTATCTTTTCCTTTAGATGCTTTACTTTCATTGTATTAGAGACATCAGACTTTATCTTGCTTTCTGGATGAATGTAATAATCATAGAATTGTACCTTGGATTCTGGGATCGTTTATAGAGATACTGTGATTTGTATATATTCATATTGCCTTGTAGTTTCCCTAGATTGGTATAGTTTACTTCGTCGTGTCTAACAATGAAGGCTGGGCGTGTCCGACCCGTGTCCGATTATTCGAGAGCGGGTCGTGAGAGGTTATGAGCTATTCTTTAGGTGTTTTGAAGTGTATTATAGAGCCTCTGTATAAGGCAGCTTCTATAGTCATTTGAAGACATGGTTTTTAAGAGAGAGTTAATTCATTCTTCAGTACTATTATTTATTCTACTTTGCTTAATATTTTTGTGACCCTTTTTCCTTTTACTACATATAGCAGAAGCTAGTATAGCTTGCTCGTCTAGCATCTTTCCAACATTGTAGTATCAGAGTCGGGTTCGCCGTTGAAGCTAGGAGCAAGCAATTCAGCGTAGGAAGCTTGCTCGCAGAAGTGATTCTAGTAAGTTTGTTGAAGAAAATATATTTTGCTTTTTGAAAAAAAAAGATTTGATTGTTTAATTTTTTACTTTTTCTCTTTCCAAGAGCTAGAAGAAAGATGTATATTTTTGGAAATGGGTTTAATCTCTCTCAAAATCTAATTCCCGTATTTAGTGGAGTGAATTATGAATTTTAGAGTAATAAAATGAAAACTATTTTTATTTCACAAGATCTTTGGAAATTTGTTGAGATGGTTATGCAGATGCAGATAGGACTGCAGAAATAAAGGAACTTCGAAAGAAAGATGCGAAGGCACTACTCATACTACAACAAGCCATGAAGGACTCTATTTTTCCCAGAATTGCTAACGCTGTCAAGTCAAACGACACAATAAAAATTTTAAAGCAACAATATGAAAGTGATGCTTATTGTACCAAAGCTTCTAATATTGTTAATTAGCTAAGAACTCTTCGTGAAGAGCTTAATAATAACAAGGTAGTAGAAAAGGTTTGAGAACTCATGTTTCTATGTTTGATCATATGGTAGTTGCAATAGAGGAATCAAAAGATTTATCTAATTATTCTTTTGTTCACTAACAAGTTCTCTTTTAGCACATGAACAAAGATTATACATGACGTCAGAAAAGAGCGTTGAAAGTGCATTCCATTGAAAACTCAGGAATACGTCGAGAAATAGGTGGTTATCAAGGAAGAGGTGGATACCGTGGTCGAGGAAGTGACCAAGGCCGAGGTAGATGGAATCATAATGATCTGGGAGACTCAAATAACTACAATGGTAAAGGAGACTCAACCAATTGGAATGATAACTACAACTCAAATATTCAATATCGTTATTGTAACAAGTATGGTCATATTGAGCGATATTATTGGGAAAAATAGAAGCATCAAGCTAATGCAGCTGAAGAAATAAATGAAGATGCTAATCTTTTTGTGACTTGTCTTAATGCTAAACAAAATACTAATGATATATGGTTGTTGGATAGTTGTTGCAGTAATCTTATGACAGGTATAAAAGGGGTCTTTGAAAACATCGATGAATCGGTGAAACTATAAGTACAACTTGGAGATGGAAAACAGGTTCAAGCAGAAGGTAAATGTGTCATTGCAGTAAGAACTAAATCATGTATTGAAAAGCAAATTCATGATGTTCTTTATATTCCTGGCTTAGCTCACAATCTTTTAAGTATTGGACAATTAGCTCAAAAGGGCTATTCAATTAAGTTTTTGAATGACACATGTAAAATTCATGATACCAAGTCTGGTAGGATTATTATAGTAAACATGACTACTAATAAGATGTTTTCACTCAAATTCTTGATGATCATGCTTTATCTATCAATATTA
>JANAVB010019198.1:7626474-7931474 GCA_029216955.1 Iris pallida | reverse complement strand
AGACTTCCAGCCGCATGCATGATGCTCATGCGGCTGAAACTGCCAGTCGCATGAAGAATGTCTATGCAGTCAGATTCTCCAGCCGCATGGAGAAAACTCATGCGGCCGAAACTTCCAGCCGCATGAAGAAAACCTATGCGGCTACAACTGCCAGCCGCATGAAGACTGCTGACTCCAGCCGTATACTTTTCGCTCTTTGCAGCTCAGGCTCAGTCTTCGATCGTCTCTCCTATGGTCCCGATCTCTCATATGCTCAAAAGAATATACATGACTCTCTGCAGCATCACTATGACTCTTCTTACTATACGCCTTCGGGCGTTCAAGTGAAGAAGTCAAGGGCAGCGCGAGCTCGGCGATCTCATTCGACTGTCCCAATCTCTGACCATCCGAGCGCTCCACATACTGTTATACGGGCCTCTAATGGGAAGTTGTACAGAACCATTCGAGTCCAGCCCCCGGCGGCAAACGGACGAAATGGTTCCCAAAAGTCTCCCAAAATCCAGGGAGCAAACATGGTCGCTCCAGACCCGTCTGACTTGCGTGAGGTTATTGTAGAAGCATGGAAAATATTAAAGAAAATGACCCATGCGGCCAAAAGAACCCCATGCGGCTCAGAAAGCCCATGCGGCTCAAAGAGTCAGGCAGCATAAGAGACTATGCGGCCCAATACATCCCATGCGGCTCCGAAGACACGTGGCAGGATAGTCCTCTTCTCTGCCCCATCGCATTAATTGATTGACGGCTGACAACTCTGAAAAAGTGATAGCCCTGACACGAAAAAAAGAAATTATGACTCTGCCATAATGACAGACTTCTAGGGAAGAGAGAGAGATCTCTGACACAAATCCCCCAAGAGCCATAAAAAGGCCACGTGGCCTTGCCACGTGGGCATTCGTATGCGGCTCGAGCAAAGACTTCCCATTGGGTTCAGAATGAAGCCGTCCTACGCGGCTCAGGCCAAGAAAGCCTCATGCGGCTCACGCAAAGACTTCTCATGCGGTTCAGAATGAATCCGTTCTATGCGGCTCATGCTATGACAGCCTCATGCGGCTCACGTAATGACTTCTCATGCGGTTCAGAATGAATCCGTTCTATGCGGCTCAGGCCGAGACAGCCTCATGCGGCTCGAGCAAAGACTTCTCATGCGGTTCAAGAGGACCATTTCCATGCGGCTCAGGCGGATGTATCCCTATACGGCTCGCAATGATCACCTCCATGAGAGGGCCACTACCCAGGCAGTCCTGACATGTGGCCCTAACCATATGCGACCCAAAATCATATGCGGCTCACTCGTCATGCGGTTCAGATCCCCCCAATGGCTCCTAGGACACGTTTCCTAAGCCGATCAATTCCTCAGATCTATTGCAATCAAAGATTGGGTCAAATCCCAAAAAATCTGGGACACATGGCAGGAGAATAAATCTAATACATCAGAAGATCATTATGAGGAAGATTTATTCCAATCAGCATTAATTGCTGATAGGATTTGGTGTAATCTACACTCAATGGCTCGGATTCGTCGCAATCAAAAGCGAACGGCCTAGATTGACCAATCCACAGGCCGCCGCCATCTCCAAGAGGCAATCATTGGCAACCCTAATGAGGACATCCCACTATTATAAATAGCAAGGTGCCATTCCCTTATAAAAAATATACACTATCAGAGAGAGATACGTATACACAGAGAGCTCCCCCCCTTAATAATCAGAGAGGAAATACACAGAGAAAGAGAGATGCCAGAAGAGCAACACGAGGAGAGCAAGAAGGGCATTTTTTCGTCAACGCCAAGCAGATCTTCCCCGAGCCAAGGCTGCATACCGATCGTCCAAGGAGTAAGGCAGGGCTGCCGTCGCCTTCCCGAGCCTCTATCGTCACCCTCCAGAATCTAAAATAAATAATTGTACTTAGTCTGTTGTACCTAGGCTTTCGTCCCTAGGCTTTCTTTGTACAAGCGAGTTTGTATTGTGAGTCTAAGTTCAGTCCTCCCATAAAACTGTTCCGTACTTTTACAATCAATGGCAAACACGATAGCGACTCTGCTGGGGACAAACTTCTCCACGGCTGAGGAGTTAGTGACGCAATCGGATGCAGCCAAACTTGGCTCCACACAACAAAATATGGTCGTCCGCTTCGACCAACAGGCGTTCGAAGAGATGCTCTCCGAAGGCAGCGCTGGCCCGGTCCAGAAGCACACCCGCACCACGAAGGCTCGCAAAGAATGGAGGCCAAAATCGTTTGCTCCTCTCCAGGCCCTCGATGGATTACTCTCTGCTACTCAAGACGACGAGAAAGACTCTCCTGCGGCCCCACTTCAGACCGTAGATAACTCTGCTGTCCCCAAGTCCGGCAGAAGAAAATACTATGATGCTGGACTTGCAGGGGCAAAGAGGAACTCTATGCGATCCAAGCTGCATAAGGGTGCTAGCCGCATGAAAAAAGCTCATGCGGCTACATCCGCCAGCCGCATGAAGAAAACTCCTACGGCCACATCTGTCAGCCGCATAGCTTATGCGGCTACAGTTGCCAACCATACGGATGAAACTTATGCGGTTACTGGAGTCAATCGCTTGCAGAATACCCATGCGGCCACAACTGCCAACCGCATGCGGCCAGCCTGCACGATCGCGACCCCTTGTCGCACAAGAACAACTTATCCGGCAGCCAAAGACAGCCGCATACAGACAGCCTGCACGGTTTCCAATTCTAGCCGTATAGCATCCGTTCCACGCTTCTCTCGATCAGTCTTCGATCGTCTCTCATGCGGTCCTGACTCTGGTGGTTCTCTGGGTGATAAGCCAGACTCTGTGGTATTCAACTTGGACTCCTCCTATTACGCACCCGCAAGTGCTAAAAGGAAGAAGTCTAGGGCAGCGTGGGCTCACCAAGCCCAGTCAGCTGCCCCAACCTTTGACCATCGGGGCATCCCGCTGATTATCACGCGGGCCCCTGATGGGAAGTTGTACAGAACTACTCGAACCCAGCCCCCGGCGACAAACGGACAGAGTGGTTCCTCTGACCTGCGTGAGGCTATCCTCCACAAACGCAAGGAAAGGGAAGGGGCCTCGGTGTGTAAAGAGTCCTCACATGGACGTTACTGCACCCAGATCATCGTCAACTGCTGTTGCAACAACGCGGTAGTAACAGAAGACCGGTCGTCCGTCTTCCAAAGACTACAGCATCCGAGCTCGGAGGACGAGGCACCTCCTATTGTCTCCTGCAATTCTACTCAGAAAGTCCCCATCGAGGAGAGAGGGAAGAAGACAAGCATCTCCAACCCCAAGATATCAACCACTACAGCTAAGAAACTGTCGTCTAAACGGTTGTCCTCCACCGAAATATTCCAACACACCCGTTCAAAGACAAAATCTGCTGCAATGGGAGATTCATCATCCACATCGCTGGGGGTCGTGGGAACTGGGGGTAGCACTCCTCCAAACATCCACAACAATCCGATGTTTCAAGGAGACGAGCCCGGGGAAACAACTCTCCTATCGGATACAACAGACACCGATGTCCCCGAGGACATCCATAACTCTCAAGACGAAGCAAGCTCCGAGGCTGGGGGTACTGTTCCCTCCGAGTCTGAATCCGAAGAGGACATTCCTACCTACCCCGATGACTTCTCGGTGCATGGGTATGACTCGGAGGGCACATCCTCCACCGCTCCTTCCATCACTCCTCATGTAAAGACGGTGTTCAAGACAGACAACAATCAAGGTGGTTCCAGTGATCGCCAACGTATCGACACTTTGGAGGCCATACTGCACGCCTTGGTCAAGTCCGTAGACGAGATCAAAGCGGCTCTTCCTACTCTGCAGGGATTGACACCTGGCCAAACAAGCACGGGTTCCACAATCAATGTAGATTCAAATTCAGCGGCACCGAACCCGGGCAATAATCCTCCTGAAATAACGGCCCCTACCGCGACAGATGAGGCCCGAGAAGTAAGGAGAGAGGTTCAGGAGCTCCGAGCCATGTTCCATGCCCGAGAAAATGCTTAGGACCTCAGAATACGACAACCATACCCTGCTGAATAGAGGGATGTTCCATTCCCACCAAAATATAAGCCGTTCAATATCAACCCGTATGATGGCAAGACCTCGGCAAGTCGGTACATCACTTACTTCGAGGTCACCATCGACCATCTGCCCCATGATGACGCTATCCTCACACGATTATTCATTGGGGCATTGGAAGGAGTTGCCTTCGACTGGTACCGCAACCTGCCAGACAACTGCATCCACTCCTTCACTTGCTTCAAGCGCTTGTTCTTGGAGAGATTCTATGAGGTAGGACAGGACGTCACAATATCTACCCTCATGGACGTAGTCTAAGGAGAGAAAGAGCTGACAAGGAACTACATTGAGCTATTCCGCCAAACTGCCATAAAGCTGCCTTCCGGAAATCCAGATTCCTCTTTGATTGAAATTTGCCAAAAGAGACTGCTTCCAATGATCAGTCTCTGGATGGGCGAAAGTCAATTCAAAGATTGGAAGACGTTCATAATCAGCGCCACGAGCGCCGAAGTATGACTGAAGAAGGCTCGCCAACTGGGATTGCACATCGCGAAAGGAAAAAACAAGGGCAAGCATCCCCGTAACGATAATGGGGGTAACCCCTCCAACAATCGGAATAGCAAAGGAAAGCAGGCTATGGTGGCCGATACAGCACAAAAACCTGAGCCGAAGCCAGCAGACAAACAATGGCCGCAAATCACTTACTCCTTCGAAGACGGTCACGTCAAGCCCATCTTGGACATGCTCATACAAGGGGACAAAATTTAGCTTCCTCCACCAAGACGGGAACCGCGACCGACAGAGATGGAGAATCCAAAGTACTGCCATTATTATCGCTATGTTCATCATGCTACACACGATTGCTACCAGCTGAAACAGTACATCCAAAACCTCATCGACTCAAATGCTCTGGCCATCGATTTCGAAGAGGTAACCGTGGCAGCCAATATGGTGTCCGTACAATTCGGCAGCTTCCCTCCAACGGAAACTCAGGACGGGGTGGTTCCCGTCCCTCTAGCGACAATAGAGATTACCAGTCTTCCACCTCCCCGAGATCATGCTGCCGGTCTAGTACCCCTCACCACATCACGAGGGGAGGTCATGTGGATCCATCCAGACTTGGTATCAGAAGTGACTCGGCCCACACCATCTTCTACCAAAAAAAAGAAAAGTGGAAAAGTCAGAACCTGCCACACAATTTCGACAGACAACGAGGAAGCTACAGCCGTCGTCACACGGTCCGGAGCGCAATCCCAACCTGTGGTTGACAATCCAGCTGAAAATCATCAACCCACTGCAACTGATGCTCCGGGACCAGCTCAGCCCTCGACGACCGACAACCCTAGGCCGAGGGAGACTCGCTTCGACAAATCCCTCCGAAAAGAGGCAGCCCAAGGGCTGGAGAGGCCCTACAACTTTGACATCTTAGCGCAATTGACTAACACACCTGCCAAATTGTCACTGTACGAACTCCTAAGGCTCTCCAAGGACGTTCGTATTGCATTAAGCGAAGCGCTTCAAAATGTCGATGCCTATCTGGCTCAATCCAACCTCACCGGGGAGGACTCACCCGTGGATCTCCAAGACAGTGCCTGCACGGGAGCAATGCCCAACATCGTCTTCACTCCGCAGGACATGCTCATCAAAACCAACCTACACGATCGCCCGCTATACTACACATGATACATCGACGACGTGAAGGTAGATCGGATGCACATAGATCCTGGCTCTTTCATAAGCATCATCCCGAAGGGTCTGCTATATCATCTCCGAATCCCAATGCATCGCCTGACGCCTACAAGCACCGCCATCAGCAGTTTTAATTCGGTCAGGAGCTACCCTATTGGGAAGATTCATCTGAAGTGTCAAATTGGCGACCTCCAATCCGAAGTCACCTGCTACGTCATAGATGCAGACACTTCTTACAACATCCTCTTGGGGCGCCCATGGATACACGATTATATGATCGTGCCTTCCATGCTACACCAGTGCTTCAAATATGTCGACAAATACGGCTTCGTAAAGACGAAATTTGCTGACATCGATCCTTTCAAAGGGGTCGAATCTTACTACTCGGACTCCTGCTTATACAAAAAATCGAAGAGGCACCTTGGTGAAGGAAAGGAACAAGCTGGTACCGAAACGGCCACGGGATCGGAAGGACCTCTGACGATCCACCTCCAAGCTCGCAAACCGGGCAAGTCCGCACCCCTTACTGCTACTCTGCGGAAGGACGCGATCAGTCTCTCGGCGCAGGAAGAACAGATGATAATCCGGCTGCCAAGGTCCGGCCAAGTGCCGAGACCCACAACGGGGCCACTGACAATCAGACTACCGAGAGTCGGTCAACCCCAAACGGAGAAGCTCAATCCCTCCGATAGGCCACTGACGATACGCCTTCCCAAGAAGGGTCGTCACCCCGATGCAAAGTCTGACACTTCTAGCGAGCCAGCCACCCCACGCTCCACGTCAAATACCAAACTGGGGGTCGCTAGTCTACCAACAACTCCACGCTCCGCTCCATCAACTGAACCACTGACAATCAAGCTTCCCAGGTCGTCCTCTCAGTCTTCACTTACACAGGGGGTAGCCGAAGAGGAACCGGAGCTAGCCAAGTATGTGGCTGCC
Source organism: Iris pallida (assembly GCA_029216955.1). Taxonomy (NCBI): domain Eukaryota; kingdom Viridiplantae; phylum Streptophyta; class Magnoliopsida; order Asparagales; family Iridaceae; genus Iris; species Iris pallida. The sequence goes on along the minus strand of JANAVB010019198.1, from coordinate 7,924,830 downwards.
CATACTGATGTTCCCTCCGCTGATGATATAATCCCCCTAGAAAAGATACCTTATTTCATCAATAAAGGGCTATCTTTGAACTACATCGAGCTTAATAAGCTTTGTATGATGTACACTATGGAACATGGTATATGCACCCACCTACACACACAGGTGACAAATGTGCACACCACAATCCAGCTTATTCCAGCAGAAGACGCTTATCGGATAATCGAGGGAGGGGATCGCCCAATCATCTTCGGCCGAAAAGACGATCCGTATCCCTTCACCATAGAGGAAGCCGACCTTGGGTCAGATGCCGGGAGACTGCCTCTATATCTTTATAGCCCCCAATCCAAATATCTCATGCAGAAATAGGGATATGATCTGGAGACGGCGCCAGGCTTGAACTACGGCACTGGGCGACGACTACCTTTGAAGCCTCCAGTCCCGGCTGGCAAGCCACGGGACTACTACAGCAAAACTCGATGTGGACTAGGGTATGTAACTCCCACGACAACACCTGAGAGTTCAGATGAGGAGTGTGACTGGCAGTCACATTCAACCGGATCACCAACCTTCGACTCGGATACCAGCATCGGAGACATATTTAGACAAGTCCTGTCAGTCAATATGGCATTCGTCGACGCTTACGAAGAGGACGAAGACATTCCTGAAATCCTCGAACTAGAGCCGTGGGCCCAACAGCTGGATGCACAATGGGAAAAGCGGTTCGAGCAGAGAGAACCTCCTACCGAAGATGAGGTTATGCAGGTCGACCTCGGCAGCGAATCCTCTCCAAAGCCAATCTTTGTCAGTAAAAGCTTAACAGATGAAGAGCGAGAATCGCTGCTGGAACTTATCAGAGAATATATTGATGTGTTCGCATGGAGTTATGAAGACATGCCAGGGTTAGACCCTAATATTGCTCTTCACAAACTCAACATACGGCCAGATGCAAAGCCAGTCAAGCAACAACAGCGACGCTTCCGTCCAGGCATCATGGACGCGATCGAAGCCGAAGTCAACAAACTGATAGCCAGCGGCTTCATTCGTGAGGAGCAACATCCCGATTGGGTCGCCAATATAGTGCCCGTCCTCAAAAAGAATGGGAAGATTCGAATCTGCATCGACTTCCGCAATCTGAACGAAGCGTACCCCAAAGATGAATTCTCCTTCCTATCAAAGATATTATGATCGACAATACCTGCGGCTTCGAACGTATGTCATTTATGGATGGCTTCTCGGGGTACAACCAAATCAAAATATCTCCTGAGGACGAAAAGCATACATCATTCCGAACACCAATTGGCACGTACTGCTACACAGTCATGCCTTTTGGTTTAAAGAATGCCGGCACCACATATCGAAGAGCCATGAGCATCATCTTCAGAGACCACTTACGCAAGACAGTAGAGTGCTATGTTGACGACATCGCCGTTAAGAGTCGCTGCAAGGGAGACCATCTGCAGGACCTGAGGACGGTATTCGACCTGATGCGAGCCCACAACCTGAAAATGAACCCTACGAAATCTTTCTTGGGCGTATCCAGCAGAAAGTTCTTGGGATTCATTATCACCGTTCAGGGCATTCATGTAGACCCTGAGAAAACGAAGGCAATCATGGAGATGGGTCCCCCGAAAAATCTCCGCGAACTCAGAGGCCTTCAAGGAAGGCTAGCTTACATCAGAAGATTCATCTCTAACCTCTCCGGGCGATGTCGACCGTTCACCCATCTCATAAAAAAAGGAGTCTCTTTCGTATGGGACGAGGAATGCTAACGCGCCTTCGATAACATCAAAGAATATTTGTCGAACCCTCCGGTCCTCGTGGCCCCGGTTTCTGGAAAACCATTCCTGCTCTATGTACGAGCAATAGAACATTCCCTCGGGGCTCTGCTGGCACAAAACAACGACGCAGGCCATGAGCAAGCCATATATTACCTCAGCCGAATGATGATTGGGCCAGAGCACCGATACACCGCTGTGGAGAAGGAATACCTCGCCCTGGTATTCGCTATTCAGAAAATACGGTACTATATCACCGGACAAACGATACATGTGATCTCACGAGTCAACCCTCTCAGGGTCCTCATGACTAAACCAGGGCACTCAGCTCTCGCCTCGCTACATGGGCAATATTGCTGTCCCCTTATCATATGATCTTTGTCCCCCAAAAGGCAGTCAAAGGTCAAGCCCTGGCAGACTTCTTAGCAGCCCACCCAGGCTCGGAGTCCTCCAGAATATACGAAGAGATCCCAGATGAGGTCACTGACTCGCATGCAACCTCTCACGAGGCTATATGGCGAATGTTCTTCGACGGTGCTTCGAGGACCAGACCTAAAGGCAATATAGTCGTCGGAGTTGGGGTAGTGCTGGTCTCCCCTTCCGGATTGTTGATTAACCGCGCTTATTCCCTCACAGAGCCTTGCTCTAACAATGTGGCCGAGTACAACGCTCTGGTCATTGGCCTCCAACTTGCAAGATAGCTGGCGGTAGAATACCTTGAAGCATACGGCTACTTCCAACTAATCGTCAATCAGATCCGGGGCTCATACGAGGTCCGCCACGATGACATAATCCCTTATCACCAAATAGCGATTGACATCATCTCGTCGTTCGAGGGGTTCTTTATCGAACATGTCCCCAGACTCCAAAATATTGAAGCTGATGCCTTAGCTGGTCTTGCCGCTTCCCTAGCAGTTCCGAACTATGTTCGCCAATCAGTGGATGTGATAAGCCACAAACTGGTCTGTCCCAAGAATAATGTGCGATTCGTGGCGAGTTATTCCGCCCAGACGATCGATGATGCCCCAGACTGGAGACAACCATTCATCGACTTCGTCGTCTACGACATCCTGCCCGAGAACCCAAAGGAAGCCACTTCCATCAGACGACGTTCTCTCAGATTCTTCTACGATACAGAGACGAAAATACTGTATCGCCGCTCCTACGATGGATTACTGCTCCGGTGTCTGTCAAACGCAGAAGCCAAAGAAGCCGTACGAGAAGCTCATGACGGTATTTGCGGGGCCCACCAGCCCGGTCCTAAATTGAAAGACCGTCTTCGCCGAATGGGCTATTATTGGCCCACAAGGGTGACAGATGCGATAGATTATGCTAGAAAATGCAAAGCCTGCCAAGTCCACGCGGATTTCATTCACCAACCATCCGAGTTTCTACATCCGACAGTGGCATCCTGGCCATTCGAAGCATGGGGAATGGATATCATTGGTCCAATCACTCTACCTTCCTTCCGAGGATATCGCTTCATACTTGCGATCACTGATTACTTCTCCAAATGGGCGGAAGCTGTCCCACTTGCAGAAGTTAAAACTTCAAACGTGATTAGCTTCCTCAAGCATCACGTTATCTATCGCTTTGGACTGCCCCGAAAGATTATCCATGATAATGGTCCGCAGTTTGCAAGCCACGCATTCTATCGATTTTGCGATACGTACCGTATTCAGAATGTCGCTTCGATACCGTACAACCCAGCGGCGAACGGGTTGGCAGAGGCGTTCAACAAAATAATCATCAAACTCCTCAAGAAGTTTGTCTCCTCCAACAAACGCGACTGGAACGAGAAGCTCGGCGAATGCCTATGGGCTTATCGTACCACAGTTCGAATAGCCACCGGGAATACACCATTCTCTCTAGTATACGGGAGTGAGGCAGTTCTCCCATTAGAGACTCAAATACCCTCGCTCCGCGTTGCCCTTACTTATCAATTGACGACGGATGATAACTACCGACGTCGACTACAAGAGTTAGAGGCCTTAGATGAAAAGCGCCTCCTAGCTCAGCAAAGGATCGAGCTATACCAAGCACGCATCTCAGGAGCCTTCAACAAGAAGGTCAAAATCAGAACATTCTAAGTGGGCAATCTTGTTCTGGCAGTCCGGAGGCCAATGGTCATGACTCACAAGACCGTCGGCAAATTCTAGCCAAAATGGGAAGGTTCATTTGTCATCGAGGCCGTGTTCTCCAACGGTGCTTACCGCCTCGCTAAGCAAAACGGAGACTTGCTTATGTTGCCCGTCAACGGCAAGTTCCTGAAGAAATACTATGTCTAAACAAAATTCTCCAGATTATTGAGTCACGTACCCGCTGGTACCACTGAACTCACTCCCATAATTTTCCAGATCATTGAGTCATGTACCCGCTGGTACCACTGAACTCACCCTCATAATTTTCCAGGTTTTTGAGTCATGTATCCGCTGATACCACTGAACTCACCCTCATAGTTTGTCAAATTTTTGAGTCATGTACCCGCTGGTACCGCTGAACTCATGCTCACCATTCTCCAAGATTCTCGAGTCATGTACCCGCTGGTGCCTCTGAACTCCCATCCCGGTCACTCTTTCAGATAAGAAGTTATGTATGATCATACCTCTGAACTTCCTTCCTGGAGGAGATCCTCCCCATGATCCAATACCCGTACTTTCAGTGCACAAAAAAGGGTAATCGATCCACAAATTTCCAAAACGGCCATGTCCTCATTACCTCTGAGTCGTTCCACTTCCGCCAAAAACAAATCACCCCTTACATAGAACTTCCATGTCCTCATTACCTCTGAGTCGTTCTATGTGCCCTCCTTCATTGAGACCACTCCTGTCATGTCCTCATTACCTCTGAATGGGAAGGCTCCGTCGATGAAACCTTCATACTTGCCATGTCCTCATTACCTCTGAGTAAGTATGATGATCCCCTATTACCTGTACCCACAACCGGAGTATACCAAGGGTAATGGGTCCACAAATGTCCTCTGTTGACCACAAATGTCCTCTGTTGACCACCAATACTCTCCGTCGAGTTCACTCCTGCCATGTACTCATTACCTCTGAGTGGGAAGACTCTACGTTTAAAAAACTTTCCTACTTGCCATGTCCTCATTACCTCTGAGCAAGTATGTCGGTTCCCCTTCGTTCTATTATTCGTATCCTAAATCAGGGTACGCCAAGGATAATAGGCCCACAAATATCCTCAACTAAGTTTCTTAACACAAACCTACCATCTCATCATGCCCCAGGAGCCCAGCTGCTCTACGGCATTCTTTTTCTCAATACCAAGAGCACCCATGACCACTTTGCCATGGCTGCTTCAGGTATCCTGACCAAAACTTGTTATCTCTACCTAAAACCAAGGTACGCCATGGATAACAGGTCCACAAATATATCCCCTATGCGGGGGAGAACATCACCACAATATCACAGGCACAGCAGTCAATACAAATGAAGGGTAGAATTGAAAGTACTCTTTATTTGAAGGAAGAAAAAAAGTATTACATATTTCGGGACCACGTCCCTCTCAAAAAAGGAAAAGAAAAGGCCGACTACAGTTCAGTATTACTCAATTCTAGGAGGCGGTTTCTCACTGAGGTGGTCCCCCGCTCAATCTGTTGCCGAGCACGACGCTCGGCCTCCTGGAGTAACCGCTCCTCATTGTCCAAGCCCAGGAGCGCCTGACAGTCATCTTCCAATTTCTTCAAGACAGTCTCCAGGTCAGTCGAAGCTTGAGTAATCCTGTCAGCCTCCTGAACAATTAGCCCCCTGTCATTGCGGGCAGCCTCGAGTTCAGACTCCAAGAAAGTCAACTTCTTCTGAAGCGCAAGGATCTGCTCCCGCATCTCAGTAATCTCCCGAGAGACAGACTCCTCCCGAGCCGTAACGTTTTCATTTGCGTAACTCAATTGATCATACCGATCAGATAAGTCGCTGAGATCCTTCAGTATGGCCGGTCTGGTCTTATCCCGAGCAGCTCTGGTCCTCTCTCTAACAGCGATAAGGGAATCCCGCTCTTCGTTTATAATAGCAGACAGATCGGCCTGCCGCAATACTCGAAGCTCGGCCACCAGCTGATCAGCCTCTTTAACTCATACATTGTCCTTACCAATAATGGGGGGTGAACGTCAGGATGAACATCAGGTGCGACGACCGGCGGAGTAGCAGCCGCAGCTGAGGCGGAAGTGGAGGCTGCCTTCTTGCCCTTTGCTGCCACGGTCTTCTTGGGAGCCATTAATTATCGAAGAGGGGAAGGGCAATCAAGATAGGGAAAGTCTGAGGAAGAAGAAAGAAAATAAAGAAGCCTCCTCTCTCTTCAAACCCCTCCTATTTATAGGAGGGCGGGAGGAGGAGGACACGTGGGCCAATGACCGACTCATGAAAAGCGAAACCGACTCCTGGGGTTTCGTCTCCAAGATTCACCCAAGGCGTAAAATCCGAAAGATTTAATGAGCTGACTCTTGGTATTTCTCCTACAAAGACGGCGCTGAAACGAATTTGAGGCAATTAAAGACCCGCACACGTGGTGAGAAGCTATGCGGCTGAACAGTCCCCTGCGGCTGAACCATCTATGCGGCTGAACAATCTATGCGGCCAAGATCTCTATGTGGTCAGGGTTTCATATGCGGCCAGAAGAATACGACCATGCTTCTTATTCAAAGTATTTCAATTTTGCAAATTGAAAACTTTGAAGGGGGTCCTGTAGAAGCATGAAAAATATTAAAGAAAATGACCCATGCGGCCAAAAGAACCTCATGCGGCTCAGAAAGCCCATGCGGCTCAAAGAGTCATGCTACATAAGAGACTATGCAGCCCAATACATCCCATGCGGCTCCGAAGACACGTGGCAGGATAGTTCTCTTCTCTGCCCCCTCGCATTAATTGATTGACGGCTGAAAACTCTGAAAAAGTGACAGCCCTGACACAAAAAGAAGAAATTATGACTCTGCCATAATGACAGACTTCTAGGAAAGAGAGAGAGATCTCTGACACAAATCCTCCAAGAGCCATAAAAAGGCCACATGGCCTTGCCACGTGGGCGTTCGTATGCGGCTCGAGCAAAGACTTCCCTTGCGGTTCAGAATGAAGCCGTCCTATGCAGCTCAGGCCAAGAAAGCCTCATGCGGCTCATGCAAAGACTTCTCATGCGGTTCAGAATGAATCCGTTCTATGCGGCTCAGGCCAAGACAGCCTCATGCGGCTCACGTAAAGACTTCTCATGCGGTTCAGAATGAATCCGTTCTATGCGGCTCAGGCCGAGACAGCCTCATGCGGCTCGAGCAAAGACTTCTCATGCGGTTCAAGAGGACCATTTCCATGCGGCTCAGGCAGTTGTATCCCTATGCGGCTTGCAATGATCACCTCCATGAGAGGGCCACTACCCAGGCAGTTCTGACACGTGGCCCTAACCATATGCGGCCCAAAATCATATGCGGCTCACTCGTCATGCTGTTCAGATCCCCCCAATGGCTCCTAGGACACGTGTTCTAAGCCGATCAATTCCTCAGATCTATTTCAATCAAAGATTGGGTCAAATCCCAAAAAATCCGGGACACGTGGCAGGAGAATAAATCTAATACATCAGAAGATCATTATGAGGAAGATTTATTCCAATCAGCATTAATTGCTGATAGGATTTGGTGTAATCTATACTCAATGGCTCGGATTCGTCGTAATCAAAAGCGAACGGCCTAGATTGACCAATCCACAGGCCGCCGCCATCTCCAAGAGGCAATCATTGGCAACCCTAATGAGGACATCCTACTATTATAAATAGCAAGGTGCCATTCCCTAGTAAAAAATATACACTATCAGAGAGAGATACGTATACACAGAGAGCTCCCCCCCTTAATAATCAGAGAGGAAATACACAGAGAAAGATAGAAGCCAGAAGAGCAACACGAGGAGAGCAAGAAGGGCGTTTCTTCGTCAACGCCAAGCAGATCTTCCCCGAGCCAAGGCTGCATACCTATCGTCCAATGAGTAAGGCAGGGCTGCCGTCGCCTTCCCGAGCCTCTATCGTCACCCCCCAGAATCTAAAATAAACAATTGTACTTAGTCTTCTGTACCTAGGCTTTCGTCCCTAGGCTTTCTTTGCGCAAGCGAGTTTGTATTGTGAGTCTAAGTTCAGTCCTCCCATAAAACTATTTTGTACTTTTACAATCAATGGCAAACAGTTATCCTCCACAAACACAAGGAAAGAGAAGAATCCCCGACGTACAAAGAGTCCTCCCATGGACGTCACTGCACTCAAATCATTGTCAACTGCTGTTGCAACAACGCGACAGCAAGAGAAGGCCGGCAGCCTATTTTCTAAAGACTGCAACAACCAAGCTCAGAGGACGAAGTGCCTCCCGTCGTCTCTTGCAACTCCACTCAGAAAATTCTCGCTGATGGGAGGGGAAAGAAGATGAACGTTTCTAGCCCGAAAATTTCAACCACTGCGGCTAAGAAACTGTCATCTAAATGGTTGTCCACCACCGGAGTATTTCAAGGCACCCGTTCAAAGACAAAATCTGCTACAATCGGAGATTCGTCATCCGTACCGCTGGAGGTTACTGAAACGGAGAACATCCACGATAATTCGATGTTCCAAGGAGATGAGCCCGAGGAAGCAACTCTCCCGTCAGACACTGCAAATACCGACGTCTCCGAGGAGGTTCATGACTCTCAAGATGAAGCAAGCTCAGATGTTGGGGGTACTATTCCTTCCGAGTCCGAGCCAGAGGAGAACATTCCCACATATCCCGATAACTTCTCGGTACATGGGTATGACTCGGAGGATACGTCCTCCACTGTTCCATCCGTCTCTCCTCATGTAAGAACGGTGGTCATGAAGGACAGCAACCAAGGGGGTTCCAGTGATCGCCAATGCATCCACACTCTGGAGGCCATACTGCATACCTTGGTCAAATCTGTAGACGAGATCAAAGCGGCCCTTCGAACTCTACAAGGAGGGACGCCTGGCCAAACAAGTACGGGTCCCGCGGTCAATGCGGACTCGAACTCAGCGGCACCGAATCTGGGTAATAATCCTCCTGATATGATGGCCCCCACCGCTATAGATGAAGCCCGAGAAGTATGAAGAGAGGTCCAAGAGCTCCGAGCCATGTTTCACGCTCGGAAAAACTCTCAAGACCTCAGAATACGGCAACCGTACCCTACTGCATAGAGGGATGTCCCCATCCCGCCAAGATATAAGCCGTTCAACATCAATCCCTATGATAGAAAGACCTCAGCAAGTCGGCACATCACTTACTTCGAGGTCACCACCGACCATCTGCCCCATGACGATGCCATCCTCACACGATTATTTATTGGGGCATTGGAAGGAGTCGCCTTCGACTGGTATCGCAACCTACCAGATAACTGCATCCACTCCTTCGCCAACTTCAAGCGCATGTTCTTGGAGAGATTCTACGAGGTAGGGTAGGACATCACAATATCCACCCTCATGGACGTCGTCCAAGGGGAGAAAGAGCTGACAAGGAACTATATCGAGCGGTTTCGCCAAACCACAATGAAGTTGCCGTCTTGTAATCCAGATTCCTCCTTAATTGAAATTTGCCAAAAGAGATTGCTTCCAACAGTCAGTCTCTGGATGGGCGAAAGTCAATTTAAGGACTGGAAGACATTCATCATTAGTGCCACTAGTGCCGAAGAGCGGTTGAAGAAGGCTCGCCTACTGGGGTTACACATCTCGGACGGAGAGAACAAGGGCAAGCGTCCTAATACCAACAACGACAATGGGGGTAGCCCATCCAACAATCGGGATAATAGGGGTAAGCAGGCTATGGTGGCTGTCACAACCCAGAAACCTGAGACAAAACCGACAGACAAACAATGGCCGCAAATAACTTACTCCTTCGAGGACGGCCACGTCAAGCCCATCTTGGACATGCTCATACAAGGAGACAGAATTCAGCTCCCTCCACCAAGACGGGAACCTCCGCCGACAGAAATGGAAAGCCCGAATTACTGTCATTATCACCGCTACGTCCACCATGCTACGCACGACTGCTACCAACTGAAGCGATACATCCAGCATCTCATCGATTCGAACTCTCTAGCCATCGATTTTGAGGAGGTAACCGTGGCGGCCAACATTGTGTCCGTACAATTCGACAGCTTCCCTCCAATAGAGACTCAAGACGGGGTGGTACCCATCCCTCTTTCGACATTAGAGATTGCTAATCTTTTCCCTCCTAGGGATCAGGTTGCTGGTCTGGTGCCCCTCACCACATCACGGAGGGAGATCATATGGGTCCATCCGGACCTGGTACTTGAAGTGACTCAGTCCACACCACCTCCCTTTCGCAAGAAGAAGGGTAGAAAAGTCAGATCCTGCCGCACAATCTCGGCAGATGTCAAAGAAGTCACGGCTGTCGTTACCCGATCTGGGGCACAGGCCCAACCTGTGGTTAAAAACTCAACTTAAGATCATCAGCCAGCTACTGCTGATACTCCTGGACCGTCTCAGCCTCCGACGACCGACAAGCCTAGGCCGAAGGAGACTCGCTTTGACAAATCCCTCCGAAAAGATGCACCTCAGGGGTTAGAAAGGCCCTACAACTTCGAAATCGTGGCACAGTTGGCCAATACACCGACCAAATTGTCATTATATGAACTCCTGAGGCTCTCAAAAGATGTTCGCGTAGCTTTGAGCGATGCACTCCAAAATGCCGACTCGTATCTGGCTCAGGTCAACACCACAGGAGAGAGCCCGCCTGCAGATATCCAAGATAGCGCTTGTACAAGAGCGATGCCCAATATCGTCTTCACTCCACAGGACATGCTCATCAAGACCAATCTGCACGATCGTCCGTTATACTACACCGAATACATCGGGGACGTAAAGGTGGACCAAATGCACATTGATCCTGGGTCTTCCATAAGCATTATTCCGAAGGGTCTGCTACATCATCTTCGTATTCCGATGCATCGCCTAACGCCAACAATCACCGCCATCAGCGGTTTCAATTCGGGCAGGAGCTACCCAATTGGAAAGATTCGTTTGAAGTGCCAAATTGGCGATCTCCAGTCAGAAGTGACCTGTTACGTCATAGATGTGGACACTTCTTACAATATCCTCTTGGGGCGCCTTTGGATACACGATTACATGATCGTGCCGTCCATGCTGCATCAGTGCTTCAAATATGTCGACAAATATGGCTTTGTGAGGACAGAATTTGCCGACATCGATCCCTTCAAAGGAGTCGAGTCCTACTACTCGGATTCTTGCCTATACGAAAAGTCAAAGAGGCACCTGGATGAAGATGTACAAGCTTAAACTGAGATAGCCTCAGGATCAGAAGAACCTCTGACGATCTACCTTCAAGCTCGCAAACCTGGCAGATCTGTACCACTTACGGCCGCTCTGCGTAAGGATGCGATCAGTCTCTCGGCACAAGAAGGGCAAATGATAATCCGGCTGCCAAGGTCCGACCAAGCGCCGAGACCCACAACGGAGCCACTGACAATCAGGTTACCGAGAGCTGGCCAGCCACAAGCAGAGAAGTTCAACCCCTCTGACAAGCCAATGACGATTCGTCTTTCCAAGAAGAATCGTCACCCCGATGCAAGGTCTGGGGCTTCAGCGTGCCAACAACTCCCCGTCCAACATCGAGTACCAAACTGTGGGTCACTAGCGAACCAACTACTCCCCGTCCAGCATTAGACACAAAACTGGGGGTCGCTAGTTTGCCAACAACTCCACGTTCGGCTCCACCAACGGAACCCCTTATGATCAAGCTGTCCAGGTCATTCTCTCAGTCCTCATTTATACAGGGGGTGGCCGAAGAAGAACCAGAGCTGGCCAAGTATGTGGCTGCCCACACTGATGTTCCTTCCGCAGATGATGTAATCTCGCTAAAAAAGATACCTTACTTCATCAATAAAGGGCTATCTTTGAACTACCTTAAGCTTAATAAGCTTTGTACAATGTATGCTATGGAACACGGTATAGGCACTTACCGACACACACAAGTGACAAATGTTTACACCGTAAACCAACTCATACCAGTGGAAGACGCCTACAGCATAATCGAAGGAGGGGACCATCCAATCATCTTCGGTCGGAAGGACGACCCACAGCCCTTCACCCTAGAGAAGGTCGATCTCGAATCAGATGACGGAAGACTGTCTCTGTATCTTTATAGTCCCCAATCCAAATTCCTTATGCAAAAATAGGGATATGATATGGAGACTACGCCAGGTTTAAACTACGACACCGGTCGACGATTGCCTTTAAAGCCACCAGTCCCAGCGGGCAAACCACGGGACTACTACTACAGTAAGACCCGATGTGGATTAGGGTATGTTACGTCCGTGAGGACCCCTGAAAGTTCAGATGAGGAATGCGACTGGCATTCACATTCAACCGGGTCACCAACTTCTGATTCGGACACCGGCATCGGAGACATATTCAGACAAGTCATGTCCGTCAATATGGCATTCGCCGACGCTTACGAAGAAGATGAAGACATTCATGAAATCCTCGAGTTAGAGCCGTGGGCCCAACAGCTGGATACACAATGGGAAAAGTGGTTCGAACAGAGAGAACCTCCTACCGAAGACGAGGTTATACAGGTCAACCTCGGCAGCGAATCTTCTCCAAAACTGATCTTCGTCAGCAAAAGCCTAACAGACGAAGAGAGAGAAACGCTACTAGAACTTATCAAAGAATATATTGATGTGTTCGCCTAGAGCTATGAAGACATGCCAGGACTAAACCCTGAGGTTGCCCTTCACAAGCCCAACATTCGGCCAGATGCGAAGCCAGTCAAACAACAACAGCGATGCTTCCGCCCGGGCATCATGGATGCGATCGAAGCCAAAGTTAACAAACTGATAGCCAGCAGTTTCATTCATGAGGAACAACATCCTGACTGGTCGCCAACATAGTACCAGTTATCAAGAAGAATGGGAAGATTCGAATCTGCATCGACTTCCGCAATCTGAACGAGGCATGTCCCAAAGATGAATTCCCCTCCCTATCACGGACATCATGATTGATAACACATGCGACTTCGAACGCATATCATTCATGGATGGTTTTTCGGGGTACAACCAAATCAAGATGTCTCCTGACGACGAAAAGCACACATCATTCCGAACATCAATTGGCACGTACTGCTACACAGTCATGCCTTTTGGTTTAAAGAATGCTGGCACCACATACCACAGAGCCATGGGCATCATCTTCAGAGATCACTTGAGCAAGACTGTGGAGTGCTATGTTGATGACATCGCTATCCAGAGTCGCTATAAGGGAGACTTTCTGCATGATCTGAAGACAGTGTTCGACCTGATGCGAGCACACAACCTGAAGATGAATCCCACAAAATCCTTCTTGGGCGTATCCAGCAGAAAATTCCAGGGTTTTACTATTACTGCCCAGGGAATTCATGTAGACCCAGAAAAGACGAAGGCAATTATGGAGATGGGTCCCCCGAGAAATCTCCGCGAGCTCAGAGGCCTTCTAGGGAGGCTGGCTTACATCAGGAGGTTCATCTCTAACCTCTCCGGGCGATGTCGGCCATTCACCCACCTCATGAAGAAAGACGTCTCGTTCGTATGGGATAAAGAATGCCAACGTGCCTTCGACAGCATCAAAGAATATTTGTCGAACCCTCCAGTCCTGGTGGCCCCGGTTGCTGGAAAGCCATTCCTGCTCTACGTACGAGCAATGGAACATTCCCTCGGTGCTCTGCTGGCACAAAACAAAGATACAGGCCATGAACAAGCTATATATTACCTCAGCCGAATGATAATTGGGCCAGAGCACAGATATACTGTTGTGGAGAAGCAATGCCTAGCCTTGGTATTCGTCATTCAAAAGACGCGACACTATGTCACAGGACAAACCATACATGTCTTCTCACGAGTCAACCCTCCTTGGGTCCTCATGACTAAACCAGGGGCCCTCAGCTCCCGCCTCGCCACATGGGCAATATTGCTGTCTCCTTATCATATGGTCTTCGTCCCGCAAAAGGCTGTTAAAGGTCAAGCTCTGGCAGACTTTTTAGCAGTCCATCCAGGCTCGGAGTCATCCAGAGTATACGAAGGAATCCCAGATGAGGTCGCCGACTCACATGTGACCTCCTACGATGATATATGGCGAATGTTCTTCGACGGTGCTTCGAGAACTGGACCCAAGGGCAACATTGTTGTTGGAGTCGGAGTAGTGTTGATTTCTACTTCCGGACTGGTGATCAATCGCGCTTACTCCCTCATGGAACCCTGCTCTAACAATGTGGCCGAGTACAACGCTTTGGTCATTGGCCACCAGCTTACAAGAGAGCTGGGGGTAGAATATCTTGAAGCATACGGCAATTCGCAGTTAATCGTCAATCAGATCCGGGGTTCATACGAAGTCCGCCATGAAGACATGATCCCCTATCACCAAATAGCGATCAACATTATTTCATCATTTGAGGGATTCTTCATCGAATACGTTCCCAGACTACAGAACATCGAAGCCGATGCCCTAGGAGGCCTTGACGCTTCCCTAGCAGTTCCAAACCACACCCATCATTCGATTGACATAATAGGCCACGAGCTGGTCTGTCCCAAGAACAACGTTCAAGTCGTGGCGAGTTATTCCGCCCAAACGATCGACAAAGCGCCAGACTGGAGACAACCATTCATAGACTTCATAGTCTACGACATCCTGCCTGAGAACCCAAAGGAAGCCACTTCCATCAGAAGGCGTTCTCTCAGATTCTTCTACGATACAGAGACGAAGATGTTGTATCGACGATCCTACGACAGGTTATTACTTCGGTGTCTGTCGAACACAGAAGCCAAAGAAGCCGTACGCGAAGCTCATGATGGTGTCTGCGGAGCCCACCAGCCTGGCCCCAAATTACAAGATTACCATCGCCGAATGGGCTACTACTGGCCCACTATGGTAGCGGATGCGATAGACTATGCAAGAAAGTGCAATGCCTGCCAAGTCCACGCGGACTTCATCCACCAACCATCCGAGTTTCTACATCCGACAGTGGCGTCTTGGCCATTTGAAGCATGGGGAATGGACATCATCGGACCAATTACTCTACCTTCCTCCCGTGGACATCGCTTCATACTCGCGATCACGGATTACTTCTCCAAATGGGCGGAAGTTGTTCAACTCGCAAAAGTAAAGACTTCAAACGTGATCAGCTTCCTCAAGCATCATGTCATCTATCGCTTTGGACTGCCCCGAAGGATCATCCACGATAATGGTCTGCAGTTTGTAAGCCACGCCTTCTATCGATTCTGCGACAAGCACCGCATCCAGAATATTGCTTCAACACCATACAATCCAGCAGCCAACAGATTGGCAGAGGCATTCAACAAAATAATCATTAAACTCCTCAAGAAGTTTGTCTCTTCCAACAAACGCGACTGGAACGAGAAGCTTGGTGAATGCTTATGGGCATACTGTACTATAGTCCGAACAACTACTGGAAACACGCTATTTTCCCTGGTGTACGGGAGTGAGACGGTACTCCCATTGGAGACTCAGATACCCTCACTCCTTATCGCCTTTACTTACCAATTGACGACAGATGATAACTACCGTCGTCGGCTACAAGAGTTGGAGGCCTTAGATGAAAAGCGCCTCTTGGGTCAGCAACGAATCGAGCTATACCAAGCACGCATCTCTGGAGCCTTCAACAAGAAGGTTAAAATCAGAACATTCCAAGTGGGAGATCTCGTTCTGGCAGTCCGGAGGCCGATGGTCATGACTCACAAAACCGTCGACAAATTCCTGCCAAAATGGAAAGGGCCGTTCATCATCGATGCTGTATTCTCCAATGGAGCTTACCGCCTCGTAAAACAAAATGAAGAATTACTCATGTTGCCCATCAACGGCAAGTTCCTGAAGAAATACTATGTCTAAATGACATATTCCCGATCATTGAGTTATGTACCCGCTGGTACCACTGAACTCACCTTCACAATATTTCCAATCATTGAGTTATGTACCCGCTGGTACCGCTGAACTCACTCTTACAATATTCCAGATTACCGAGTCATGTACCCGCTGGCACCGCTGAACCCACTCTCATAATATTCCAGATCATCGAGTCATGTACCCGCTGGCACCGCTGAACTCACCTTTACAATATTCTAAGATCATCGAGTCATGTACCCGCTCGTATCGCTGAACTCACTTTCATAAAATTCCAGATTGCTGAGTCATGTACCCTCTGGTACCGCTGAACTCACGTCCTTCTTCCACAAAAATCCTAAATTACCAAGTCATGTACCCGCTGGTACCTCTGAACTTACACTTTGATTCCAAAATTCATGGATTGTCGAGTTATGTACCCGCTAGTACCCCTGAATTTACACCCCGATCACTCTTTTGGGGAGAAAGTCATGTGTAACCATACCTCTGAACTTTCTTCCTGAAAGAGATCCTTTCTCATGATCCACTACCCGCACTCCCAGTGCGCAAAAAGGGTAACGGGTCCACAAATTTCCAAAACGACCATGTCGATGTTACCACTGAGTCGTCTTAATTCTGCCAAAAAACTAAATCACCCCTCTACATAGAACTTCCATGTCCTCATTACCTATGAGTCGTTCTTTGTACCCCCTTCATTGAGCCCACTCCTGCCATGTCCTTATTACCTCTGAGTGGGAAGGCTCCGTCGAAGAAACCCTCATGCTTGCCATGTCCTCATTACCTCTGAGTAAGTATGTTGATCCCTTTCGACTTATTATCTGTACCCACAACCGGAGTACGCCAAGGATAGTAAGTCCACAAATATCCTCCGTTGAGTCCACTCCTGCCATGTCCTCATCACCTCTGAGTAGGAAGATTCCGCGGTAAGAAAACACCCATGCTTGCCATGTCCTCATTACCTCTAAGTAAGCATGTTGGTTCTATTTCATCCTATTATGCGTATCCTAACCCAGGGTACGCCAAGGATAATAGGCCCACAAAATGACCTGTGCTAAGTTTCTCAGTACAGGCCCACCATTCCTCATCATGCCCTGGGAGCCCAGCCTGTTCTATGGTATTCTTTCTTCCGATACTCAGAACATCCACGACACCATTTCTGTGGAACCGTTCTGGGTATCCCCAATCAAACTTGTTATCCGTACTAAAACCAGGGTATGCCAAGGATAACAGGTCCACAAACAAGTCCCCCACGCGAGGCAAACACTACCGCAATACCACAAGCACAACAAGCAAGACAAATGAAGGGTAGAATGGAAAATACTCTTTATTTGAAAGTCGAAAAAAGCATTACATGTTTTGGGACCACGTCCCTCTCTCAAAAGAAAAAAAAGGAGAACAGAACAAAAGAATGAAAAGCCGACTATAGTTCGGCATTACACAACTCCAAAAGGCGGTTTCTCACCAAGACAGTCCCCCACTCAAGCCACTGTCGTGCTCGACGTTCAGCTTCCTGGGATAATCGCTCCCCATCATCCAAGTCCATGAGCGCCCGCCAGTCATCTTCCAACTTCTTCAGGGCAATCTCCAGGTCAGCCGAAGCTTGATTCACCCTGTCAGCTTCCTGGATAATTATCCTCCGGTCAGTACGGGCAGCCTCAAGTTCAGACTCCAGGAAAGTCAACTTCCTCTGAAGCGCAAGGATCTGCTCCCACGTGTCAGTAATCCCATGAGAGGCAGCCGCTTCTCGAGCCGTAACATCCTCACTCTCGTGGCTCAGTTGATCATATCGATCCGACAGATCGCTGAGGTCCTTCAATATGGCCGGCCTGGTTTTATCCCGAGCAGCCCTTGTCTTCTCTATAATAGCAGCGAGGGAACCCCGCTCCTGATCTATAGCGACAGACAGATCAGCCTGCCTCAGTACCTGAAGTTGGGCCACCAGCTGATCAGTCTCCAGCAATTTTGCCTCCAGAAGTGTAGCCACCGCTGCCCCACCGAGAAGAGTCTTGAGGATATCAATTTGACCCTGGGCGCATTGTCGAGCCAAGACGAAAGAGGTTCCTCTTTCCACAGCAGCCACTATCCCCCTCTTCAGGTGACGATAAAAACTGTCAACCACGTCCTGTAACGCATCATCCAAGACCTCTGTGGAGGACGGCGTCAGAGAAAGCGTGACCGGCAGCATTGGAGGAGTGATGCTAGAACTTTCCATCAAGGGGACAGAGTCCGAGCAGAACGATGTGCGAATGGCAGCTAACTCTTCCTCCGCCACCCGAAGGGCCTCGACACTTGGTAGGGCAGGCAGGTCGACTCTCGGAGCCGCCCGAACAGAGGATGACGCAAGGACCATCGTCCCCTGCCCCGACTGCCCCACTACCTGACTTGCCGAACTCGAGCCTATAGGAGGCCAATCAAGACGAGCCAGAAAGAGAAGGGGTACGCTCTTCTCCGCCAATGCCCCTTCAGCAGAGCTCGTCTCAATAATGTCCATCCTCGGTATGGAAGGAGCTAGACCTGTAGGCCCAGAACAATAATCAATCGAGATGACCCGAAGGACATAATGATGGAGCAGATAAGCCTCCTCGCAGGTTAAGATTCGGCTTATCTTACCAGGAGAGGAACATGGAGGCTGCGTCTCGTTTGCAGCTGACATGGCCTCCTCACACGCAATCTCCAAGTTAAATTCGGCCGGCTCCTTTGCCCCATCCACCTCGAAGGGAGATACGACTTGATCAACATCATCTTGATAGAATTCAGCAACTTCAGGGACAGGTTCACCAGAGCCCCCGTCATTCCGAGACACGACCCCGGCAACTTGAGACTCCTCTTCTTTTGACACCTGCAAGAGGGAAGCAAGATGATTAAAATCAAAAAATTAGAAGAAAGAAAGAATCGGGAATGACTTGTTTACCTCTGACGCGAGGTCAACTTCTTCGCCGCTTTCCCTTATGGTTAGCTGGCGGTGTCTGGTCATAGTCAGCTTTCGGGAACGAGGCATACCGCCAACAGGAGAAATGTGCCTGCTACGCTTTTGCGCTAGGCCAGGCGCAACGGAAGACTGATCTACCACCATCTCATCTGGCAAAACAGGCGGCTGATCCGCCCCTACATCTGCCACCGGAAGGGAAGAGTCATCTCCATCATGCTCGTCGTCTTCGTCATCTGCAGCAGCGGAATTCGAATCCGGCACTTCGACTCTGTTCTTCCTCTTCCTTGTCTTGGCCCCGTGGGAACCCTCATCCAGGCCGGTACCAACGATAAAACTGGTACCCGGGTTAAAACCAACAGGGGGCTTGTTCACCATGACATGGTACAGAGCCGCCATATACAAGATCTCTACAGATGCCTTAATAGCAGGAACGGAGAAAACAGTGCGAGTATGGAATGTATCATAATAGTGTCAGGCCCTGATGCCATCAAGAAGGCTACCTTCAAAGCCCAGACAAGAGCTGGGACTGTCTAGAAAAAGCTGACTGTATCCAAACTACCGGGCAAACCTGCTAGGCTGCTAAGGCTCCAGAAAGACAGTATTATGGTTGCGATACACCAGATGAGAGGGGCGGATGTTACGCAGCCACAAAAGCATCTGGCCGTCCAGAAGTTGAGGGGGCCCAATACCGCCAAGATGGACAACCGCTACCTCCTCATCTGTAAAACGAGGGACAAATACGAAAATATTGTGCATGTCTGCCCTCGCCAGTGCCATCCGATAAGCACGTATGGTCTCGAATTCCCAAGACTCAATACGATAGCGGAAGATAAAAGTGTCGTCATCAGTTACGCCGTCTTCAGAGCCCGGTCTCATCAAAGATGGATAATGCATCAATAGCCACCCCATCAGATAATGATAGGGTAGCTCAGTCCGTTCGAAATCTTTGGTCACATCGCGGGGATGACCTTAGATGTGAAAGTGCAAAGGCCACGGTGTATGCTACACACCATGGCCGGGGGGAGAGCTAGCCGGACTCGCAAAACCAACTTCACAGCCGGAAGGATGAAATTGCGACTGAGCCTCTCGATAGAACATGCTCCTCCCGAGACTACACAATTTCGCAGCCATATCATCAAGAATCCCGCCAGGAGCGCCTTCTCTGACAACTCTTGGGTATCCTGATAAAAATAGCCAAAAAAATTCGGTTTTGCTTCCGAATCTATCACTAGTGGTAGTCGCCCTCTTAGCTGACGACACTAAGGCTTTAACCGCCTCCCGGGACTGAGGACGTCGGGAAGTAACTTGACCTGAGGCATCCGTCGGGAAGAGATAGCGCATCCAGTCCTTGGTATGGGGAGCATTCCCTTCCGAGCTGCTTTCCTTTCTGGCTATCTGATGACATGTGCTATAGTGGCACAATATCTCTTGATAAAGAGCCAAGAAGCCTGGATACTGTCTTTCCAAATCTTCGAACTCCTCATTCATAGGAGTATACGCCTCAAAAGCTTCGTCCCTCCAAGGAAGCTTGGAGACCGCGTGCATTTCATGGAGTACAAGCCCCGTCTCCCCTACGGGTGTGTAGAAGGTCCCCGTCCGGCGGTTATACATCTCCAGAAGAGATATAAATAATCTTTTGTTTATGGGAAAGCCATGGCTGGTGCCCCAAATACCATGGTAAAGACCAATCTCACACAAAAAGGCCTCATACTTTTGCAAAATCCACATTGATAGATTGGTCCACGAGGGAACGGGACGTATCCAACTGGGAAGCATCAACCGGCCAATGGGATAAGAGCCCTTCCGAGCAAGTTGGTTCATAAAAGTGTCGGCTGTAAAAAACATAAAATTGGGACCCGACACATTCAAGAAAGTACCTGGGGCTAATCCCATAACAGAACGGCTGGTGTGCACCTTGTCCACACACACTGACCTCGGGCTGTTGTTATAATGGATATCTCTCACAAACATCCCGCCTCGGAAAGGTGTTAAAGATTCTTCTATCTTTCGGTCCAATGGGAGCATATTGAACCAAGATAATAGGAAGTGACGCTCCATTTGGGGAATGCGAATCGCCATCCCGTTGGAAACAAAACTCAAGTTCTCTGACACCTCCAGAACTTGACTATTCTTCACAGTCAAGGCGTCTCCAAAGAAGAACGCAGGTTTCAAGTATTTCCCTTCTAATTTATTCGAGTTCATCATAGCATTAAGAAAATAGAAAGGCTGGTTCTTGAGGGCGTTCAATCTCGCCGGAGGCTCGTCACTCGAAAACGGATCCGCCATGTGCCGAACTATATGGTCGTACCTATACCCCAGAGCAGGTTGGGCACTACCCACCAGGAGTTCTCCAACAGTATTAACCGACAAATTTACTGAGAAAAAAATAGAAAAAGATAAGTTAAAAGGATGGACAAAAAGAACTAAATAGGTGTTTTCGAGCTTATGCGGCTCCAACTTAACAAAGTCTTATGCGGCTCAGGAGAACACTTATGCGGCTCCATATTAATGAAGTCTCATGCGGCCCAAACTCAGAAGAACACTTATGCGGCTCCGTGTAGTGAAAGATCATGCGGCAGTAGGGCTCTCAGGATTCGAATAGGTTCGTACGGACCACATGACAGACAAAATTGATGCGAACCTATGCGGCTCAGTGTAGCTCATGCGACTTCGATTGGCGAAGCACGTATGCGGTAATAGTGGCTACTCTTATGCGGCTCGCGTCTCGGCCATAGGACGGACATGCGGCTCACATGAAGATAAAGGCTCGTGCATAAAGTATGCAACATAGCCATAGCAATTAGGGTTCCTTAAACTTATATAATGTCCTTACCAGCAACAGGGGGATGGACGTCAGGGTGAGCTGCGAGCACGTCGGCCGACGGAGGAGCGGCCGCGGTCTTCTTATCCTTCGCCGCTGCAGTCGACGAAGACGCTGCCTTCTTGCCCCTCACCGCAACAGTCTTCTTGGGAGCCATTTGCTGATCGAAGAGAAGGATGGCAATCGAGGTAGGGAAGGTTTGAAGCAAAAGAGAAAGTAAAGAAACTCTCTCTCCTAAACTCCTCTTATTTATAGGAGGACGAGAGGGGGAAGACTCGTGGACTAACAACCGCCTCGCAAAAAGACGAAATCGACTCCTCGGATTTCGTCCCCTCCCTCATAAAGGAGATTCACCCAGGGCATAAAATCCAAAGATTTAATGAGCCGACCCTTGGGATTTCCCCCTAAAGACGGCGCTAAAACGAATTTGAGACAATTAAAGGCATGCACACGTGGCAAAGAGTTATACGGCTGAGCCATCCATGCGGCCGAAACATCCATGCGGCCAAGACATCCATGCGGCCAGGACATCATATGCGGCCAGGAAAGTTTATGCACAGCCATGCTTCTAATTCAAAGTACTTCAATTTTACAAATTGAAAACTTTGAAGGGGGTCTTGTAGAAGCATAAAAAAGAATAAAGAACGATTCATGCGGCCAGGGAGTCCCATGCGGCTCAGAGGGCTCATGCGGCTCAGGGATCCATGCGGCTCAAGGGACTATACGGCTCGATAAGTTCCATGCGGCTCAGAGAGAAGCCACGTGGCCTACAAACAGCCCTTCCCTTCGTCCTATACTGCATTAATTGTCTTGACAGCTGACAGCCCTGACAAGGTGACAGTTCTGACACGAAGATGAAATTATGACTCTGTCATAATGGCAGACTCCTAGGGAAATAAAGGAAATCTCTGACACAATCCCCCGAGATCCAGAAAATGCCACGCAGCCTTGACACGTGGAAAGTCGTATGCGGCTCGAGCGGAGACTCCCCATGCGGCTCAGGCCGAAGCTGTCCTATGTGGCTCAGGCCAAAGATGTCTTATGCGGCTCGAGCGGAGACTCCCCATGCGGCTCAGGCCGAAGCTGTCCTATGCGGCTCAGGCCGAAGATGTCTTATGCGGCTCAAGCAGAGGCTCCTCCATGCGGCTCACGAGGACTATCTCCATGCGGCTCACGAAGAAGCTACCTATTATGCGGCTGCATACGCTCATGCGGCTCAGATCATCACCATACAGTTCAAATAATCAGCGGCCACTCCCCAATCAGCCTTGACACGTGGCCAACCTTATGCGGCTCAATCCTCATGCGGCTCAAATTTCCTTAGTGGCTTACGGTTGAGCCACGTGGCAGGACACGTAGCCAATCAATCTTAATAACCCAGATTTACTACAATCAATGATTGGGTCAAATCCCAATAGTCTGGGACACGTGGTGGAAGAATGAATTAAATTTATTTATTCAGATTTACAGACATCAGCAAATCATCATGATGGAGATTTATTGCAATCAGTATTAATTACTGATAGGATTTGGCGCACTCTATATTAGTGGCCCAGATTCATCACACTCAAGACTAATGGCCCAGATTGATCAATCAATAGGCCGCCGCCACTTTAAGAAGGGACAATCATTGCAAACCCTAATGACGACCCCCATTCCTATAAATAGCAAGGTGCCATTCCTTTGCAAAACGGAGGGACACACACAGAGAAAGAGACACAAAGAGCCAGAGAGAGAATATACAGAGAAAGAAAAGAGAGTATTTCTTCAACACCAAGCAGATCTTCCCCGGAGTCAAGGCTGCATCCGATCGTCCAAGGAGTAAGGCAGAGCTGTCCTCGCTTTTTCGAGCCTCTATCGTCACCCCCAGAATCTAAAATAAACAATTGTACTTAGATTGCTGTACCTAGGCTTTCGTCCCTAGGCTTTTTTTGTACAAGCGAGTTTATATTGTGAAGTAAAAGTCCAGTCCTCCGATAATTATTCTGTTCTTTTATATTTCATGGCAACCAGAGGACTTATGTACTTGAGTCATAGTCATCCCGACATTATTTTCCCTGTCAGTTTGGTGTCGAGATTTATGCACATGCCTACAAAAAAATCATCTTGGTGCTGCTAAACGGATTTTACGATATATCCATAGAACCATAGGTTATGATATATTCATTGTATGTCTTTATGTTGATGACATAATTTATAATGGGTCTTCAAAGACCATGATTAATGAATTCAAAGTGCAAATGATGCATGAATTTGAAATGACTGACTTAGGTCTTTTACTTTACTTCTTGGGTTTGGAAATAAAGCAAACCAAAGAAGGCATGCTACTATCACCAGAAAAGTACACATATGATCTTATAAAAAAAAATATCAAATGATGAATTGCAAGGTTTCTAACACGCCAATGAATGCTTGTGAGAAATGTCTTGCAGATGGAAGTGAAGATGTTGATCCCAAATATTTTTGAAGTATCATTAGAGGACTTATGTACTTGACTCATAATCATCCCGATATTATTTTCTCTGTCAGTTTGGTGTCGAGATTTAAGCACATGCCTACAAAACATCATCTTGGTACTGCTAAATGGATTTTACGATATATCCATAGAACCATAGGTTATGGTATTTGGTATTCTCATGTGATTAACTCTAATTTGAATGGCTATTGTGACAGTGACTGGGCAGGGTCAATGGAGATTGGAAAAGAACTACTGAATTTTTGTTCAATCTTGGATCTGGAGCTGTTTGCTGGATGACAAAGAAGCAAGAGACAACGACGTTATCTTCATCAGAAGCAGAGTATGTTGCAACAACTTCTACTATTTGTCAAGCAATTTTGATGTAAAGCATTCTAGAAGGTTTGGGCTTTTATCAAGCTGGAGCATCTGCAATTTACTGCGACAACAAATCAACAATTGCATTGTCTAAAAATCCTATCTATCAAGGAAGAACCAAGCATATAGAGACTCACCATCACTTCATTTTAGGAGATGTTACACAAAGAAGAAGTTGAACTGAGGCATTGCAATACCAATGACCAAATAGCTGACACTTTAATAAAGGCTCCAACTGAAGACAAGTTTAATAAATTCAGAACTATAATAGGAGTAATAAAATATGTTTGAATTAAGAAGGCATGTTAGAATAATTCAAACCTTACCGTTTGATTTCTCAGTCAAGTGACTGTTGCTAAAGAAGGGGTTGTGAGCTATTCTTTAGGTGTTTTGAAGTGTAGTAAAGCCTCTATATAAGGCAGCTTCTGTAGTCATTTGAAGACAATTTTCTAGAGAGAGTTATTTCATTCTTCAATACTATTATTCATTCTACTTTGTTTAATATTTTTGTGTCCCTTTTTCCTTTCACTACATATAGCAGAAGTTAGTGTAGCTTGCTCTCTAGCATCTTTCCAACAACGTTCACATCTCCAATACGCTAGTCTTTGTTGAAATAGAAGCAAGAGCCTCTGCTGCGAGAAGTTGCTTATGAAATCCCGACAAGGGAACTATTCTCCCAAGGGGTGGACTATGAATGGGTTCGGCCGAGCTGTCAAAAGTGCAAAGTCTTCAGCCGTATGACTATCAAATGCCAATAGAAAGACGGCCAATCGGAGGAAGTGATGGGCCAGGAAGGGGCCATCACCCGACCTGACAATGGGATGCTGGAGATGGATGACACGAGCAACACTATGGCAAAGGACAACCAGCGACAGCAGGAAAAGACAATTGTACAGGGCTAGAAATAGAGATTGCCCAACAAATGTGAGGTTCGCCTCCACCTTATATAAACCACATAGGGGGACGAGTAGGGAGGATACTCACTCATCAAGAGATGTTTGGAGGAAGGAAGATATGCAGTAGGAGACCCCGATGAACCAACAAAGCTGATTGGGACATGAACGAGGTCTGGTTATTTTTCAGGTTCAAAGTTCTATGTCATTGAAGAGAAGAATAATTGCGGCAGATAAGGGGCCTATTAACAGAGGAAAGTCGATTGGTGCGATTAACTCGAGCAGGAAGCGACAGGCTAGAGCCTTATCAGAAGATGCCTGACCTACTAGTACCACTCCTTTACGATAGGACTAGAGAACCCAGATGACAGAACATGGGAAGAACAACAGTTATGCATGGTGGTACAGAACCCAGCATGGAGAAGACATATACTAGGAGGGTTACATCAGCTTGGACAAGCATCGTCCAATAAACAGATGGAGGAGCAGTAGACATATGCCCAAGACGCCAGTGACAGATGAGTGCAGGCAATCCCCCAAGTAATTAATGTCTATCATCTCCTAAAATATTCGCGATGGGTGCCCGATTGGACGACGGAAGGAAGTTTGCATTAGGATGAAAGAAGAGTAGTGTATGATATGTGCTTTACTAGAAGCTAAAATGAAATCGATGAGGGTACTAGAATCAAGAACACCGAACAATTAGGAGCAAGTTAACAACTTGGATAAATATAAAATGACTCGGATTTGGCTCTTGTGGGACAAGAACCGTTGGAAGGGAAATGTGATATATACCTCGAAACAACTTATCACTGTGTCCCTTTCCACCATGGCGGAATGGAATTCATTATGGAAGTTGTTTATGGCCATAGTGATCGAAGGAAGCTGGAAGAGCTCTAGAATGAAATTGTTCAAGCTATCCACTTGGCTGCCTCTACACATCACCTTATGCTCCTAATGATGGGAGACTTCAATTCAATAATATATCAAAATGAGAAGATCGGAGAAAGGGTCACTCCGGATATGATGTTATATGATTTTCGAAGCTGTCTTCTGCGGACGGGACTGAAATTGCTAGCTCAGGAGGTGGGGGGCATGTTTGGACATAGAACAAGAAGCCAACCAGGAGAAGAGTCATATGCCAACTTGCTAGGGATATTGGCAACTACCTTTGGTTTGAGAAGTTATCTCGTATTCCTATCATAGGACTCGCGGCGGGCACCAGTGATCACTCCCCTCTGTGCATCAAACTGGTCGACAAAGGCAAATACAAGGCGATCCCTTTATGTTGTAATAATGGTTGGCAACAAATACATGGATATAGAGAGGCAACGGAGAGGGCATTACATGCTCAGTTGACTGGCACTGCTCAGTACCGATTTACGAGCAAACTTAAACTAGTGAAAGGCGATCTAAAGCAATGGGTTAGAAGATGGCCAAGCAGGGAACTCCAACTGAAGCGTGCAGAACTCAGAGGTGTGCAACAAGCGCTATAAGATGACCTATGCAATTGGGGTCTAGCCAGGAGGGAGCGACTGCTCGTTGATGAAGTACGGAAGCTTTAATTAGCCGAAGAATTAGCTACGGTGCAACGTGCGAATTGGGCGTGACCCAAAAGTGGAGATAAATGCTCTCGCTTCTTTTACAACGACATTCGCATGACACATAACTGTAACCACATCCAACACCTATTGGACAGCCAAGGCAGTGTCATCTCTGTTTGCCATTGATTGTGAAAGTACAAAACAATTATATCGGAGGACTGAACTTAAACGCACAATACAAACTCGCTTGTACAAAAAAATGCCTAGGGATGAAAACCTAGGTACAGCAATCTAAGTATAATTGTTTAGTTTTTCTGGGAGGTGACGGTAGAGGCTCAGGAAAGCGACGGCAGCTCTGCCTTACTCCTTGGACGATCGGATGTAGCCTTGGCTCTGGTGAAGAAATACTCTTGGATGTATGGGGAGACTCCTCTGCACCTTCGGTTGTTGGCTCTCTAGATGTCTCGATAGTGCTCTCTCCTGTTTTTGCTCTCTCTCTCTCCTTCTCTCCTCTGCTGCTTCTGTAATAAGAGAATGTCCTCCTTCACAAGGGAATGGCACCTTGCTATTTATAGGAGTGGGGTCATCATTAGGATTTGCAAATAATTGCTTCCTTCAGAAGTCGGTGGTTCAGGACCAATGAATCTGGGCCGTTCATCTTGAATATAATAATATTTGAGCAATTAATGTGATTGCATCAAATCTCTGTGGGCAATAAATGTTGATTGCCATGAATATTCGTAATTTGTGATAGCCTGCAACGTGTCCAATTTGCTTGATTTGATTTGATCTGGGCCATTATAATGATCGGAACAAATTCGATTTTGTTGGGATTTGTTGGCACCCATAATTCTAGGAAAGATAAGACTACCATGTGTCTCAATTGTAGCGAAGAGCACCACGTGTCTCAACTGGATTGTCCTGGCCGAGCCGCATATGGGGGAATCTTCTCAGCCGTATGGAACATGCAGCCGTATGAGGATGAGCAGTCGCATGAGGATGGGCAGCCGTAGGGGACGAGCAGCCGCATGCAAATAGGCATCCGCATACAGATGGGCAGCCGCATGGCACTGGGCAGCCGCATACAAATAGGCAGCCGCATGCAGATGGGCAGCCGCATGGCGCTGGGCAGCTGCATGGAGATAGGCAGCCACATGCAGATGGGCAACCGCTTGGCGCTGCGTAGCCGCATAAAGATAGGCAGCCGCATGCAGATGGGCAGCTGCATGGTGCTGGACAGCCGTATGGAGATAGTAGCCGCATGCAGATGGGAAGCCGCATGGAGTGGCCTCGGGACTTGGTGGATTTTGCCAGCTGTAAGGGGATTTTCTCCTCTTTCCTAATCACGCCATTATGTCAGAGTCATTATTACGTCCTTATGTCAGAGCTGTCACAGCTATTATTTGTCAGAGTAGCCGTCGGGCATTAAATGCAGTCGACTGTAGAGAACAACTGTTGAAGGCCACGTGGCTTCTTTTCGAGCCGCATGGATCTATCCGATCCGCATGAACCTTTGAGCCGCATGGACTTCTGAGCCTTATGGGGATCATGAACCGCATGGGGATCCTTCTGTCGAAGTCGCATAGGTCTTTCTTCATTCTTTTCTATGCTTCTACAAGACCCCCTTCAAAGTTTTCAATTTTCAAAATTGAAATACTTTGAATAAGAAGCATGGCCATGTAAAAACTCTTCGGACCGCATAGGATGTTCTGGCCGCATGGATGTCTCAGCCGCATGGCTTCCCTAGCCGCATGGCCATCTGAGCTGCATGCGCTTTCCCGCCGCTTGGTCTGCTTGGCCGCATAGGCTCCTTGTCACGTCTTCATGCCACGTGTGTAAATCATTGCATTGATTACCTTTGATTTGAGCCGTCTTTTGGGGGGAGTCCCAAGAGTCGTCTTATTAAATTTTGAATTTTCTTTGGATGAATCTCCTTCATGAGAGGGGTGAAATCCTAGGAGTCAGTTTTGCCTGTTAGCACACGACCCAAAGCGCCCCATCGGTCCACGTGTTTTCTTCCCCTTTTGTCCTCCTATAAATAAGAGTAATTAAGAGAAGAAATCTCTTTACTCTCTCTTTCAACTCAAGCCTTTCCTGACCTAACTGTCATCCTCTTCTTCGATCACCAATGGCTCCCAAGAAGACTGTTGCGGTGAAGGGTAAAAAGGCGGCGTCTTCGTCGGCTGCGGCGGCAAAGGGCAAGAAGACTGCCTCTACTTCGACTGCGGCGACGAATGATAATGTGGCAGCTCCTCCGCCAGCCGACGTGCCCGCAGTTCACCCCGACGTCCACCCCCTATTGCTGGTAAGGACGTTGTGTGAGCTTGAACCCTAACTGTTGTGGATATGTCGCATGCTCTATGGGCGAGCCTTCATCTTCATGTGTGCCGCATATATGCCTCATGTCCGAGCCGTATGGGGTATACTCCCTGTCCGAGCCGCATGAGAATTGTTACTGTGGCCGCATAAGCACTTCGCCGTCGGGGCTGCATAAGCTGCGCTGGGCCGCATAGGCTCGCACGAATTTGTTTATCGCATGACCCGCATAAACTTATCGGAACGCTGCTACATGAGACTTCGCTTAGACAGAGCCACATGAGAACACTGCCGCATAGACCTTTGTTGGACGGAGCCGCAAAAGTGTTTTCTGAGTTGAGCCGTATGAGACTCCATTAAATTGGAGCCGCATAAGCTCGAAAATACCAATCAGTTCTCTTTGTCTATCTTTTTTAACTTATTTCTTTTGTTCTCTTTTCAGTGAAATTTCCAGTTAATGCTGCGGGGGAACCTCTTGTGGGTCGTGTCTAAGCTACTATGGGCTATAGGTATGACCAGATAGGTATGTGGCGGACCAGTTTCCTAATGATGAGCCTCTAACGAGGTTGAATGCCCTCAAGAACCAACCCTTCTACTTCCTCTGTGCTATGATGAATTCGGAGAAATTGGAAGGAGAATACCTGAAGCCTGCATTCTTCTTCGGAGATGCCTTGACTGTGAAGAACAGTCAAGTTCTGGATGTGTCGGAGAATTGGAACTTTATTTCTAACAGGATGGCGATCCGCATCCCTCAAATGGAGCGTCACTTCCCACTATATTGGTTTAATATGCGCCCGTCGGACAGAAAGATGGAAGAGTCTTTGACCCCTACCCGGAACGGGATGTTTATGGGCGACATCCATTATAACAACAGCATAAAGTCGGTGTGTGCAGGCAAGGTGCATGCCAGCCGCTACGTAATGGGATTGGCCCCGGTTGCTTTCTTGAATGTGTCGGGTCCCAATTTCACGTTCTCTGCAGCCGACACTTTCTTGAACCAACTTGCTCGGAAAGGCTCTTATCCAATCGGCCGGTTGGCGCTCCCAAGTTGGATACACCCTATCCTCCCATGGATTAATCTGTCTATATGGATCTCACGAAAGTATGAGACTTTTCTGCACGAGATTGGTCTTTAATACGCTATTCGGGGCACCAGCCACGGCTTACCTGTAGGGGAAATGGGGCTTGCACTCCATAAGATGTATATGGTTTCCAACCTTCCTTGGGGGATGAAGCTTTTGAGGTGTACACTCCTACGAATGAGGAGTTTGAAGAGCTAGAAGCACGGTATCCGGGCTTCGTGACCATTTATCAGGAGATATTATGCCACTATAGCACGTGCCAGCAGATAGCCAAGAAGGATAGCAGCTCGGAAGGGAATGCTCCCCATACTAAGGACTGGGTAAGCTATCTCTTCTCGACGGGAGCCTCAGGACGAGTTACTTTCCGAAGTCCTCAATTCCGGGAGGCGGTTCAGGCCTTGGTGTCGTCGGCCAAGAGGGTGGCCACCACCAGTGACAGATTTGGGAGTCAAACCGACTCCTTTGGTTATTTTTATCAGGATACCCAAGAGCTGTCAGAGAAGGCGCTCCTGGCAGGATTCTTGATGATATGGCTGCGGAATTGCGTAGTCTCGGGAGGAGCTAGTTCTATTGAGAGGATCAGCCGTAATTTTATCCTCCCTGCTGTGAATCTAGTTTTTGGAGTCAAACTAGCTCTTCTCCCGGCTATGGTGTACAGCATACACTATGGCCTCCGTACTTTTACGTCCAAGGTTATTGCTCGCAATATGACAAAAGACTTTGAACGGACTGATCTGCCCTATCATTATCTGATGGGGTGGCTACTGATGCACTGTCCGTCTTAGATGAGACCGGGTTCTGAAGATGGCGTGATGGCTGATGACACTTTTATCTTCCGTTATCGCAATGAGTCTTGGGAGTACGAGACCATACGTGCCTGCCGGATGGCGCTGGCGAGAGCAGATAGGTACGACTTTTTTGTATTCGTCCCTCGTTTTACTGCTGAGGAAATAGCGGATGTACATCTCGACGGTATTGGGCCCCCTCAGCTTCTAGACGGCCAGATGCTTATGTGGGTGCGTAACATCCGCCCCGCCCATCTGGTATATCGCAACCGCAATGATGTCTTCCTGGAGCCTTATCTGCCCAGCAGGTTTGCCCGACAGTTTGGATACAGCCAGCTTTTTCTGGACAGTCCCAGCTCTTGTCTGGGTTTTGAAGGTAGCCTCCTTGACGGTATCAGGGCCTGGCACTACTATGATACATTCCATACCTGTACCACTTTCTCGGTTCCTGATATTAAGGCGTCGGTAGAGATTTTGTATATGGCGGCTCTATACCATGTTATGGCAAACAAGCTCCCCGTCGGTTTTAGCCCGGGTGCCAGTTTTATTGTTGGTACTGGCCTGGATGAGAGGCCCCAGGGTGCCAAGATGAGGAAGAGGAAGAATAGAGTCGAAGTGCCAGACTCGGACTCCACCACTGCGGATGATGAGAACGACGAGCATGATGCAGATAACTCTTCCCTTCCGGTAGAAGATGTTGGGACGGATCAGCCTCCTGTTATATCAGATGAGATGGTGGCAGATCAGCCACCAGTTGCACCTGGTCCTGTACGGAAGCGTAGCAGGCAAATCTCCCCTGTTGGCGGTATTCTTTACACCCAAAAACAGGCTTCGACCAGACATCGCAAGCTAACTATAAGGAAGAGAAGTGAGGAGGTCGACCCCGCTTCGGAGGTAAACGAGTTACTACCATTTTTATTTAGTTCTTCCTTTCTTCTAGCTTTGATCTTAATCATTTTCTTTCCCTCTCGTAGGTGTCAGAAGAAGAGGAATCTCAGGTTGCTGAGGTCATGACTCGAGACGGCGGGGGCTCCGATGCACCTGTCCCCGAAATTGCTGAATTTCATCGAGGTGACGCTGATCGAGTTGTACCTCCTTCCGGGGTGGCTGGGACCTAAGAGCAAGCTAAATTCGGCTTGGGGGTACTGGTGAGGGGATTATGGCAGTTGTAAACGAACCTCAGCCTTCGCGATCCTCCCTTGGTAAGATAAGCCACATTTTGACCAATGAGGAGGCCTATTCGCTCTATCATCACATCCTTCGGGTTACGTCGATTGATTATTGCTCTGGACATACAGGTCCTGCCTCTCCAGTACCAATGATGGACATTGTTGAGATAGGCTCTGTCGAAGGGGAACTGGCGGAGTGGAGAGTACCCCTCCTCTTTCGACTCATATTGAAGGACCTCCCGCTGGCTTAATTTCGAGAAGTCAGGTGGTGGTACTGTCGGGGCAGGGGAGAATGGTCCTTGCATCCTCTTCTACTCGGGTGGCTCCGAGAATCGACCTTTCTACTTTGCCGAGTGTTCAGACTCTTCGGGTGGCGGAGGAGGAGTTAGCCGTTGTTCAAGCGTCCTTTCGCTCAGAATTTATTTCCCTTGTGGCTTGGACGGCCAGCTCTGTCGCATCTTCTTCGACGCTTCCAGCCACACTCCTTTTGACACCGTCAACTACAGAAGTTCTGGATGAGGTGTCGCAGGATGTGGTTGATAGTTTCTACCACCATTTGAAGAGGGGAATAGAAGCTATTGTGGAGCGGGAACTCCTTTCGTCTTGGTCCGGTAATGCGCCCAAGGCCAAATTGACATTCTCAGAACCCTTCCTGGCGGGGAAGGGATAGCTGCGCTCCTGGAGCCCAAGCTGTTGGAGGCTGATCAGCTGGTGGGCCAGCTTCAGGTGCTACGGCAAGCTGATCTGCCTGCTGCTATTGATCAAGAGCGCGGTTTCCTTATAACTACCGTAGCGAAGGTAAAGGCTGCTCGGGATAAGACCAGGCCGGTCATGCAGAAGGACCTCCGCGATCTGTCTGAGTTATATGATCAATTGACTCGCGAGAGTGAAGATATTACAGCTCGGGAAGCGACTGCCTCTCGTGGGGTCATTGACACACGGGAGCAGATCCTTGAACTTCAGAGGAAGTTAGCTTTCCTGGAGTCTGCGTTTGAGGCGGCCCGCACCGAAAGGGGACTAATTATCCAGGAGGCTGACAGAGTTAATCGAGCTTCTGCTGGCCTGGAGCTCGCCCTGAAGATGTTGGACGACGGCTGGCGGGAGCACATGGACTTGGATAGTGCAGAGCGGTTGTCCCATGAGGCTGAGCGTCGAGCTAGGCAGCGGCTTGAACGGGGGACCGCCTTGGTGAAGAACCGTCTCTTGGAACTATGTACCGTCGAACTATAAACAGCTTTTTTTCTTTTTTATTTTCGTTCTTTTCCTTTCTTTATGTGGGACGTTGTCCCTAGAACATGTAGTATTTTCGTCTTCCAAATAAAAGAGTATGATTTATTTTACCCTTTATTTGTACTGTTTGTTGTGCCTATGGTGTTATGGTGGTGTTTGCCCTGCTTGGGGGACTGTTTGTGGACCTGTTACCCTTGGCATACCTGGGTTTTAGGTATAGGTAACAAGTTTGATGGGAATACCTAGGATAATTCTACGGTAAGGTGGTCATAGACGTTCCTGATATCGGGAGAAAGAATGCCATGGAGCAGCTGGGCTCCCGAGGCATGATGAAAAATTATGTGCATGTACTAGGAAACTTAGTACAGCATTTGTGGTCAGCAAAGGACATTTGTGGGCCTATTATCCTTGGCGTACCCTGGTTCTGGATATGGATAATAAGACGAGAGAAGACCACCATACTTACTCAGAGGTAATGAGGACATGGCAAGTATGGGGGTTTTACCGCGGAGTCTTCCTACTCAGAGGTGATGAGGACATGGCAGGAGTGGACTCAGCGGAGGATATTTGTGGTCAACAGAGGACATTTGTGGACCTATTATCCTTGGTGTACCCTGGGGTATTTTTTGGTACAGATAATAAGTCGAAAGGGAACCAGCATACTTACTCAGAGGTAATGAGGACATGACAAGCTTGAGGGTTTCTTCGATGGAGCCTTCCCACTCAGAGGTAATGAGGACATGGTAGGAGTGGGCTCCATGAAGGGGTACACAGAACGACTCAGAGGTAATGAGGACATGAAAGTTCTATGTAAATGGGTGATTTGTTTTTTGGCGGAAGTGAAACGACTCAGAGGTAACATCGACGTGGTCGTTTTGGAAATTTTGTGGATCTGTTACCTTTTTTGTGCACTGAGAGTGCGGGTAGTGGATCATGAGGGAGGATCTCTTTCAAAAGAATAAGTTCAGAGGTATGGTTATACATGACTTACTACCTAAAAGAGTGACCGAAATATAAGTTCAGAGGTACCTGCGGGTACATAACTCAGCAATCTGGAATACTTGGAGGAAGAATGTGAGTTCAGCGGTACTGGAGGGTACATAACTCAATAATCTAGGATTTTGTGGATGTGAGTTCAGCAGTACTGGCGGGTACGTAACTCAATAATCTGGGATTTGGACAATGTGAGTTCAGCGGTACCGACAGGTACATAACTCAAAAATCTAAAATTTGTGGATGTGAGTTCAGCGGTACCGGCGGGTACATAACTCAATAATCATGAATTTTGTGAATGTGAGTTCAGCGGTACCGGTGGGTACATAACTCAATATTTTGGTGAATGTCGTTTAGACATAATATTTCTTTAGGAACTTGCCGTTGACGGACAACATGAGCAAGTCTCCATTTTGTTTTGCGAGGCGGTAAGCACCGTTGGAGAATACAGCCTCAATGATAAATGGCCCTTCCTACTTTGGCTGGAATTTGCCGACGGTTTTGTGAGTCATAACCATCGGCCTCCGAACAGCCAGAACGAGATCGCCCACTTGGAATATTCTGATTTTAACCTTCTTGTTGAAGGTTCCGAAAATGCGTGCTTGGTATAGCTCGATTCATTGCTGAGCCAAGAGGCGCTTTTCATCTAAGGCCTCCAACTCTTGTAATCGGCGACGGTAGTTATCGTTCGTCATCAATTGGTAAGTGAGAGCGACGCGGAGCTAGGGTTTTTAAGTCTCCAATGGGAGAACTGCCTCACTTCCGTACACCAGGGAGAATGGTGTGTTTTCAGTGGCCGTCCGTACTGTAGTACGGTACGCCCATAAGCATTCACCAAGCTTCTCGTTCCAGTCGCATTTGTTGGACGATACAAACTTTTTGAGCAACTTGATGATGGTTTTGTTGAATGCTTCTGCCAACCCATTCGCTGCCGGATTGTATGGCGTCGAAGCAATATTCTGAATTCGATGCTTGTCGCAGAATCGATAGAAGGCGTAGCTTGCGAACTGTGGACCATCTTGTTCGTCATTTGTCATGAATGTCATCCTCACATGAGTAGAAGTGGAAGGGACGATGGACGACGTGCCCTCCGAATCATACCCCTGTACCGAGAAGTCATCGGGGTATGTGGAAATATTCTCCTCTGGTTCGGACTCAGAAGGAATAGTACCCCCAGCTTCAGAGCTTGCTTTATCTTGAGAGTCGTGGACATCTTCGGGGATGTCGGAACCTACTGTATCTGATGGGAGAGTTATTTCTCCGGGCTCGTCTCCTTGGAACATCGGATTGTCGTAGATGTTCGAAGGAGTGCTACCCCCAGTTCCAGTGACCCCCAGTAATGTGGATGATGAATCTCCCACTGCAGCAGATTTCGTCTTTGAACGGGTATCTTAGAAAACTCTGGTGGTGGACAACCATTTAGACGACAGTTTCTTAGTCACAGTAGTCGAAATCTTTGGGCTGGAAATGTTTGTCTTCTATCCTTTCCCATCGGCGGGGATTTTTTAAGTAGAGTTGCAAGAGACCACGGGAGGTGCCTCATCCCCTGAGCTCGGCTGTTGTAATCTTTGGAAGACGGACTGCCGGTCTTCTCATATCGTCGCATTGTTGCAACAGCATTTGACAATGATTTGGGTGCAGTGATGTCTGTTGGAGGACTCTTTGCACACCGAGGCCTCTTCTTTTTCCTTGCATTTGTGGAGGATAACCTCACGCAAGTCAGATGGGTCTGGAACGACCATGTTTGCTCCCTTGATTTTGGAAGACTTTTGGGAACTACTCTGTCTGTTTGCCGCCGGGGGCTGGACTCGAGTGGTTCTGTACAACTTCCCGTCGGAGGCCCGTATAACAGTATGTGGAGCGCTCAGATGGTCAGAGGTCGGGATAGCGGACTGAGCTCGCCAAGCTCGTGCTGCCCTAGACTTCTTCACTCTAGTGCGTGAGGGCACATAGTAGGAAGAGTCTAAGTGGTGTTGCAGAGAGTCAGAGTGATCAGGACCATAGGAGAGGCGATCGAAGACTGAGCCTGGGTCGCATGGAGCAGACAGCATGCGGCTGGAATCAACGGTCTTCATGCGGCTGGCAATCGTAGCCGCATTGGCTTTCTTCATCCGGCTGGAAGTCTCGGCCGCATAAGTATTCCTCATGCGGCTGGGAAGTTTGGCCGCGTGGGTATTCTGCATCTGGCTGGCATTTTCGGCCGCATGAACATCGTGCATGCGGCTGGCAATCTCGGCCGCATGAATGTTCGGCTTCTTCCTGGAGCACATAGAATCACTCTTTGCCCCTGCAAGTCCAGCATCGTAGTGCTTTCCTCTGCCGGACTTGGGGACAGCAGAGTCCTCTATGGCTTGTAGTGGGGCCGCATGAGAGTTGCCTTCGCCATCTTGGGCAGCAGAGAATACTCCGTCCAGAGCTTGGAGAGGAGCAAATAATTTTGGCCTCCACTCCCTGCGAGCCTTCTTTGTGCGGGTTCGCTTCTAGACCGGACCAGTGCTTCCGTCGGAGAGCATTTCTTTAAACGCCTGTTGGTCGAAGCGGACGACCATCTTCAGTTGTGTGGAGCCAAGTTTGGCTGCATCCGATTGCGTCACCAACTTCTCAGCCATGGAGAAGTTTGTTCCCAGCAGAGTCACCATCGTGTTTGCCATTAATTGTAAAAGTACATAATAATTATATCGGAGGACAGAACTTAAACGAACAATACAAACTCGCTTGTACAAAGAAAGCCTAGGGACGAAAACCTAGGTACAGCAATCTAAGTACAATTGTTTAGTTTTTTCTGGAGGGTGACGGTAGAGGCTCGAAAAGCGACGGCAGCTCTGCCTTACTCCTTGGACGATCGGATGTAGCCTTGGCTCTGGTGAAGAAATGCTCTTGGACGTATGGGGAGACTCTTCTGCGCCTTCGGTTGCTGGCTCTCTAGATGTCTCGATAGTGCTCTCTCCTATTTTTGCTCTCTCTATCCTTCTCTCCTCTGCTGCTTCTGTAATAAGAGAATGTCCTCCTTCGTAAGGGAATAGCACCTTGCTATTTATAGGAGTGGGGTCATCATTAGGGTTTGCAAATGATTGCTTCCTTCAGAAGTCGGCGGTTCAGGACCAATGAATCTGGGTCGTTTATCTTGAATATAATAATATTTGAGCAATTAATATGATTGCATCAAATCTCTGAGGGCAATAAATGTTGATTGCCATGAATATTCATGATTTGTGATAGCCTGCCACGTGTCCAATTTGCTTGATTTGATTTGATCTGGGCCATTATAATGATCGCAACAAATCTGATTTTGTTGGGATTTGTTGGCACCCATAATTCCAGGAAAGATAAGACTGCCACGTATCTCAATTGTAGCGAAGAGCACCACGTGTCTCAACTGGATTGTCCTGGTCGAGTTGCATATGGAGGGGATCTTCTCAGCTGCATGAAACATGCAGCCGCATGAGGATGATCAGCCGCATGAGGATGGGCAGCCGCAGGGGGTGAGCAGCCACATGCAAATGGACAGCCGCATGATGTTGGAGAGCCGCATGCAAATAGGCAGCCGCATGCAGATGGGCAGCCACATGGAGCTGGGCAGCCGCATGGAGATAGGAAGCCACATGCAAGGCAGTCGCATGGCGCTGGGCAGCCGCATGGAGGTAGGCAGCCGCATGAAGATGGGCAGCCGCATGGCGCCGGGCAGCCGCATGGCGCTGGGCAGCCATATGCTGATAGGCAGCCGCATGGAGTGGGCTCGGGACTTGGTGGATTTTGCCAGCTGTAAGGGGATTTTCTCCTCTTTCCTAGGATCACGCCATTATGTCAGAGTCATTATTACGTCCTTATGTCAGAGCTGTCACAGCTGTTATTTGTCAGAGTAGCCGTCGGGGCATTAAATGCAGCCGACAGTAGAGAACAACTGTTGAAGGCCACGTGGCTTCTTTCTGAGCCGCATGGATATATCCGAGCCGCATGAACCCCTAAGCCGCATGGACTTCTGAGCCGTATGGGGATCCTGAGCCGCATGGGGATCCTTCTGTCGAAGCCGCATAGGTCTTTCTTCATTCTTTTCTATGCTTCTACAATCTCTACCACCTTCAATATCCAAACAGCAGCTACCAGGTATTACACCGACCTATACAACCCGACTACTTATCTTACCCATTTCCCTAATCTTTTATGCAAAAAATTAGTTACGCAAGTAGGCAAGATCTTCTGTTTACACCAATAAGGATGAAGGAATCGGGAGTATTGTGAAGAATGCAGACCCAGACAACGCCAGGTCCAGATGGATTCAGAAGTAAATTCTATAAATTACACTGGGAGGAGTTGAAAGAACATGTGCTAGAATTGTTGAGCAATTTCCATCTACGAGGAAAACTTCTGAGAGAACTAAATCACACATTCCTCACACTATTTTCGAAAAAGGAGGGGTGTTTGATCTATCTGACTTTCGGACCATTGCTTGTTGCAACTACATATACAAAATCATCACCGGGGTCATGTGTCGAAGAATGGAAGAGCTGATGACCAAATTAATACCCAAAAAAAAGCCGATTTTATCAAAGGACGTTCGATAGTGAAGAATTCTTTCTTGCCCATGAGTTCATCAGAGAATTCAACAAGCCAGGAGGAAAGAAAGTGTGCATTAAACTTAACCTCCACAAAGCGTATAATACAGTGAACATAGAATTTGTTTGTGCAGTAATGGAGGCGATGTGGTTCGAGGACGAGTGGGTGGACAGTTTCGAGAGTGTATCACTACTGCTTCGTTCTTTATACTCATCGAGGGACAACCGAGCGGGTTCTTCACCAGTAGAAGGGGGTTACGACAAGGGGACTCTCTATCCCCTTACCTATTTACCCTGGTAATAGAATATTTCACATGCTTAGTAGATGTTGCAGTTGCTTGGAAGCAGATACAAGTACTCTACAGATCGATCCTGCCACAGATAAGTCATTTGATTTATGCATATGACTAACTAGTCTTCCTGATCCCCTCTATGAATAGAATTCGAGCGGTATCTGACGTCATTGAGAAGTTTGGCATTATGA
The DNA here is from genome assembly GCA_029216955.1 of Iris pallida. NCBI lineage: Eukaryota > Viridiplantae > Streptophyta > Magnoliopsida > Asparagales > Iridaceae > Iris > Iris pallida. Next base: position 7,885,536 of record JANAVB010019198.1, on the reverse strand, counting down.
CGGGGCTAAAACTCAATAAGGACAAAAGTCACATATACCTCAATTCCATGTGCCCGGATAAGGAAGATCGTGCGCTAGCACTGGGCAGAAACTGAGCAAAACTACTGATAAAATACTTGGGCATCCCTCTGACGGTTAATTATGCTCGGAAGAAGACTACCGAACGCTAGTAGACTTTGTCAAGAAGCGTATAGAGGGATGGCAAGCTCAGTGCCTATCTTTCGGAGGCTGTATAGAACTGGTTGGAATGGTACTGCTATTGATCAAGAACTTCTAGCTACAAGCCATCATGCTCCCAATGGACACAATATGTCACATTGAAAGACAATATGTCGACTTCATTTGGGAGTATATGCTATCTCCTGGGACAAGTTGTGCCAACCGAAATATAAGGAAGGGGTCGAACTCCGGTCGCTAAAACTTATGCGCACAGTTGCAGGGATAAAAATGGCATAGAGGTACATCCAAGGCAAATCTATGTGGGCGGAGTGGATGGCCAACAAATATATACGCGGCTCTAATTTCTGGGTGTACAAATCTAACAACAACGAGTCGGTTACATTTAAGAATATCCTGTGACAAAGAAGGACCATAACTTCTTATGTGGTTCGAATAATTGCCAATAACAATAACATGGATTTATGGCTAGATCCTTGGATCAGATAAAAAAGCTTGTTCCACATCATAGGACCACACATGGAGCGTAAGGCATGGAAGGGGAGCAGGTGAGCGGCATACTGCAGGAGGGGCGCTTGCAACCGGCTATGCACAGGTGGGAGAAGATGCCAGAAGCAGACACAAAGCGGTGTAAAGTAGACACTTCAATGGGTCGGGACTTGTACGCGTGGACAGACACCATGGAGACTGGCTTCAATAACATATTGGTGTAGAATGTAATTAGAGATCCTTGCAAAAAGCTGGTCAATGCCGACATAATATGGGCAAACTGGATATCGAACAAAATACAAATGTGCATGTATAAACTCCTGCTCAAGAGATTACTTACCAAAGACAGACTACACTAAATTGGAGTGCAGATTACTGACAGCTCTTGTCCTCTATGACTATAAGAGGTTGAATCCATCGAGCACATATATTTCGCTTGTACAATGTCCAGAGCCATTTGGCATACGCAATTGTGCAAGTTGGGATTATGACCCGGCTCAGAGGAAGGAATAGAAGATATGATTAAGGGAATTCAGGACATCAGAGGACGGGGCACAAATTGGTTCCAGGAGGCGTGTGCTAGGCTATCCTTCGGAATCTGGCATATATGGAAGGAACGTAATCACAGGGTGTTCGACAACTGTTGAACGGTGATCATTGGCATAGTTCACAATTTAGAGTATGATGTAAGGGGGATGGGTTTATTAGTGGGGAACATCTGATGATTGTACTTTTGATTATTTGATTATCAATAACACTTACTGGTTCAATATATATATATATATATATATATATATATATATATATATATATATATATATATATATATATAAATATATATATATATATATATATAAAAATAAAAAATAAAAAATAAAAAAATATATATATAAAAAAAATATATATATATATATATATATATATATAAAATATATATATATATATATATAAAATATATATATATATATATATATATATATATATATATATATATAGGGCCGACCCTTGTCAAGAACAGCCCGTACGACAGTCCAGGGCCCATGGATTTGGAGGGTCCAAAAAAATCATTTTAAATATAAATATATTAATTTTTTTGTATCCAAAATAGGTCTAATATATTTCATAATCCTTATAAAATATAAAATAATTATGGTGTATCGGTTATTATGATATGTTTGCATATATGAAGTTTTAGTTCAATTCTTAATACGACAATGTTTTTAATTTTGTTTTAGTTTTCATATTTTTATTTTTTACATTATGTATAGGGGGCCCATTTTGAAAGTTTGCCTCAAGTCCCCATGTGCTCAGGGCCAGCCATGAATATACATCTGTTTAGAAAAGAGAAGCTTTAGAGTCTAATGGGCAAAAAATTATTCAGTGAGCCGGGCTCAACATAAAGTATGATTCTCTTACACTTGATGGTCTAGAAATTTAAGGATGGAAAGGAGAATCAAGACTACCACTACATGTATTCACTCACCATGTAGAGAAGATTCAAGACTCATTGTGAGCCCGACTCACTAAATAATTTCTCCTACTGGACAATGCAACACTTTGGACAAGCATTGAGCCCAGGAAGAAGAAAAAAGGTAGACTAAGTATTGGGAACGTAATATGACCCGAACAGGAGTTGGCCCATAAGGTGCGATATTGAATTGAGCCCATATGCCTTAAAAGAGAATTCTCATATAAGGCTTGAACCAATCCCAATTATCGATACCACATGATCCCACCTCCAAACCAATGTGGGACTAAATTACCGACTCCATTGTCACCCCTATTCGAGCGCTCAATCGGAAACGAGATACAATTCAACAATCTCGACCTTAGCTCGTTTCTGTTGATCGAGCAACCTAGCACACCCGGCTACCATTTATTCATTCCTGTTAGCTGAACACCCTTAGTACACTCCGTCTACCTTTGTGCTCGTTCCCGCTAATCGAACAACCTTAGCACACTCCAGCTACCTTTGCTCGTTTCCGCTAGCCGAGCACCTAGGAGATCTAATATTTTATCATCTTGACCCGTTCGACCTCAGAACCAATCCTGACAAGTTCATCTACCCTATAATTATGTGCTAACCACAACTTCTTGCTCCACCTTGGGCTCGTCAAACCCACCTTTGAAGTCAATTCTTGTAGTTGATGCTCCTACTCCACCTTAAGAAGAGCCCGTATAATCTGATTATACACATAACGTTCAGTATCATCTGTCTTGAACCAATTAGAGCTGCCCAAACCAACCCGGTAACCTTGGCCTCTGATACCACTTGTTGGGAACGCGGTGTGACCTAAATCAGAGTTGGCTCAAGAGGTGCGCCCATATGCCTTAAACGAGAATTCTCGTGTAAGGCATGAACCAATCCCAATTATCTACACCACATGATCCCACCTCTTAACCATTGTGGAACTAAATTACCAACTCTATTGTCACCCCCCATTTGAGTACTCAATTGAAAATGAGATACAATTTAATACTAAGAAATAGCGACCCAATTTATATTTACTTACGGGGTTAGTCAAACTGAATTCTAAAAATACAGTTTGTCTATGATTTCAGAATTATAGTCACTATTAGTCCCGAGCTAGATCAAAGATGGTAGAACATAAACCAGGTATAAAGATCCATGCAAGACTCAAAGTTCTCACTCTGTAATCTAGAACTTGTAGTTGAGATTAAAAGTTCACGCAAACAATTTTTCCTTCTGGTGCTTCAATTCCAACCGAATACTCTAAATATTTCAGATTACAATTTCTCTTTCCAATTACAAACTGACAGAAAGTAATTCGTTATTTCCTGTAACTGTGTTACAAATGAGACAAAATGTTTACCGTAAGAAAGACTATTTCCCCTTTCTAACCTCCCTCTCTCTTCTTGTTCTTCCTAAACTTCTTCCTGAAGCGTAAAAAACTTTTCCTCTCCTAATATCCAAGGAGGAGAAGTCATAAGTAGTCACGTTTATTATTATTATTATTATTATTATTATTATTATTATTACTATTATTATTATTACTATTATTATTATTATTATTATTATTATTATTATTATTAGTATTAGTATTATTATTATTATTATTATTGTTAAATTATGATTTTGTTTTGTCAAAACAAGTACGTATTAACTAATATTATTAGTATATATGGCACCTTTTGAAAACAGTATATATGGATGATTATTAGCACCATACTCATTATTAGTAACATCAATATCTTCTTTGTTAATATTATTATTATTAAATAAATATATTTTTATAATACTTTCAAATTTAATATATATATAAGAGGATCGCGAGCAAAAAAATATATTAATATATATATATATATTTTTTTTTAATATAATATATATATATATATATATATATATATATATATATATAAGAGGATCGCGAGCTCTGCCCTAGAGCGCCGCGTTGGTGACTTCTGAGAGATCTCCCCGTCGACTCCGGCTTGGCCTTGGCCAGACCGGCGCCAGGATGACCGCAACCAAATACTTCGCCAAAGCGATCGCTGGCAGGGTTGAGGCTCCCCCTCGCCTTGCTGCTAGAATGGTTTCCACCTTCAAAGGAGCACCGTCGATTACTTTTTCTGAGAAAGAAGAAAAAGCCCTTACAGCCCCTCTTAAATATGCTCTCATTGGAAAATTCTTCCATAGCAAACCTCCTATTCAGGTGAGACGTAAAGTTCTACAAGGGTTTGAATTTACGGGATCAATCAAAGTTGGGGTTATAGATCGAAAACACATATTGATCCGGCCAAGTTTGGAAGAAGACTACCTCCGTCTACGTTTAAAGGACACTTGGTTCATTGCTCGTGCCCCTATGCGGTTATTCATGTGGGAGGCTGATTTTACTCCTGCAATCGAATCCGCTCTTATGCATGTATGGGTAAACCTCCCTGATCTTCCACATCATCTGTATGCGAAAGAGGCCCTGTTCGCTATCATCTCAGCAATAGGCACCCGCCTGAAGATTGATCGAGCCACGGAGGAGTTAGCACGGCCTAGCATGGCACGGGTTTTCGTAAAGATTGATGCAAAAAAAACTATTCAAAGGCGGGTTCGGATTAACCTATCTAAAGGACGGAGCTTTTGGCAGACAATAGAATATTAAAACATTCTTTTGTACTGCTCTCATTGCTTTCATCAAGGACACAATGTGGATTCGTGTAAGCTCAAGAACAAGGGGAAGACTGTTCATCACGAGGATAGAGCCGAAGTTGTCATTAATGAGCAGCCAGACACGCGTCGGGCTGCAATTGATCCAGAGGTCACTTCATCAATGCCAAGATTGGACATAGATCACCGGGTTTAACTGCCGTCATTACTTCTTCGGGTGAAGTTTGCACATGAACCGTGGATGGGACGCCTTCAAACCCTCCATGGCTCCTCATGATGATCAGGAGACTGGATTGGCATCTAACAAAGAAGTGGCGGCAGTGGTCATCCCGACCCAACCAATGATTGATTCCTCGCCCCCTAAGGATATGGAAGAAGGTGAATGGAGAGGGATGCCTACTAGGTGGGCTGATATTGTTGAGGAGGAGGAAAATGTAGCTCGAGAGGGTGACGCTCTTTCGGAGCCAGTAGCTCAGGACATAAGCGCAGAGAATAAAGCGAGCGACGAAGCATCAAGGGGAGCCCAGGACCCTTCGAGTAGTCAAGAAACACAGGCAGAAGCATGCACAACTCAAAAGCGTGCAAAAAAAGGGAAAAAACTGTAGAGCCATCCGATCGAACAACTCGTTCGGCTGCAAGTAATGCAAATACTGGTAACCCCTCAAATCATAATGTTTAATTTTCTAATCTAGAATATTCGAGGTATTGCCAATCTTATGACTCTTAAAAGATTGAAGGCTTTGTTACGGGTGAAAAAGATAAATTTTCTCGCCATTATTGAGCCAAAAGTTGAGCAATCGCAACTGTAACATTATAAAGTTAAGCTGGGATTCTCCTTAGCTTTCTCTAATGATAGAGGTAATATTTGGATCATGTCAAGGTCAAGCTGCAATATTAACGTCGTGGATTCCTGTGATCAGGCTCTGACAGTTAGGGTTACTGATACTTTGCTGCCAGTGACCTCTCTCTTTACTATCGTCCATGGTGACAGCAAGAAGGAAGGTCGTCGGATCCTTTGGGAAAGACTTCTCATGATTTAGTGCACTCACCAGTTGCCTTGGATCATAGGAGGGGACTTTAATATTGTTCTCCGGTCGGATGAGAAGATTGGGGGACGGCCTGCCGATGCACTTTTGATGCAGGAGTTTGCCAATTTTTATTGGCATCGGCAGTCTCAAAATTGCCATACACAGGTTGTGGCTTCACCTGGGTTAAATCTAACAAAGCGGACCGACGCGCGTCTCGTCTAGACCGGGTCTTTCTTGATAGAGCGTAGCTTACCATGGCTCCCTGTTCGGTAGAGGAACATCTTAACAGGACTGAATCCGACCATGCGCCCATTCTTGTTCGGTTATAAGCCCAAAATACTGGTGGTGTTAAGCAGTTTCGATTCCTTGATTTTTGGATTGGCCATGCTGACTTTCTTCGTATTATTCATGAGGCCTGGAACTCCGTGATCACCGATATTGGATCACTAGGGTGGCGTTACGTCTTGATGAGTGTCGTAACTGCCTGTCAACTTGGAGCAGGTCAACATATGGTGATATTTTTCAGGCTGTTAGGACGGCGGAGGACGAAGTTCTTGCAGCAGAATTAAGGCTCGAGGCTGACAATTCTGATTTCAATCGGGAGAAGCTTGCCCAGGCAACTGCATTTCTCAAACAGGGAATTTGAATTGAAGAGGCTTTCTGGAAACAAAAATCTCGTATCAAATAGGATTTGGAGGGGGATAAAAATACAGTACATTTTCATGATTGTGTGAACTATAAAAAGAAGGCGTTGCAGATACATTCTATTACTACTGCCACTGAGACAGTACTGCTTGATAAAGTGAACATTAAAGCCTATGCTCTTAAGTATTATGCGTCATTGTATGAGAGAGGCGAGATCAGGGATGATGATGACCTTCTCTCTGCCATCCCATGCTTGGTAGAAGAGGAAGAGAATGATCGACTTATTGCTATCCCGTCGAAGAAGGAGCTGCTGTACACAATCAAGTCATTGGACATGAACAGTGCATCGGGCCCGGATGGGTTTACAGCTAAAATTTTTCATCTCTACTTGGGACATCATTGGTGATGATATTGCAGAGGCAGTTGGCATGTTTTTCGATGGATTTTCATTACCACGATCGATTACCAACACTTCCCTTATTTTAATCCCCAAAGTAAAGCAGCCCAAGTACTTCTCAGATTACAGGCCTATTAGTTTATGTTCAGTTTTGAACAAAATCATTTCTAAGACTCTAGCTCTCAGGCTAGCGCCTCTTCTGCCCAAGTTAATCTCTCCGAAACAAAGCAGTTTTGTGCAAGGTAGGGAGATAGTATATAATATTATGCTCGTGCAAGAATTAGTTGCTAAGATGAACAAGAAACAGTGGGGTGGCAATATTACAATTAAATTAGATATGATAAAGGCTTATGATCGGGTTGATTGGAGGTTTCTGCTCAAAGTCTTGCGCAAGTTTGGCTTTCACAACAAATGGGTTGACATGATGCTTCGACTCCAAAATAATATGTGGTTTTCACCATTGATTAATGGCGAAGCAGCTAGGTATTTTCAATCATTTAGAGGGGTTTGCCAAGGAGATCCAATCTCACCAGCATTATTTATCTTAGCGACTGAGGCATTATCTCGAAACTTAAAATTGCTCACTTCAACTGAGGGTTTTACTCCATTCATCACTCCCAGAGGCTGTTCTCCTATTACCCACTTATTAAACGCGAATGATGTTCTGTTATTTTCCACAGGAGACATTAGATCGATCACCTTGATTCAGGAGCTGTTGCGACGTTATGAGGAGGCTTCGGGGCAGAAGATCAATGTGGCTAAGACATCATTGTATGTGTCTTTGAAGGCTCCAGCTGACAGGGTTACTGAATTGGCAACAAGGACGGATTTTACGATTGGGACCCCTCCATTCACTTATCTAGGCTGTCCAATGGCGGCTGGGCATCACAACGCAGGTATATATGAAGATTTGATTCAGAAAATTCGTGCACAAGTTGAAGGCTTGCACAATAAAATTCTATCACCAGGGGGCAAATTGGTGCTACTCAAATCTGTTCTTTCTTCTATACCGGTTTATACACTGGCTGCGTGTAACCCCCCAGTCACTGTGCTACGTTGCATTGAAGCCATTTTCAGTGACTTCTTTTGGGGCTCGTTCCAAGGGGCTCCGAAATGAAAGTGGTTGGGTTGGGACTATATATATTGCACGTACGAAGGAAGAAGGAGGGCTGGGAGTTAAGAGATAGGAAGATATGATACAGGCCTTTACTACACAGGAAAGCCTCTGGGTTTCATTTTTTAAAGCTAAATACTACTCGCTTATCCCTGCGAGTGAGGTTACAATGACGTCTAATGCTACTCATGTATGGAAACGGCTGCTCGAGGGAAGACATTTTGCTGATCAACAGATCATGGTGGATGATTCAGGTTGGTGGTGGCGTAGAATGTCGGGAAGGTTTACAGTGGCATCTGCCTGGGATTTGGCTCGAAAGCACTGGCCTATTATATCTCATTTTGTTCATATATGGGGAACATGTCTTCCCTACAAATGGTCTATATTATTGTGGCGTGTTCTTCACAATAAGGCGCCAACCGATGATAACATTATTAATCTTGGGTTTAGTATGGCCTCTATGTGTCACTGTTGTGAACAGAGCTCCGAGGAGACTCTGGATCACATATTACATGCGGGTGATATGGCTTCGGAAGTTTGTCTTGTATTGCAGAAGGAATACAGGGTGCAAGCTGGACGCACTTCTTCGTTAATGCAGCGTTTGAATAGGTGGTGGCGGGGAAAGAGGCTTTATCAAAGACAGATTGCAGTTGGGTGCTACAATTTGGGTGCTATGGAAAAATCGAAACAAGTGGCGTTATGAAGGCTATAGGTACTCAACTGGGATGGTGATCAAGGAGATTCATAGGCAAATTTGTAAAGCTAGTATCAAGTGTTCTCACTAGGGGATATATGGGGTGGTGTTGATTTGATTTTCCTTGTACTCTTTTGAAAGTATCTTAATAAATAAAAGGGTGTTTCGGAATATATATATATATATATATATATATATATATATATATATATATATATATAATTTTAAAGAGTACAAGGAAAAAAAAAAAATATATATATATATATATATATATATATATATATATAATTTTAAACTGGGAATTCCAAGAAAATATTATTATATATTTTATGGTATTGAATATATAATTTTTGACCTAAAAATATATATTTTTACCTAATTAAATTATAGCTTTGCCTAAAAATAATTTTCCTCAATTTTTCAAGTAAATATCTGAAAACATATTTTGACTAATAAAATATATTTTCAAGTATTATAATTTTTTTTCTAAAATAGTATACGTATCAAATTACTCAAATTCCCTTTTGGTTGTCATTGCTGATCGTGACTAATCATGCATTCCTATTACCTGGCAAATTAGGACCCCTTCACATCGATCATGGATATTAAACAAATCGGGACATAAAAGATCATCGCATCACCACCAGGCAAGATACATTAACATATTTATTGCTTATATATATTCTACATCTTTACTATTTAGTTACTATACATTTATTATTTGTTTATTCCTAGATTATCCAGTTCCATTCCTATTAAACTATCTATGGTTTACTTCATTGTGCTTACAAGTTACATATAGTGCAAGAGTATTAGTTATATTTTTGCTTATCTTTAAGTATGCATATGGGCCTAGAGTTAAGGGACTACCTATTGTTTAATAAGCATTTCGTTAACCTTATCAGGATGTGGCATGAGATGTGTGTGAGTTGTGAATAGCATATAGAGATAACTTGTGTGTTGGCTAACACCCGTGCGCATGTCACATCCCAATTCGGGGAATCGTTCGTCCTTACTTTCATTTACGTCGAATCGATCATCCTTGCATGGGCATGATGCCGTAAAAGTTTGGAGTTGCACTTGTATAACATGCACTCATGCTCACTTTTATTAAAGAGACATTTTTGGATGTAATTTATAGTAGACTCACAAAGAAATTGAATAACACAGTCATGAGCTCAAATAAACTCTTATTGATAATTTTGATATGGAAAATATAAGGCTCTCAAACAGCAGAGATGAAATACCAAACTTGGCTTACAACTTGCAAAATATTGAAATGAGATACAACTTATTCCATACATCATATCCCATTATTAAAAAATGATAATAACCACATTCAGCTAATGCCTTCTTTTTGAAGCTTCTAAAGAGTCGGACTTCAAGCCTTTGGCTTCTATGATTCTCCACTAAGTTTTTGTCACCTGCGGAGATGAGGTTCAACACATTGCCGTGTGCTGGTGAGCGACCGTAACCAATCTCACCATAAATAAACATAGTAAACTATTTGAATTATACTATTGATTTATGATCTTGCTATCTTACCTTAGGGTCTACTAACAATTCATATGATAGAAAACATAAGCAACACATATGGATGGTAGAAACATATGCAATTCATATTGTTCACCAATTTGGTGAATCTTATCCCCGGTCGATGTCCTTCCATGTATATTTATAAATAATACTTACTTTGCCTGCATAAGATATTGTTAGCTTATGACAACTGTCTATCTGAAGGTCACTGACTACACGTATCTCGGACATCGTGGTCAAATGGCTCCCTTTCAGAGGTAGGTAGCTAGCCCGACCGGAAGGTTTCTGAATAACCGTAATACTACTTCAGCGTTGTGCTACTATTTCAGAACTATGTTTCCCCTAGGTCGAATCGGTTCCGTGGCCTCGGTGTATCATTCGAGGAACTATACCTTGTTGAGGAGCTGTCCATGACCATGCATGTGAATGCAACTTACCTAATAAGAAACATAACATGCATAATAACAGAATTCAAGTACATAAGGCACAATTCTCATTAATCTTGCCAATTTTCCTTGAGCCGTAGGCTCGCATACTCATTTATCCAACCCAGGGAATATTTATTCAATGTTACCATTCTTTCAAACCGAAGTTCGATATACTCACCGTCCAATACTTGCGTCTTTCATTATCTTTCTGGGTTCTTACTAAGGATCTTTTATTAAGCACCATACGCAATAAGAAGTCATTCTTTGTTAAGCGTGATAATCAAGGATCGTTGAAGGATCAAAGCCACTAACTTTTTGGTGTATTGTCGAGAGAAAGAGGTCTTCCAAGCAACGTCAAGCCTGATTCACTTCGTTAGCACCAACAACGGTTCATCGTACTCCTTCCATTTCTCTTAGTGATTCAATATGAATATGAAGACAGTGAAAGCAAATCCATAAAAACATTCATCAAAAATATTCACAAACACACATACAAAAACCAATAGCGAAAGTGATCACATCGAAAACTAGCAGCGCTACGGTCTTGGGGCAAGCGACTCTTATATAGAATTCTGTCTCCAAAACGCGTGCCACTGTATCTTGGACATCATTTCTAAAGAGTTTAATCTATAATGAGGAAATAATCTTAAATCACTGTCCCACGATCCTGTTAAAGTTTCTCTAATCTCAGCCAACTCGGCTATTGGGCTGCTACCCTCATCCGTGCTTCGTAATAGGAACATGACACTACATATTAATGTACTAACAAAAAGTTTCATCCCCGAAACTTAAATAAAGTCCCACCTAAATTGAATAGCGAAGGAAACTTTTCCCTCATATCTGCTTCAAGTTCCCAAGTCTACTCCTCGACGGAATGATTCCGCCAAAGTACTCAAACCAAAGGAACGAGTCGATTCCACAAAACTTTATCCTTCCTATCCAAAATCCGTGCAGGTTTCTCCACACAAGACAAGTCAGCCCTAACCGGCTGAAGTCTACTGCGTGACTTGGATCATGCACATACTCTCGTAGTTGAGAAACATAAAAATATTTTGTACTTCAGCCAATGCTGGTGGCAACGCGATCTAATCGGCGACTGGGCCGACTCGCTTAAGGATTTCAAACGAGCCAACAAATATCAGACTTAACTTACCTTTCGCAACGAATTGTATAACTCTGCGCATCGGTGATACTTTCAAAAATATATCGTCGTCCACCATGAATTCCAACAGTTGCTGATGAATATCCGCATAACTCTTCCACCGACTTTGTGCCACAAGTAACTTCTCTTGAATTATGCAGACCTTTTCGATAGCTTGCTCTGCCATTTTCGGACCAAGTACTTGTCGATCACCGACTTCATCCCAATAAATTAAAGATTGAAATTTTTGCCCGTATAATGCTTTATACAGTGCCATCTATATACTCGCCTGATAACAGTTATTATAGGCAAATTCTGCTAGCAGCAAATGAGTATCATAACTTTTTTAAATCTATTGCATAAAGCTATAACATGTCCTCAAGGACCTGATTTATCCTCTCAGTCTGGCCATCAGTTTGTGGATGATACGTAGAACTGAATTTCAATTGTGTTGCCATAGCCAACTATAAACTGTGCCAAATGTGATATGGATCTTCCATCCCGATCCTACACTATTGATGATGGCACTCCATACAATCGAACAATTTACCTAAGTACAGCTGGGCTAACCGATCGACGCTCCAAGAAACTTTGATCACGATGAAATGAGCTGACTTGGTTAATCGATCCACGATAACCCAGATTGTATCATTCGCTCGCCGTGTCTTTGGCAAGCCAACTATAAAATCTATTGATATAAGGTCCCATTTCCATTCTGGTATGATGAGATTTTGTATCTTTTCGTCGGGCCTCTGCATTGACTCGCTGACAAGCTAAACATCGCGAGACAAAGAGGGCCACATCTCTTTTCATTCCTTGCCACCAAAAGGTCGTACACAAATCTTTATACATTTTTGTACTTTCCGGGTGCAACGTATACTTAGCATAATGAGCTTCCATTAAGATTTCTCTCCGAAGTTCTTCATCCTTTGGAGCACATAGCCTCCCTTGAAGTTGCAAAGAGCCATCTTCGTGCCTCGTGAAGTCGCCTACTTCACCCCTTTTCATTATTTTACTAATCTTTATCAAGAATTCATCAGTCTTCTATGATGTCTTAATTTTGTCCAAGTAACTCAGCTCGAGTTGAAGTTGAGCCAACTATGCATTCCGACCACAAATTTGGAGCTCAATTCTTATGATCTCTAAATCTTTCAATATCTGGCTGACTACAGTAATTGATCCCACAAAATTTTCACTCAACGCATCCGCCACCACATTGCCTTTCACTGGGGTGTATGTAATCGTCAAGTCACAATCTATGATTAGTTCCAACCAGCTTTTTCGTCACAAATTTAGATCCTTTTGAGTAAAGATGTACTTCAGGCTCTTATAATCGATGAAGTTCTCACAATCCACTCCGTACAAATAATGCTGCTATAATTTTAATACAAAAAATATTGCTGCCAATTCCAAATCATGTGTTGGATAATTTTTCTCATACGGCTTATGCTGTCGTGAGGCATAAGATATCACCTTCCCTCTCGGAGTTGATACACATCCCAAACCCAATTCAGATGCATTATTGTATAATTCAAATCCCTCGGTGCCGTCTGGAAGTACAAGAATTAGAGCTGGCACGAGACGCTGCTTCAGATCATGAAAGCTATCCTCGTACTCATCAGTACAATCAAATGCTACTCTCTTCTGGATGAGGCAAGTCAAAGGTGACACCACTTTCGAAAAATCCTTCACAAACTTCCTGTAGTAACTTTTCAACACGAGGAAAATACAGATCTCGCTAACCAACGAGGGTTGTTTCAAATCTACTACCGCTTCAATTTTCTTCAGATCAACGGACACACCTTCCGTTGAGATAAACTGTCCTAAAAACGACATGCTACTCATTCAAAATTCACATTTACTTAGTTTGACATAGAGCTGATTTTTTCGTAGGGCCTACAGTACCGTTCATAAATGTTCCGTATGGTCTTCTTTCCTTTTCGCGTAAATTAAGATATCATAGATGAACATAACCACAAGTTTATCTAGGAAGGGTCAAAAGACTCTGTTCATTATGTCCATGAAGGCGACATAGGCATTGGTCAGTTTGAAGGGCATAACCAAAAATTTATAGTGTCCGTATCTTGTTCGGAATACAGACTTTAGGACATCATTCGGTCTGATTTTCAGTTGATGTTAGCCTGAACGAAGATCAATCTTTGAAAATACAGATGCCCCTTACAATTGATCGAAGAGGTCATCTATTCTAGGCAACCGATACTTATTCTGAATTGTAAGTTTATTCAGCTCGCGGTGTCAATGCACAACCGCATCGATCCATCTTTCTTCTTTACAAATAGTAACGAAGCTCCCCAAGGAGAAACAATAGGTCTAATGTATCCTCTGTCTAAAAATTCTTGTAATTGTACTTTGAGTTTCTTTAATTCAACAGGTGCCATTATACATGGGGCCCTTGAGAACAGTCGCGTATTTGGAAATCTTCGATAGTAAATTCGATATCTCGATCCGGAGGTATTTCCGTTATCTTGTCAAAAAACACATCAAAAAAATCTGCCACAACTTCAGTATGAACTGAGTCTGCACCATTCTTGCGTATGTCTCGAACAGAAGTGAGGTACCATTCGTAACCAGAACGTATCATTCGCCGGGCCGTAGTTGCCGAAATCACCATCGATGCCTTCGTCGACGAACCGGCCGAGTGAGAAAATTATGTCTCCTCGGGTAGACAAAACACAACTCGCTTCTCTGCACAGTCGATCATCGCACAACATGCACTTAACTAGTCCATCCTAGAATGATATCGTATTCCCTGGTATCAAGCATGATTATATCCAACGATAGTTTCCTATCTCCGATACATATATAGCCATCCCTAGAAATCATGTTATCAGGTATCTATACTCCGGATGGAGTACTAACATTAAGATTTACATTCAGAATTAAAATTTTCAATCCATGTTCCCTAGTATAACATGTAGATATGAAACTATGCGTGGCACCATAATCAAATAAAGTACGTGTACGAATGCCATTAAATAACAATATACCTATCACGATAGTATCTTATACAAGAGCCTCCTCCCGGGTCAATGCGAAGACTCGACCCTGAGCACCGGGCCTATAATTCTATGCCAGCTGAGGGCGTCATGGTGCTGGTCAACGATTCAGCTGGTATTGAGGATGATGATGCTGTCACAGAGGGTTATGATGGGCTCCCCTGTAGTGCCCCGACGCACAAGATGCATCATGATGGCTGGTTGGCTCGATGGAGCCTTGTTGGACTTGGGAATATGCAGAAGGATCGCTCGGAAGGCTATGCGATCGTGGCGAAAACCATCTTATAAATGTGAGTAGTATTGAACCCTTCGAAGATCCTTTAGCTTCATGCCTAATAAAAGGATAGTATGCTATGTTTTGTTTGAGTTGTTAAATATGATCTTGCATGGAACCCAGAAAGATAATAAAATATAATTAATCATAAGACCCAAAAACTGTTGCAAATCTTTTCGTGGATTGTGTGCTTCGAATCAATTCATGAATTATATGCTTATGTGTTGTTGCTGTGAAATATATGACATGCAAAAAAAAAGTCCCAAATACTTGGACAGTGAGTATATCGAGTCTTAGCTCGATAAATATATGTTGACACGGATAGTCATAAGAATTGGGCAGTGAGTATGCTTGAATGATGACCGATGAATGTTTTATATCAGTGATGTGGGAAGAGATTAATCAACATTCTATTATCCTGTCATCGATGTAGAATACTGCTTACACTAAGACCCTGGATTAGGCAAATGATAATGTGAGCGTTGGCTCAAGGCAAGATGGTAATACGAATGAGAATGATGGCTTATTGAGAAAGATGGCTTATTTACTTAGTCTTTCTTATCATGCATTATATGTTTTCTTCATAGTTAAGTCGTATATAATTGTATGTTCATGGACAACTTATCGACAAGGTGGTTCCTCGAATGGTATTTTGTGGCCTTGAAAACCGATTCGTCCTAGGGGAACCTCGTGTTGTAGTATTAACACAGTGCTGAAGTAGTAGCACGATAATTCAGAAACCTTTCGGACTGGGCTAGCCACCCACCGCTAAAGGAGAGCCGTCTAACCATATGTCCAAGATAGCGTGTAGTCAGTGACTCGCATATAGACAGGTCGCATACTAATATTGTCTTATGCAGGCAGAGTAAGTTATGAATCATATACAGAGAAGGATGTTGGCTGTTGGTAAGAAATCACTTGAACGATAACTAATATGATAATTATGGTATTTTTCCGAAAAATGTCTTATGATGGCAGAGTAAGTATAATAAATGTACAGGGATGGCTATACGTTCGTGGGTAAGAATCACCAAAAAGGGTGATAACATATGTTTTACATTATGCTGGCTATGAGATTTGCATGCTTTACTTCTGGTTAGATATAAACAATAAAATTGACCCTAAGGCAACGAGAAAGACCACTTTTAATAATGTTCTCTAACATGATTACTTAGTATTGTCTTCTTAGGTAAGTTAGGCCAGCACTGCTCACCAGTACACAGATGATGTACTGAACCACGTTGTGGGCAATATTTTAAGTGCTCGTGCATGGGGGAAATCGTTTGATCAGTTCTTGGCATCGATGAATCAGATGGGTGTACATAAGCTCCTCTTGTAAGATGGTGCCTTCTGTTATATGGTACATAATGTATGAAAAAGGATAACTCAGATGAACTAGTGAGATTGTAAGAAAAAATTGCAAGTTCATTGTAAATCGAGTCGGCATGTTCCGTTGTAAGCCTAAATGGTAAGGAATTCAGTTGGCTATTCAAAAGTCTTTGTAGTCTGTTGTAAACTTTGTATTCAGCTGTAATTCTTGTAATCAATTACAATTATCAATAAAGAGATTTATTTTTTCATATTTTGTGACTTTAATTTATCAGCTTGGTTTTGCTGCGGTGTCGTTATTTTCTGAGAAATACTAGGAACTATAATGGTTTGCCTTGTACAAGTACAATCTAGACTTGTACGATATGACGCCTAGTGGCTAGTTTTCGATCTTCCGGGGTTGGGGCAAGACAAAACGGTATCAAAGCATAGCTTTACGTCCTTGGATTCTAATTCGATTTGTTTCAATCAAAGTTGCTCTTATGATGAATCAAAGTTGCTTCCGCGATGACTCAAACTTTTCTTTCGCGATTACTCAAAGTTTCTTCCGCGATGAAATCAAAGTTGCCTCTACGATGACACAAAGTGCTTTCTTGATTATTTAGTATTGCTTCCAAATTATTCTAAGTTGCTCCCTAGACTAAAAATTTATTAAATCCTCCTGGCTGCTCACTGGGTGTTCCCTACAATATGTCTAAATATGTGGGTTGTAATCTGTGTGCTTTATTAAATTTTTAATTATACCAAAATGAATAACAATGATGCGATACGATAATAAGTTGCTAATGTGTGCTTGATGTCTTAAGTGTGGAATTCATAATAGTCGATTGTTATGTTGCAATCAACAGTGGGTGATGTCATGGTATGTTGAAAAAGAAGTGTACATAAATTTAGTTAATGAGAATTAATAGAATTTGGAGTTGGCCTATATGTGGGCTTTGTTATATTTCAGATGCGAGGGAATTAGTTGGCATCGTGGTCAGCAGAGCCACTGTGGGATGGATAGTCCATTATGGACGTTGTTTTGATACGAAAAAGAATATTATGTCGGATATGGCTTGTGCTCTGAGTGGTATATGGCTCTACCCTCTAAGTGATAAGAATTCCCCTAACCCTGTTCATGGTATTGATGCTTTACCTATAAGGTATTGGGTAGTATCGAGTCATAGCTGGGATTATGATTGATACATGATGGCTAGGCTTGTTCCTTGATTATTATGTTCGGATAATTCGTTGTGAAATTTTGATGTGTTCGGATGAACCATCGCTAGACTCTGACGGTTAGCATAATGTTGGATAATGAGAATTTGAGAATATGAAATAAATGCCTTGTTTAGGAATAGTACGGGTTATAGATTCAGGCGATGACTTGAATCAGTTGGGTAGAAGAATTATAGACTCAGTAACGGTGTGTGTTGCTATCAAATGATTTTGGCAGATATAGACCGAATATATAATGATGTTGGAACTGAGTATATGGTATTGCATGTTGGACGTCAATAAATTGATGGTGATGTTAGATGTTTATTGAAATGTTGTGAATAATTCTGAGGATGCATAGAGTTGCATCAACGACCGAAAATAGAGAATGGGCTTGAGAAAATATGTGACCTTAGCATGTTGTGTTTGAAAGAAAAATTAGCGTGTCCCGAATTAACAAGTTATGACCCTTGATTATGTTGAGGCACAGAGAAAGAACACATGTCCCTTGATGCTTGAAAGAGTAGATGTTTCTTTTGAGATTCGAATGACTGGGATAAAATTAAGTATCGAGGTGCAGCAAAATATAATAGACCTTGTCGGTGAATAATGTTGTCGCATAATTACGAGTTTGGGTAGAATATAGAATTGATGGATTATGAATTAGCTAAATGAGTTATGTCATATCCACTGGATGAACGAAAATACAGATGCTAGATGATTGGTGTCATAGTGATTGGATCGGTGCACGAATAATGAATCTTCTTATGGAATCACAAGGAGATGATACAAAACGAATATTGATGGTTAACATGAAATACTAAGAGACGACCGTGTTGGTGATAATGAAAATTCGTAATCGTAAATGATAGATTATTGAGATAGCAATGCTGGATTATGACTTGGAATAGTTGGATTGATTGAATAGACCATTTGAGTACGATGTACAAGTCAGATTGAGCAGGTGATGCTACGTCCGTGCAAGTGAAAACTGAAGATTTTGATGTTCGATTGATAAAGTTTTATATGATGGCTTCGGGATTGACCCATAAGAATTGTCGGATAGATTTTGTCGGTTGTGGGTAAGTCTAGAATTAGCTCGCTGGGTATGGCCCGAGGATGAGTACGGGCAGATAGACTTGACCCTAGAGTGTCAGTTGTTTGTCTAAGTTTTGAATTGTTGGCTATGGTATTTAATTGTTCGAATGTTGGGAATAAGTTCAAAAGATTGGGGTAGTATCCCATGTCCCTTAGATTGGTCGGATCATAGATTATCCCTGAGATAAGATAGAGCCTCTATGATAAGAGTTGATTGCCTCTAAGATAAGAGATATGTCCTTATTAACTATTCATCTAAGATGAATTAGTTGAATGTCTAGTTTAGCTTAGAATAGCTGACCGTAGAGACTTGACCGAAGGCTAAGTTGACTGTTGGAGACCGTTAGGATGTCCCTATTGATGTTGTGTGGGTATAGTTGGAATAAGTGAGATGTGTCGGGAAGTAAACTTTAGAACGGAATGAAGATTGGAAAATTCGATGTTACAATGTTGGATGGAATGACGGATAACGTTAGTTTCGGAAACTTGGTTGCCTTTATTCGGAATGTCAAAATTTATTAGAACTAGTTGGATGGAATGGTTGGTTGGTTAAATCATATTGAGCTATACAAATTGATATTAGTTGCCTTAAGATAGATGGAATAACTTCAATGATGGATAATCAGATTGGAATTGAGAATAAGTGTAACGACGGAATGAAATAGTGCATGTAGTCGAGACCGCCGAAAGCGAAAGAAAATTTAAAATAACCCTCGGATTAATACTGCTGGAATTGAGAGTTGTATATACGAGATGATAATATGTTGGCTTGATCAATGCAAGAAAATATTTAAGTACATCAAAATTTTTTACTAGAGTGGAATAATGGTACAACTTGAAAGGTGGATCATAATCGAAAATTTTACGAGTTACAAATAAATTGTATGGATGCGAACTATAATGGGTACATGATTTGATCAATGATAATCATGGTGTCAAAATAATATATGACTATTGTGTAACGCCCCAGTCCCAAAATACTTGGGACTAGATACGTATCATGCCAGCTGTATGCATACGAGTAAATGAAAGGCTCGTATGTATACAAAAGCTGTAAAATGTAGAAAGCCAAGACACTAAATCTCATCCACGAAGATAAATGATGATATAAAAGCAACTTTGAGTTTTTCATGTATACAATAGTCGGCGGAGACAAATATACAAAGAAAGAATTGGTCGAGCGAGAGCAAGTGACGAGCCCAAGAGCAATCATCACGGAGATAGGAAGACATGGCCTTAGCTAGAGCACCTGCAAGAAATCATGAAACACACACGTAGAGAGATCACCAGGTCCTCAGAGGGACGTAACAAGACACATAATATCATGCTAATAAACTGAATAATAACGCTCAACAGAAAAGTATGCATGAATAAAAGTTCCTAACCATTCTATGTGATATACACTTTGAGGACAACGTTCTACGCAGGGGCTGTAACGGATTCACGCAAGCAAGTAATAAAGAGTGACCAATAAGTAGCGCTCATCCGAGACACTATCGGCCGGGTAACACGTAGCGCTCATCCGAGACACTATCTCCCAAATATGTGTAAAAAAATGTAGCCCCTACGCTAGTAGCTGTCCCCTTCCCCCCAATGATACTATACGTGTGTAGTAACCATGACACACAAACACGTGTCGTTTCCACCACAACGTTTTATAATAGATAACCGTCAAGTCTTCTAACATGCATCTATTGATAGTTATTCTTACGCATGCGCATGGGGGATCAGCCCACACGCAAGTGACCTCTATATGATACTCACAACTCTCACACACAACTCGTGTACAATCGTGATAAGTCAATGAGACACACTAAATTTGAAGGTAGTCCCTTAACTCTAAGCCAATTACATAAAATATAGTAATTTGCATCTATATATAATTTAGAAAGATCAACTTGAAAATAAACAAAACATGCATAATACTGAGCAGAAAATTTAAACAGTAAAGGCAAGGTGTCTTGCCTGAGGTGACGCCTGGTGTAGTGCATTGTTCCATCAAGTCATGTTTGTCCAGTAACCATGTTCGATGTGTAATGGTCCGAGAGTCACGAGGAAATATGAACGTGTCATTAGTCATAATTTATGAAAAAATATGATTATGGAATTAGTCATGATCAAATGGGGATATCAAGGTGGGAGTTTTGGGGAGAATAAATACTTACACCATTTTTAGAAATCATTACTTGAAAATTATATTTAAAGAAATTTTTACGTAAACACTAGTAAATAATTTATACATAATAATTTGGAAACTATATTTAGTCAAAACATTTTTATGTAAATATTAATTAATCTAGGAATTTATTTTAGGTTTAAACTATGTTTGATATATATATATATATATATATATTTATATATATATATATATATATATATATATATATATATATATATATATATATATTTCAAAAATATATATATATATATATATATATATATATATTTTTGAAATATATATATATATATATATATATATATATATATATATATATATATATATATATATATATATATATATATATGGTTAAATCTGTAATGTGTTTTTCACAAATATATTATATTAGTATATAGTTCCCAAAATCAATCCTAATAATATAGCTACATTAATAATATTACTAATATTACTAATATTAACTAAGTAATTAGTAGTATAATAATACTAGTAATAATAATATGTAATAATGAAAATAATAATGATATTAAAACCCCCCTGAATCCATATGACTTCATTCCCAAAAAAAATTTATACAGTAAGAGAGAGAGAGAGGGAGAGGTGGAAAGAAGGGGAGAAATGGAAGAGAGCAAGAGGGCTCACCGGCGTTCGCGCGTGCGTGGCCCATGGACGGCCGGTTGCTCGGGGAGCCGTCAGGTGGTGGGGGGTCGTGCGGTTGTGCACGGCGGAGCGCCGGAAGGCTCGCCGTGGACGGTTCTGACTTGCCGCATCTTCGACGGTGCAAAATGGTGGCCGGATCCGTCGTGCTACGAGGGCTTCAGATCTGAAGAGATCAGAAGTTAACCCACCTGTCGGAGCTCTCGGCGGTCTGAGGGACGAGTGGCGGTGGCATGCCGACCGAGGAAGGAGGCGACAGCGTGATCAGAGGACGGGAAGGACGGTAGATACGTGGGATGGCGCTTACAGATGTGTGCGGTGGCCGGCCGAGTGGGAGGAGTCGTCGGCGGTTGCGGGTCGAGGAGGAGAGGCGGGTCAGAGGGTGGTGCGGCAAGGCGCCACAGCGATGGGCAGAGCTTCCGGTGGTGCACGACCAGATGCGACGTACCGACAGAGGCGCAGACAGGTGAGGGTTTGCCAATTTTCTTTTTTACTTTCTCTGGTGTGGTAGGTATTGGGGCGACGGCGTCGATGGCAGTGGTGAATTTCCGAGGTGCGGCCGCTGGCTGGTTTGCCAGAGACCCGCGGGTTGGCGGTGATTCTGGTGTGTGCTGGTTGTTGAGAGTGCCACCAGCCGGCTTTGGCCGTAATAATGGCGGCTGGTGGTATTGTAGATGGAGAGGGTGGTTGGTGCTACACCGGTGGTGGCAGGGTGGTTTGGCCGGACTTTCGGGAGACATTGGTTGTGGTTTGCCGATGGTGGTGTTGATGCTGTTGGCGGCGGGGTGGCCGATGGTGACTGAACGGGAAGGGACATCGGCGGTTACAGTGATGAACGAAAGAAAGGACGGGGAGGACAGGAGGTCGAGTTGTCAGAGTTGGCTAGGATCGGTGGCTAATGTTTTGCTGTAGTTAGGTTAGGGTGCCGTCGCGTCAGGTTGTCTGACACGACAGGGAGGCGTGGTGGTGTCCTACGTGACACGGAGTGGGTGTCGAGTCCAGGTTTGTCAGACAGAACATAAACTTGTAACTGTAATGGAGGGAATATTATAGATGGGAGGCACAGACACGGTGCACAAGTTTTGGGTTGTGAAAATTTTTGGAAAAAAGAGGACAAGTATCTCTCCTTTTATAGGAGGTGAGAATCCCATTAGGATAAGGACAAAAATTGGTTAAAACCCCAAGAGATAATTTCATAATTAAATTCAAATTCATTTAAAATTGTTTAAAACCATCTTTGATTTAAAGCTTATTCAAATGTAAGTCAATAAAAATAATGTTTTCAAATATACTTCATTATATCTAATTCAATTTAAACAAAAACAATATTTTTAAATACTTTTTTGAATAATAAAATATTAATAATAAATAAATTTCAAAAATATAATTATATTTATAAATTTAAATTTTCGTACCTCATATGAAATAAATATTTGCATAAAACCTTGTCTTCAAAATTACTATTTATATAACCTTCCATGATGTAAAATAAAGTTTTAGAAAGTCAAATATGACGCATTTTACAACTCTAAACAATTAAAATATTTATTATTAATTATTTTAAAAAAATACTACGATTCTATAATAAAAATGTTTTACAAAAATATTTACCTCCCACATATTCGCACTTGATGAGACATACGAAAATGCGAACTCACACGTGACGTTCAATACGACAAATTCGTACGTGACGTACAATACGACTATGTGACGTACAAAATGCAAGGTATGAAATTAATACCAAATTTATTTTTAAAAAATCATAGTAGAAGATTAGGGGGTTTACATCCTACCCAACTTACAAGAATTTTGTCCTCGAAATTTAGGAATAGGTAGGGTTGAGTGCACGATTACGAGAATGATTCACTCCTAACTTGAGTGATGAATATAAATGTAGGCCGAGGAAAGGGCAAGGAGTTTAAGACGAAGATGTAATCACGTTGGATGACAAGGGTCATAAGTGTTAGGTAGGCTGGAGGGAATTCTAATATAAGTGCCTTCGTCCTTCCAAAATAGGTGAAGGCGAAAGCAATAAAGAGTTTAGAGACGATATTACGAATACGTGGTTCAAAGACGATTAAATAATCTCAAATGAATTGTCAAGACAGTCGTGGATGCGATTCTAGAGGCCAAGTTTTAATTATGTCCCATCTACGTAGAACAATAGGTAAAAGCGAACCAAAGTGCACTTGGTTGATCAGACCATCATGCACCGGTTCTGATTAGATAACATGTTAGTGAGCGCACTCAATAACATAAGTCATGAACAAGCTCGATAAATCAATGAGCTTGCAAAACTAGATTATAACAGCACTATTAGTCAAGATGGTAAAATCATAGGCACGAGAGTTTATCGATAAGAAGTTTAAGCGATGATTCGAAAACGGAATCCAGCAAGCAATTTGAACAACAATAATCTAGATAAAAATTTCATATAGTTTAGGAGATACCTTATGGCATCCTAATCAATTAAAAATGACTATTATTTACCCAAGACGTGCAAGCTCACAAATTGCAACAATTTTCCAATCTCAAAAATTTACTAGCTCGATACTCTTGATTCAAAATTTCATCGTCATATCTCGAATCGTCTTATCAATAGTAACTTTATACAGTCTCGTCAAATTTCATATTCCACAAAAAAAATTTAAATTTTCCATAAATTTCTTTTTTTCCTCCAAATGAACTTTCTCCTCAAATTTTAACTCACAAAAATTTAGGTTCCTCAAAACATATTCTCAAATCATAACTCTCGTAACCTTAGTTCTAATCTTGATTATAACATTTTTGGAAAAATCACATACCTGATAATAAGTCTCAACTTTTGGAATTTAATAAATTTCTCAATCATTTCTCTTCTTTTTTTCTTTTTTTTTTGGCATTTATCCATCCTTGATCATTTGAAACAAAATTTCACAAGTCTTATTCATCTCGTACGTTTTTGCACATAACTTACGACCCCCCGTTTTTATAACTTGTAATTGGACAACCATCATAATCAACTATACCTTTATTCTGCTTGATGAACTTTTCTAAGCTAGCCATATATAACTGAACGGTGCCATGGTCAAATTCTCATATATGCCCAAAGAATCACAAGAACAAGGTTGCATGAATAGCAGGGTAGTAAAAACAAGATCCTGGAAGAGAAGAAAACAATCGGGAGGAGAGTGTAGTTAGGTTCAGCGGTCATGATAATGGTTTGGATAATAAATATGGATTATTGCACGAAGGTAAAAATAAAAATGTATGGGTCTAAGCAAATTAAGATAAGGCACCAAAATAAAAGACACGGGTAGCAATCAACATAAAGCACAAGCTAAGCATTTAAGGAATTAGGTGGACCATAATTATTTATTGGGTTGAAGAACATGAGTCGAGGTTGAGTCCTTGTCTATAGTGGAAAGTATATCGGTGTCATAGTAAAGGTGTAGTGTAGCCCTTTTGTCTTAAAAGTTGTAGGAAAAAATAGAGTACTAGGGGACGTGTTTTAGTAGGACATGAGATACCTACACGAAGGTGGGCTCGTCTAGGTCTTGCATATAAAATTTGTTGGAAGAAAAAGTCTACTGTTGTGCTCCAAATATCATAGTCACGAGTGGGAACACCAAAGGATCTAAAATAAAAGTGGGAGTTCATAAGGTGATATTTACGCACAAATAAAAGGAATCCAACTAAAGCACAAAATAAAGGTAGTTAAGAAATCTAGTAGGTCAAAGTATAATAAGTTAGGGACACGGTTTCTAGAGAGAAGACGGTCTCTTAGATGGAACATGGTCAAGGATCAGTCTAATCATTTCTCAAATTTCAAATGGTTCGATAGTCACGATAAAATCTAGATTTGAGGGAATATCGAGTGAGTAAAGATTGAAATATAACCACATAATTTTGTAGATGACTAACAACACTTGTGTTTATACTACTATTATGGCCATGAGGGATATGGCACTTAGTGTGGAACCCTTCTAATCCATTAGGGTTATCTTGGCGGCCTATCATTAAAATTTAAAACCCAAGTTTCCTTCAAAGAGTTTCTAGATAATTTCAAAATGAACAACCATAATTTGTATTTACTCCAAGTCGTCTAATTTAATCATGATTAAAAGTTTAATCCCTTCCATAATTCTCCAAGTGATCTTTCATCCCGTTACTACAAACTTTTTCAAGATTTAACGTTTTCCCTCCAACCTTCGAACTCAAGAGTTCATAAACCATGAATCTATAAAATTTAAATATTACTTCATAACTTTAAACTCTAAAAGTTTCTCAAATAATCCTCCTTAGCATATCACGAACAATCTAAAATTTAGAGCGCAATATTTTAACTCACTCATCAATAATAACTTCTCTAAGTCATTCAAGTATAATCACAACTTTTAAATGGTAAATTCCTTTAATCAATCAAATTAACTTTTCTTAGCAAACCGACTTAAACTCAATATTCAAATGATCCTATCAGTCATAATCTTATTTTTTTTATTTTTTTTTCAAATTTGATATCCATGATCATAACTCTTCAAACCCAAAATTTACTTAGATTTGTAAATCTTAAATCAAAGGACACAATTTCAAATTTAAAATTTTTCCTCAAAGATCATTTTCATATCTTCCAAATATTTTAAACCAAACTTTGTACTATCACTACGTCGAACTTACAACTCAAAATTTCGTAAACTTATTAATCCTGAATCGTACGACTTAATTTAAAACCTTCAGAATTTACCAAATTTGATCAATCTCACTAATAAATCTTGCAGCAACATTTTAAATTAAAATCTTTTGCAACTAAATTTATATCTTTTCAAGGATGTATACTATAATCCAATAAATCATAAATATTTTTCAAAGACCTTCAAAAATAAAAACTCAAAATCAAATCAGTTCCTTTCTCAATTGTATGTAGATCCCACTATCCTTTTGTAGATCCAATAAAGTTCTAAAAAAATTTCGATGTTAGTAATGATGCTACTACCCAACTTGGAATTAACTAATCCTTAAGTTCATTCTTCTAGAAAAATATGGTCCCCTTTATCCTCATATCTTTATAGCTCAAAGAGGATCTCAATGCATACTAGTTGTCAATGTAATCCTTCTAGCCATGTGGTTGACCTATGAGCATATACTAGTGTAGTCATCTTCCTATCAAGTGTAGAATAAGGATTACGGTAGGAAGAGCTCAAGCAAGATGTAGATCAATGAAGTTGATCAAGTGATTCAAAAAATTTAGTCAAGGAAGAGGGTCAAGTAGGTGGGTGAGATCCTATAATCTAATCTTATATTGCAGGCCCGTTCGGCACAATCATGTAACCGAAACGGCGAACTTGACCTGACAAAAATATGTAACGCCACAGTCCTAAAATACTTGGGACTAGATACATATCATGCCAGCTATATGCATACGAGTAAATGAAAGGCTCGTATGTATACATAAGCTTTAAAATGTAGAAAGTCAAGACACTAGATCTCATCCACGAAGATAAATGATGATATAAAAGCGACTTTGAGTTTTCATGTATACAATAGTTGGGCGGAGACAAATCCACTACCAACTAAATTAAATATAGAAAAATATATAAAGAAAGAATTAGTTGAGCGAGAGCAAGTGACGAGTCCAAGAGCAATCATCACGGAGAAAGAAAGACATGGCCTTAGCTAGAGCACCTGCAAGAAATCATGAAACACACACCTGGAGAGATCACCAGGTCCTCAGAGGGACGTAACAAGACACATAATATCATGCCAATAAACTGAATAATAATGCTCAAAAGAAAAGTGTGCAAGAGTAAAGGTTCCTAACCAATCTATGTGATATGCACTTTGAGGACAACGTTTTACGCAGGGGCTGTAACGGATTCACGCAAGCAAGTAATAAAGAGTGGCCAACAAGTAGCGCTCATCCGAGACACTATCGGTCTGGTAACACGTAGCGCTCATCCGAGACACTATCTCCCAAATGTGTGTAAAAATAAATGTAGCCCCTACGCTAGTAGCTGTCCCTTCCCTCCAATGATACTATATGTGTGTCGTAACCATGACACACAAACACGTATTGTTTCTACCACACTGTTTTATAATAGATAACCGTCAAGTCTTCTAACACGCATCTATTGACAGTTATTTCTACGCATGCGCATGGGGGATCAGCCCACATGCAAGTGACCTCTATATAATACTCACAACTCTCACACACAACTCGTATACAATCGTGACAAGTCAATGAGACACACTAAATTTGACGGTAGTCCCTTAACTCTACGCCAATGACATAAAATATAGTAATTTGCATCTACATATAATTTAGAAAGAACAACTTGAAAATAAACAAAACATGCATGATATTGAACAGAAAATTTAAACAGTAAAGGCAAGGTGTCTTGCCTGAGGTGACGCCTGGTGTGGTGCAGTGTTCCATCCAGTCCTGTTTGTCCAGTAGCCATATTTGATGTGTAATGGTACGAGAGTCACGAGGAAATATGAATGTGTCATTAGTCATAATTTGTGAAGAAATATGATTATGGAATTAGTCATGATTAGATGGGGATATCAAGGTGGAAGTTTTGGGGAGAATACATACTTATACTATTTTCAGAAATCATTACATGAAAAAGATATTTAAAGAAATTTTTACGTAAACACTAGTAAATAATTTAAACATAATAATTTGAAAACTATATTTAGTCAAAACATTTTTATGTAAATATTAATTAATCTAGGAATTTATTTTAGGTTTAAACTATGTTTGAAATATATATATATATATATATATATATATATATATATATATATATATATATATATAATATATATATATATATATATATATATATTTATATATATATATATATACATATATATATATAATATATATATATATATATATACATATATATATATATATATATATATATATATATATATATATACATATATATATATATATGGTTAGATCTGTAATTTGTTTTTCATAAATATATTATATTAGTATATAGTTCCCAAAATCAATCCTAATAACATAGCTACATTAATAATACTAGTAATATTACTAATATTAATTAAGTAATAAGTAGTATAATAATACTAATAATAATAATATATAATAATGAAAATAATAATGATATTAAAACCCCCCTGAATCCATATGGCTTTACTCCCTAATTTTTTTTATACAGTAAGAGAGAGAGAGAGGGAGAGGTGGAAAGAAGAGGAGAAGCTGGAGAGAGCAAGAGGGCTCACAGGCGTTCGCGCGTGTGCGGCCCATGGACGGCCGGTTGCTCGGGGCGCCGTCAGTTGGTGGGCGGTCGTGCGGTTGCGTACGGTTGGCGAAATACGACACCAAGAAGGAGGTCGAGGAGATGCACACACGACGGAGCGTCGAAAGGCTCGCCGTGGACGGTGCTGACCCACCGTGTCGGCGACGGCACGAAACGGTAGCCGGATCCGTCGAGATACAACGGCTTCAGATCTGAAGAGATCGGAAGTCAAGCCACCTGTCAGAGCTCTCAGCGGTCAGCGGGAGGAGTGGCGGTGGCGCGCGGGTCGGAAAGGAGGCGGCAGCGTGATCAGAGGACGGGAAGGATGGTGGAGACGGGGGACGGCGCTCACGGCTGTGTGTGGTGGCCGGCCGAGTAGGAGGAGTCATCGTCGGTTGCGGGTCGAGGAGGAGAGGCGGGTCAGAAGGTGGTGCGGCAAGGCGCCACGCCGACGGACAGAGCTTCTGGTGGCGCACGACCAGATGCGACGCACCGACAGAGGCGCAGACAGGTGAGGGTTTGCTAATTTTCCCTTTTACTTTCTCTGGTATGGTAGGTATTGGAGCGACGCCGTCTGTGGCGACGGTGAATTTTGAGGTACGACCGCTGGCTGGTTTGTCGGAGACCCGCGGGTTGGCGATGATTGTGGTGTGTGCTGGTTGTTGAGGGTGCCGCCAGCCGGCTATGGCCGTGAAGACGGCGGCTAGTGGTATTGTAGATGGAGAGGGTGGTTGGTGCTACACCGGTGGTGGCAGGGTAGTTTGGCCGGACTTTCGGGAGACGTTGGTTGTGGTTTGCCGATGGCGGTGTTGATGCTATTGGCGGCGGGGTGGCCGATGGTGACTGAACGGGAAGGGACGTCGGCAGTTACAGTGATGAACGAAAGGAACGATAGGGAGGACAGGATGTCGGGTTGTCGGAGTTGGCCAGGATCGGTGGCTGATGTTTTGCTGTAGTTAGGTTAGGGTGTCGTCGTATCGGGTTGTCTGACACGACAGGGATGGCATGGTGGTGTTCTGCGTGACATAGAGTGGGTGTTGAGTCCGGGTTTGTTGGACAGAACATAAACTTGTAACTGTAATGGAGGGGATATAGTCGATGGGAGGCACAGACGCGGTGCACAAGTTTTGGGTTGTGAAAATTTTTGGAAAAAAGAGGGCAAGTACCTCTCCTTTTATAGGAGGTGGGAATCCCATTAGGATAAGGACAAAAATTGGTTAAAACCCCAAGAGATAATTTCATAATTAAATTCAAATTCATTTAAAATCGTTTAAAACCATCTTTGATTTAAAGCTTACTCAAATGTAAGTCAATAAAAATAATCTTTTCAAATATACTTCATTATATTTAATTCAATTTAAACCAAAACAGTATTTTCAAATACTTTTTCGAATAATAAAATATTAATAATAAATAAATTTCAAAAATATAATTATATTTATAAATTTAAATTTTCGTACGTCATATGAAATAAATATTTGCATAAAACCTTGTCTTCAAAATTTCCATTTATATAACCTTCCATGATGTAAAATAAAGTTTTAGAAATTCAAATATGACGCATTTTACAACTCTAAACAATTAAAATATTTATTATTTATTATTTAAAAAAACAACGATTCTATAATAAATATGTTTTACAAAAATATGTACCTCGCACATATTCGTACTCGACGAGACATACAAAAATGCGAACTCACACGAAATGTTCAATATGACAAATTCGTACGTGACGTACAATACGACTATGTGACGTACAAAATGCAAAGTAAGAAATTAATACCAAATTTATTTTTAAAAAATCATAGTAGAAGATTAGGGGGTTTACATATTAGCTTTTATCAACTATGTTTGTATGAATGACAATGGACTTGAAAGAGAACTCTGGATTCGTTGAATACTTGATATAACTAAGTCGAAATACTTTAAAAAAATTTGGTCGGCTATGATTATGCTTGAATGATGACCGATGAATGTTTGGTATCAAAAATATGGGAAGAGATTGAGTAATGAACATTCTATTATCATGTCGTCGATGTAGAATGTTGGCTTATTGAGAAAGATGGCAATATGAATAAGAATGTTGGCTTATTGAGAAAGATGACTTATTTACTTAGTTTTTCTTATCATGTATTATATGTTTTCTTCATAGATAAGTTACATATAATTGCATGGTCATGGATAACTTGTCGACAAGGTGGTTCCTCGAACGGTATTCTGAGGCCTTAAAAATTGATTTATTCTAGGGGAAACCTCGTGATGAAGTAGTAGCACAGTGCTGAAGTAGTAGCACGGTGATTCGGGAACCTTCTGGACTGGGCTAGCTACAAGGGGAGCCATCTAACCATAAGTCCAAGATGGCGTGTAGTCAGTGACCCGCATATAGACAGGTCGTATGCTAATGATGTCTTATACAGGCAGAGTAAGTTATAAATCATATCCAGGGAAGGACGTCGGCTGTTGGTAAGAAATAACATGAACGGTGACTAATATGATAATTGTGATATTGTTTCCAACAATGTCCTATACAGGTAGAGTAAGTATTATAAATGTACAATGATAGCTATATGACCGTGGGTAAGAATCACCAAAAAAGGTGATAACATATGTTTCACATTATGATGACTATGAGATTTGCTTGCTTTACTTCTGGTTGGATATAAACAACGAAATCGACCGTAAGGAAACAAGAAAGACCACTTTTAATAATGTTCTATAACATAATTACTTAGTGTTGTCTTCTTAGGTGAGTTGGGCTAGTACTGCTCGCCAGTACATAGATGATGTACTAACCCATGTTGTGGACAATATTTTAGGTGCTCGTGCATGGGGAAAATCGTTTGATCAGTGCTTGGCAACGATGAATCAAATAGGTGTGCAAAAGCTCCTCTTGTAAGACGATGCCTTCTGCTATACGGGATATAATATATGGAACTGTATAACTCAGATAAACAGTGAGACTGTAAGTCAAAATGGTAATTTAATTGTAAGTCGAGACGACATGTTCAGTTGTAAATCTAAATGGCAAGGAATTCAGTTGGCTATTCAAAAACCTTTGCAATCTGTTGTAAAATCTGTATTCAGTTGCAAGTCTTGTAATCAATTACAATTATCAATAAAGAGATATATTTCTTTATATGTTGTTACTTTAATTTATCTGCTTGGTTTTGCTGTGCTGTCGTTATTTTCTGAGAAATACCGAAAACTATAATGGTTTGACTTATACAAGTGCAATCTAGACTTGTACGACATCATGCCTAGTGGCTAGTTTTCGATCTCCTGGGATCGTGATATGACATCCCCCTCCTAGACAGTCTTTGAAAATATGGCCAATGCAGCCACACTTGAAGCATCCACCCTCTAGGACCTGACAGTCATTAGTAAAGTACCTTTGTTGGGGCACTTATTGCAGAATGGTCCACCCTGATTGTGTTGTTGATAGCCGTCGGATGCTTCGGTGCCTGATATCCCCATTGTTCAGTCTTTTACTATGGATACTCTGTACTGATGCTAGCATTGGCACTGTAGGAAGGTAGTATGGGTCCAACTCCTTGGTGTGTTCATAAGACTTATGAAAAGTCTTATAGTTCTGAACGAAGACTTGAGCCTTCAGAGCAGGCTTCAAACCCTGCTCAAATCGACGAGCCTTGGATGCTGCATCGATAAACTTTATAATAGCATACTGAGTCAGTCTTAAATTTTTTTCTTTATACTGTTTCATAATCATGTTTCCCTGTTCCAGCTTTTGGAACTCTAATTCTTTTGATCGCTGCTCAGCCGAAGAAAAATTCTGAGCCAGAAAAGCCTCCCGGAAAATATACCAAGTAATTTTTATCATTCTATTCGCCCCTGCAAGGATCCTTTTTTGACCTTGCCACCAATAGTGTGCGTTAGAAATCAACAGTAGTTTCGTGCACAATACCCTCTTAGTCCCGGTGATACCCAAAGCTTCAAAATGATCTTCAACTTCAATTAGCCAATCCATATCAATGGTGGCTTCTTCCGTCCCTTTGAAAGGAATATTACATATTTTCTTGAACTTGGTAATATTGTTCACGGTGCTTGCCTTATTAGCGGTTTGTGGTTCTTCCACTTCCACAATCTCTCTCTCTCTCTTAAGGTTGGGGTACCTTGGGTCCGGTTATTCACCACTGATTGGACCAACTATTGTAGGGTATCTAACTGCTTTTATTGTACCTCAAATTGTTTTGCGCTTTGCCTCTACTGGCTTTCTATTATAGCCAACATTCTTTCCATCCGACCGGTTGAGGCTACTGCCCTTGAAATACTCGCATTGTCCGCTTTCATCATCTCTACAATACAGAGAAATTTTGTTAGTCTCATAAAATATTTATGGACTTATTGTGTGGAACATTTCATTTCGGGATATTGAAACCAAGGTTTTCAAAATTAATTAAACTTGTGTCATTTTCAAAATCTTAAAACAAAGAAATTCACAAGGAAGTAAAGCCGTTCTCTAATACTAATATGTCACGCCCGATTTCGGGAAATCGATCCTCCTTGCTTTGATTCATGCCAAATCGATCATCCTTGCATGATGTCGTTAAAGTTTAGAGTTGAACTTGTAAAAGGCGTGCTCTCCTTATTTTTATAAAAGAGACATTTTTGGATATAGTTTATAGCATATTCACAAAGAAATTGAATAACACAGTCAGGAACTAATCTTTTTTGATGATTTTGATATAGAAAACATAAAGCTCTCAAACAGCCGAAATAAAATACCAAACTTAACTTATAAATTATAGAATATTGAAATGAGATACAACTTATTCCATACATCATATCCCTTTATTAAAAAAAGGACAATAACCACCTTCAGTAAATGCCTTCTTCTTCAAATGAAAGCTTCTAGGAAGTATGAAGCTTCTAAAGAGTCGGACAACAAGATTCCAGTGTCTATGATTCTCTACTAAGTTTTCAAAAAATGTGGAGACGAGGGTCAGCACATTATCGTGTGTTGGTGAGTGACCATAACCAATCTCACAATAAATCAACAGTAGTAAATTATGTGAAGTACACTATTTATTTGTGATCTTGCTATCTTGTGTTAGGGTCCATTAACAATTCATATGATAGAAACATAAACAACACATATCGATGATAAAAACATAAGCAATTTATATTGTTCACCAATTTGGTGAATCTTACCCACGGTCGATGCCCTTCCTGTACATTTATGAATAATACTTACTCTGCCTGTATAAAACATTATTAGCTTATGAAAACTATCTATATGAAGGTCACTGACTGCACGCCATCTCGAACATCATGGTAAAATGGCTCCCCTTTAATGGCAGGTAGCTAGCCCGACCAGAAGGTTTTTGAATAACCGTGCTACTACTTCAGTACTGTGCAACTACTCCTGCACTATGTTCCCCTTGGTTGAATCGAATCCATGACCATGTATATGAATGCAACTTAACTAATAAGAAATATAACATGCATGATAATTGAATTCAAGTACGTAAGTCACAGTTCTCATTTATTTTGCCAATTTTCCTTAAGCCGTAGCCTCGCATCATATGTTCGACATTTGATATCGCAGCATATAAGACATCATTTGATTTGTAACATAATTCTATCCATGTGATAAATTATCTTTCAATATCTTTTCCTGGGTTCTTACTAAGCACCTTTTATTAAGCACCATACGCAATAACAATTCATCCTTTGTTAAGCGTGATGATCAAGGATCATACAAGGATCAAAGCCACTCACTTGTTAGTGAATTTCTGAGAGAAATAGGTCTCCCATGCAATGTCAAGTCCAGTTCACTTCGTTAGCACCTGCATTGGCACCAACAATAGTTCAGTATACTCCTTATCTTTCTCTCGGTGATTCGACATGAATACGAGATAGTAAAAGTAAATCCATGAAAATATTCATCAAAAACATTTACGAAAATGCACACAAAAACCAACAACGAAAATCACATCGAAAATTAGCAGGGTTACGGTCTCGGGCAAGTGAATCTTATATAGAATTATTTTTCTAAGATGCACGCAATTACATCTTGGACATCATTTCTAAAGAGTCCAATCCATAACGAGGAAAGGATCTCAATTCGTTGTCCCACTATCCTGGAATAGTTTTACCAAGTGAAGTTTCCCCAATCTCATCCAACACGACCATTCGGCCACTAGCCCCATCCGTGCTCCGCAATAAGAAAAGTGTACTACAATGTATGTATTAGATATAACTGCTAAACAGATGCATGTTAGGAGATTTGGCAGTTAGTAGAGGTACAGTATTCTGGATTACGATATAATTAGGTGCATAGGGTGGGGAGAATAGTTCTTTAGCATATGGGCTACGTTGCACATTCCCTTTTGTAACCCGTGAGCTCCGCCGAAGACGCGGGTAGGATTACCCCTACTGTTACTGATGGCTACTGTCATTCAGCGAAGCGTTATGCTCTTACCTTTTTATTGACGGTCATTGTCATTCTGCAGAATGTCATGCACTTATATGACGACCACTGTCGTTTTGCTGAATGTTATGCTCTTAGGCCCCAGGTGCCCAGAGAGGGGACTATGCCAAACCCATATAGCCAAAGTGCCCATGATTTGAAGGTTTTTTTCTTAATTGTATGTTCATATTAAAATGGTTAGGTGTGTTTAGGTGATGTCTTGCTATACTCCGTTCCAATCATGGCATAGGACAGTGTCACATAGGAAATAGTGTGGCACCTCTTATCGTTGTTTGGTTAAAGAGGTGGTCTATTATTTCGAGGATGGGATGCTGGGCCTAGTTATGATTCAGAATATTTTATATTTTTTATGACTTTGTGACATATTTACATTCAATTTTTATGGCATATTTTTTGTATTTTGTTTTGTCCCTCTAAGGACCTGGAGATCTCTCCAGGTGTATATGTTCGTGACTTTTTGTAGGTGTACCAGTAATGATCGTGATCTTTTTTCTATCGAAGATGACTTGCTCTTGGATCATCCTTTGCGACTTTTGACAAAGTCATTATTTTTGCTACTTTAATACTTGGTATTGGATTTGTCTCCACCGAGAAACTTGTTCAATGACTTTCATATTGATTAACGAAATATTTGTTTCTTTATTTTGTGGATGAGATTTAGTGAGCCATGAAAATCTATATACAGCATTTACAGCTTCTATATACTTATTAAATGGCTATAACATACGTTTTTCTAATCCTACGTATTTGGGACTGGGATATTACTATATGCGTAGTTAATACGATACATTTAATTTTGCATTTAAGATGTATATATTTCAGTTGATAACAATCATATTATTGTGAGATTTTGAACCGTTGTAACACATGACACGTGTCGGGAAGACCGTGATCTGTGTATAGGTTCAAATCCGCTTTATGCACTACATTTATTGTAAAATACTATGTGCCAGTGTATTCTTATGTGCTAGAAGTAGAAAATAGTACATTTTTGTGTTACATTTGTGCATAGTCGTTGTAGTGAAGAATGGCTATAAATAATTGAGACATGTGCTTCCTAAACCATAAAAAGCTGAGTGTATTGAGCTTACTTGCTGGCCAAATATGCTAGTGAGCTGTCACGTCCTGATTTCAAAGAATTGATAGTCGTCCCCCGGGCGTGATGTCGTACCAGCCTATGTTGCACTCACACAAGGCACTTTTATAAGGTTATCCAAAACACAACAACAAGAGGGTGCGCAGAATAAATTGAACACATTGCATAGAAGAAATTTGAGCTTTATTGATAATGAACATCATATTATATATTCGATACAAAGGTGCCGTACGTGCTTACAAACTGACTCCATTACAAAATGAACATCGATGAGATAGTCGTTCCATACATCATACCCCTTTATACAGTTAAAATATACAGACACCTTGAATAGGGGAAAGCTGAGACATCTTTGCTTGGAAAGTTGTGGGATCTTCAAAAGAGATTGACTGAGTCTTTACGTACACGACGAAGCTTCAAAACTCACAAGTGCCTCCTTAAGTCAGGTGTCATGCTCCTCCTAATTTATAGTACCTACGGAGAGCGAGTATCAGGTGGCGAGTGGTTAATTGATTTCTTTGCTCTCATTTGGTTCAAGAATTTAAGTAAACTATGCGGCATATTTTTAGTGATCTTTCTAGCCATTCCTAGTCAGTTTCATGCAAGCAGTTTGACAAAATATAAACAAGGTAAATTATGTACAAACTTATCCACGGCAGAGTGGGTCGTGCAACATTAAGCTTACCATCATCTTCCCTGTCAATTAGATAACAATTCGTAGCATGTATGTGATGTGGAGGTCACTGGCATTAACTAGCCATCCTAGACATAACCTGGTTAGACGTGGTCCTTTCAACGCAAGTAGCGAGCTCCGTTGCAAGTCCCCGAATTACCCGTTGCTTAAACCCAGCTCGTCTATACCGTATTTCCTCCTAGGACGAATCGGTCCCGTGGCCTCGGGTTACTGTTCAAGGTAACAATTGTCCTTGTGCACAAGTTATCCATGACCTTGCTAGACTAAAATTAGTTATTCAAGCATGGACTATGATTCATAGTAAACTTAACCGAACTCGATATATCCTTGTCATTTTGTAGTGTACATTCGTCGGTTCATTCCCTTTTGCTTAACATAGTTTGATGGAAAGCATATTATAAGCAAGCATATGAACAGTTATATGATAAGCTGTTCTATAGTCCGTATACATGAGATGTCATGCAACAGTTATTGGAATGAGCCTTTTTGTCATTGTATTTACATCTAGAATAGCATATGTTGGTATCGACAATATATTAAAGAAGAGGGTCGAGGGTCTAGGGGAGAAGGGTCAACCATTCACCTTAGTCTTTCTTGAGACGAGGAATGGTTAGCCACGCTTAGACGTTGCCTACACGATCATATAAAATCGCATAAGCAACTGATTAGAATACTATGTCATTCAAGGAGTTCGATACAAATACGAAGTTCGAAAATGCAAGCCATAAAAACTATCGAAAACATTCACGAAAACCAAAGCCAAAGAGAAAGTATGGTATGAAAAGCAGAGCAACAGAAGGCCTCCCCCGACTCAGCTACAGAGTCTATCCTCGAGGCGCAACCCATTGAATATGGTACTTTATTCCGAAGAGCCTTTCTATAACGAAAAAGGATCTTAATTCAATCGTTCACGTTCGACCGCTTCAATCGATCCAGATCTATCGGTTTTGACTGAATCGGTAGTGACAGTTTTCCTTTCTTGCGTGCCCCATGGATGAAAATGGAGTATGATGTAGGGACAGGGGTACTATAGCATAACCAACTAAGAAAAACTTTCATCCTCGAAACTTAAGAAGAGAACCTACCACTAAAAAAATAGAGAAGGGAACTTTCCCTCATCTCAGACTCAAGCTACTAGGTCAACTCCTCGACCGTATAGTTCTTTCAAAGCACGCGAACGAGAGGGATAACACGATTTACAAGCAATTTATCCTTGCGATCCAAGATTTGCATATGCTCTTCTACATACGATAAGTTTTCCTTCAGATTCAGCTAGCCAAAATCTAGCACATGGCTCAGTTCACGCACGTACTTTCGCAACTGAGAAACATGAAAGTCATCGTGAACATCTGACAGCATTGCCGGTAAAGCAATCTGGTATGCTACTGGGGCGACTTGTTTTAATATTCTGAAAGGACCTACAAATCTTGGACTAAGCTTTCCCTTAGCTCCAAATCTCGTGACTCTTCGCATAGGCGTTACTTTTAGGAACACGTGGTCGCCTTCCAAAAATTAAGGGGTCATTGGTGAGTGTCGGCGTAGCTCTTCTGCCGACTTTGTACTATTTTTAATCTCTCCCGTATCAGCTTAACTTTTTGTACAGTCTACTCCACAAGTTCTGGGTCGAGAATCTGTTGTTCCTCGACTTCATTCCAACAAATGGGTGATCTGTACTTTCGACCGTACAAAGCTTCGTATGGTGCCATTTGGATGCTGGACTGATAGCTATTGTTATATGCAAATTCGACCAATGGTAGATGAACGTCATGTTGGCCCATTGGTCATGGTCAACCCTGATTTTAATAATTGATCAAACTCTGTCTCGATATACGGAGCTACTCAGATGTTTACTCAAGACGTTTTGGACACTTGGACGCTGATCAAGATCGGATATCTACTCAGTTCAAGACTGAAGCTATGTTTGCCACTCGAGTCTGTATTTCTTTATGTAATATAATTTTTACTTTTATTGAGTCTAGGAATACATTGTACACTGAGTCGTACTGGCAAATAGGCTATCCAAAATCATTTTTAAAAATGCCCTACGTTTTTTAAAAATATTCCTTATTTACAAAAGCTTCTGAAGGATTTTAAAAAAGCCCTAAAAATCACTTTTGAAAAATCCTGACCAACCTTGACAAAACTCGGCCCGAGTTCGGTTAGTGACCGTTTGATTTTCGAACGCTTGAAAAACTTGGTCTCCCTTCAGTTGCGGATTTATACATAGAGTTATGTCCAAATTCTGCCAGAATTCTGCCTTTGGAAAAATTGTAAATAGAGAAGAATTCTGATCATTTCAAATCACTCATTCACTTTCATCTCTTCTCTTCTAAGCTTACGTTTCTTTTCAAAGAGTTCTAAAAAGCTTTCATTTTTAAATCCCTAAGCCAGTTACAATTCTCTAGTCAATTTGCTGGTACGGTATGGTCTAGAAGATTTCAGAAAAATTGTAATCAGAGGCTTGATTGAAGAAAGACTCTTCAAAATTGAAGTTGGTCGAGTTCTTCGTATCAAAGCTCGCGTCTATAGAATTTACAAAGCATTCGTATAAAAACTTACGGGATTTTCCAATAGTGGATTCAACTGGAAGCTAGAGTTCTTCCGACTGGACTAGTCCTCACAAGAGGGTAACCAGTATACATTACTTTGTTTGCGTTTGCCTTCTGATCTCATTTCTTTTACAATTATTGTTTTGTGATTATTGATTTAATTTTGTAATCTTACTGCTAACAAGTTTTTAATTAGCAATATTCTGCTACCTACTCTATTCACCCCCCTCTAGAGTATTCTGCTTTACGACTCCGTTCCTACAATTGGTATCAGAGCAGGTTATACAGGTAAAGCAAGATAAAATTACAGTTATATTCAATTATTCTTAATTGCTATATAAATTACAGTATAACACATGGCAACTATAAAATTCACAAGTGAAGGCCAAGCCACAAACAGACCTCCACTGTTTGACGGCACAAACTACACTTATTGGAAAACACGGATGAGTTTCTTCTTAAAATCTCTTGATTTTGACTTATGGTCTATAGTTATTGATGGCTACAAAAAGCCTCCTCGTATTACTGTTGAGGGAGTTTTAGCTGATAAACCCTATGATAAATATACTGAGGATGACAAGAAAAAGGCCAGTCTTGACGCACGTGCTATTAACGCTTTATTTTATATTTAGACAGAACTGAGTTTAACAGGGTATCGACTTGCACAACATCGAATGAAGTATAGAAACTTCTCGAAGTAACCCACGAAGGAACTACGCAAGTCAAGGAGTCAAAGATCAGCAAACTTACTCAAGAGTACGAGATGTTCAAGATGAAGCCAAATGAATCCGTCACTCAGATGTTTACGAGATTCATGGATATTTTAAATTCCTTTGTCTATATTAGGCAAGGAATACAGTAACCATGAGAAGATTTGCAAACTTCTACGAGCTCTCACGAAGAACTGGATTCCAAAGGCTACAGCAATCATTGAAGGAAACGACCTCTCAATAATGTCTCTGGAAACACTCGTGGGTAAGCTACTCACTCATGAGTTGAAACTTCAAGACTTTGAAGCTGCTACACCAAAGGAGAAGTCAGAGAAGTCGATCTCTTTCAAGGCTCAACATAGAAGAACTATCGAAGATGATTCTAATGACAGCGACTCTGACTCTGAAGATCAAGCGCTTCTGGTAAGAAAATTTAAGAAGTTCATAAAATTCAACAGAAGAACAAAAGACAGCAACAACAACAACGAGGAAGATCCTATTTGCTACGGATGTAAGAAGAAAGGACATATGAAGAAAGATTATCCAACAACATCATCATTAACAAGAAAAGGTAGCAAATATGACAAAGGCTACCTGAAGAGATCTACATCAAGGAAGTACGCCAATACAAGCATATGGCATGAGAGCAAAGCCAGAAACTGATAAGACGAACAATCGAATGACGCTGCAAATGTATGTTGGATGGTTTGCAATCAGGTAACCACTAATCCTCTGTTTGATTCTTATGATGATTTCACCTTTGAGAAACTAGAAGAGGCTTTCAGTGACCTGTTAAATGACTACAGGAAACTGCATATTAAATATGAAACCTCTAAGAAGGTACTAAAAGAGTACGAAGGTGAGATAGGAAGACTTATCGACCAACTACCCGATGTTAGAAATAATGTTTCTTCTATTGAGTCTGGTGAGCTTTCTTCTATTAAGCTGTTATTACACGAGACTACCAAGTTATCCGAAGAAAAAGACCAAACTATCATCCAGCTAAAGGAAGACCTATCTAAGGAGAAAAAGAGTCTCCAGTGTGCACAAGTCAGAATGGAAACACTTAAATCTGACTATACTAGATTATATGATACCTCCAAAAAGTTGGAAATTAGTTTAGAAAAATGTCCTGAAGTTGCTGTTTCCTATTCTAACACGTGTCAATTACCGAATCATCGAAACACACCCAAACCAAACACTGTCAGACTAAACCATACCAAACTACTGCCCAAGAAGACTAATAGGCATGCATTTTTCTATACTAGAAAACCAAAACCTACCAATCATGCACCTTACACAACTTTCCACACTCAACATGCAAAATGTCATTATTGTGGCCTCATTGGTCATATATCCTCTGCATGTAGAATCAGAAAGTTAGTAGATTTAAATGTTTATGCATGGATACCAAAGACTAACATATCAGGACCCTACAAGAAATGGACACCAAGAGTTTCATCTGTAAACTGTTTTGTAGGTGGGAACGCCCTTCATATGCTAGAAGTAAATGGATCCTCGACAACGGTTGCTCACGGCACATAACCGGTGATGCATAATTATTCGCAACACTGTCGAAGAAGAATAAATAAGGATACGTCTCCTTCGGTAATAATTTGAGAGGGTACGTAATCGGTATTAGTGACATTGGTAAGGCTCCCTACCTGTGATTAAAGATGTTTGTCTAGTTACCGAGTTAAACCATAATCTGCTCAGTATAAGCCATTTAGCTGATCACGGTTATGGCATTAACTTCGTCAAAGACAAATGTACTATAGTTGATAGCTCAAATGGCAGTACTATCTGTGAAGGTATCAGAGAAGACAATATATATGTTTTCTATCTTCTTCAGAAGATGCTAACAAAGCCGATAGATGCTTGATGGCCAAGAGCATTGAGAGTCAACTATGGCATATGAGACTCGGTCATGCTAACATGGACACAATTTCAAAACTATCCATAAAGAAGTTGGTATGCGACTTACCGGACATATCTTTCAAGAAGGATACGGTATATAGCGAATGTGAAAATAACAAAGCTACCCGATCCGTCTTTAAGTTCAAGAACGTTGTAAGTACCACTAGACCTCTACAATTATTACATATGGATTTATTTGGACCTAGTAGAATTGCTACTCTAGGTGATAAGTTATATACATTTGTCATTGTAGATGATTTCTCTAGATACACGTGGGTATTTTTTCCTACATGCAAGAACGATGCTTTGTCATAATTTGTCACCTTTTGCAGAAAGTACAGAATGAAAAAGGTTTCATGATTACTCGCATTCGTAGTGATCATGGCGGCAAATTTGAGAATACAGAGTTCAAGCAATTCTATGACACACGGTTATCTGTATGAGATTTCCTGCCCTAGGACTCCACAACAAAATAGAGTTATGGAATGTAAGAACATAACTCTATCTGAAATGGCTAGAGTAATATTGAACTAGTTTAGTCTACCTAGATACTTTTGGGATAAGCTATCAATACAGCGTGCTATATTCTCAATAGGGTTCTGATTCGGCCTATATCA
Source organism: Iris pallida (assembly GCA_029216955.1). Lineage (NCBI taxonomy): Eukaryota > Viridiplantae > Streptophyta > Magnoliopsida > Asparagales > Iridaceae > Iris > Iris pallida. Next base: position 7,842,735 of record JANAVB010019198.1, on the reverse strand, counting down.
AAGAAGACTCCCTATGAGTTATTGTTTGATAGAACACCCACTGTTTCATATTTTAAGATATTTGGTTGTAAATGCTTACTCTTAATACTAAAGACAACCTGAGTAAATTTGATGAAAAGGCCGATGAAGGTATCTTTTTAGGTTATGCGGCAAAGAGCAAAGGGTACAGAATCTTCAATAAGAGAACCATGATCATCGAAGAATCAATTAATATCAAGTTTGATGAACTAAGTCAACATTCAATCGATGACGATAATGAAGACGTAAGTACACCAAGTACAGCTACTGTAAAACCTTTACAAAAAGATGTATAACCTTCACACCAAGCACCAGCTGAGTTTTCAAGCAAATCACATACAAAACCAGAAGCCGAAACCAGCAATCTTGAGGATATGCCAAAAGAGATGAGATTCTTGGTAGATCATCCAAAGGACTTGGTAATTGGTGAGATTACCAAGGGTATAAGTATTCGTTCCTCTAATAAAGATATAGCATCCTGTGTTGCTTTTATCTCACAGCTTGAACCCAAAAATATTAAAGAATCCTGTAGTAATAATTTTTGGTTAGATGCTATGCAAGAGGAATTAAACCAATTCCAACGGAATCAAGTTTGGGAACTTGTTTCCAAGCCCATTGATCATCCGGTCATTAGTACCCGTTGGGTATTCCGAAACAAACAGAACGAGAATGGTTTAGTGACTCGTAATAAGGCTCGACTCATAGCTCATGGATAATATCAAAAAGAAGGTATCGACTACGATGAGACTTATGCACCAGTTGAAAGATTAGAATCCATTCACATGTTATGTACATTTGCACGTTTTCATAATTTCAAATTATTTCAAATGGATGTTAAAAGCGCATTTTTAAATAGTTTTATAAAAAAAAGAAATTTATGTAGCTCAACCTCCAGGTTTTACTGATTTCAAAAATCCTGATTATGTTTTTAAGTTGAATAAAGCCTTATACAGTTTGAAACAAGCCCCTCGTGCTTGGTACAATCGTCTAAGCTCTTTTCTACTTGACAACGGTTTTTCAAAAGTAAAGGTTGACACTACACTGTTTATAAAATCTTTGAATAACAATCTTCTTTTGATTCAAATCTATGTAGATGATGTTATTTTTGGATCTACTGATGAATCCCTTTGTCAAGAATTTTCAAAGTGTATGCAGAATGAGTTTGAGATGAGCATGATGGGAGAGCTAAAATTCTTTCTCGAACTGCAAATCAAACAAACCAACAATAGGACGTTCATAAATCAAGCAAAGTGCACAAAAGATTTATTAAAGAAGTTCGACCTGGAAGCGGTCAAACCACTTAGCACTCCAATGGCAACTTCAACCAAGCTTGATATTAATGAACAAGGCAAACCTGTCGACATACGTAAGTATCGAGGTATGATCGATAGCTTACTGTACATAACTGCTAGTCAACCTGATATTATGTTTAGTATTTGCTTGTGTGCACGTTTTCAAGCCAATCCTAAGGAATCACATCTGGGCGCAGTTAAGCGTATCTTCCGATACCTTAGAGGCACTTCTTCTGTCGGCTTATGGTATCCTAAAACTACGTCGTTTGACCTAACCGGTTATTCTGATGCTGATTTTGCTATATGCAAAGTACATAGAAAAAGTACCAGCGGCACATGTCATTTCCTAGGAAAAGCCCTAGTCTCTTGGTTTAGCAAGAAGTAAAATTTTGTCATATTATCAACAAATGAGGCTGAGTATATCGCCGCAGGACGTTGTTGTGCACAAATTTTATGGATAAAGCAAACTATAGAAGACTTTGGATTACATTTCACACACATACCCATTTTCTGTGATAACACTAGTTCTATTAATTTGACTAAGAATCCAGTATGTCATTTCGTACTAAGCATATCAAAATTCGACATCATTTTCTTAGAGATCATCAACAAAATAGAGATATAGACCTTGTATACATAGACACAGAATCAATTGGCTGACATTCTTACAAAACCTCTAGCGGAAGATCGTTTTAATTATTTACGTCGAGAATTAGGAATTTTAGATGTCAATAATATTAATTAATTTTGTTTTATTAATTAATTTTTTTCAATACTCAATAACTGTTTTTGAGACAAGCCTACAAAGAGTATGTCTGTCACCATGACTACGGTCGAAGCGAAGCGGTACTTAATTTTCCTCGGTGAAGTCCGGTTGGCTGGGACAGTACTCCTACAGCTCTGAAACAGACGCTGAGTAACAAAAGTTCATTTCTAAAATAATATTAATTATATTATTTGAAGTTTAAAATTACTAAACCTTGAATTAAATATTTGAAATGAATTGATGAAAAAGGATGTGGCCCACAAGTTTATTTTTTTAAAACTCAGGAGAACCCTAGGAAAATTCGGCTCGAGTTCGCTTCGAATTCGGCCAGAGTTCTGTTGGTGTTATATACTTTTTAGTCAGAACCCGAGGCCCCCTCCTCTTCATCTCTTCCAAACTTCAACAAAACAGTAGCAACAACCGCGCGAAGTCCCCCAAAATCCTAGTTCTTCTCCACTTTGTTGCTTATAATCTACATGGAAAAATCAATCCAAACATTGGATTCGTGCAGAGAATTCATCCCTCTATAACATACTTGAATTTCAGAAGGTATAACTCCTTCTTCCCTCCACTTTCAATTTCGTAGGGTTATCTAGTTTTGGGAAAGAATGCCTAAGGGATTAAATACTTCCAAGAGGAAGAAGACTAATGCTAGTAAAGAGGCATCATCTTCAGATCCGAATACGGATTCCCACTTTTCTTCGGTCCAATCGGGTGACGGCGTGTCGGATGAGTTTTACTTCAAAACTCATGACTAAGCTTTGCTATGGTATGCCGACTTTGCCATGCGTACAATATGCACAGGCGCTCCGATCAAATGGACTGTATTTCCAGATCATCGTCCTTTGTTTGAGGCATTAGGGTTACACCGCCTCGTTCCAACAATTCCCTATAGCTACTAATACCCATTGACTATTTTAATATAACTTCGTGTTAGGCACTTTTACCGCAAGAACGCGTGTCGGCAGGATCGATATCGAGTTAAATGATGTGTTGATAGTGGAAATCCTTAGTATTCTAAACGAAGGTGCCCCGCTCGATGACATCATCGACTTCGACTTTCTCGGGGGTACGACTTTTGTTAGTTTCAAGAATGAGCTTTGTACGCCAGCAAGTGCTCGTCCTGGAAAGTTCAAGGCCAATAACTTGAACTTGTTTAACTACAAGTTACATCGCATCATCTATTCCACTATTCTTCCGAAATCTACTTCGAAAGATGATGTCATTTCACTTGAGCTAACTGCCCTCTATCACATTATTAATGGGATTCCTTTTCTGTCCCCTAAGACTATCATCCAGATGATGGGAAGATGTCGCGGAAGAGACCGCAATCTATCTTATGCGATGCTTATCCCTCAAATCTTTCAGCATTTTGATATCGATTTATCCACTTGCGCTCTGGACCCTGAGCCCAAGTATCTTCAGCTTTCTCCTTCGCTGCTCCTGCACCTCCTGCTCCTGCTCCTACTGCCCCTGTTCCTTCTCAGACCTACCTTATGACTTTTGAGGGTATCCATCAGCACCTTTCGAATATGCAGACTTTCGTTGTTGACACTTTCAGGGAACATGAGTTCCATGATGTAACTCGGTTCCAGGCTATTGCCAACTCGTTTGCCGATCTCCGATTTGCTCAGACGGGTCATTCTGCCAGTTCTCTTCCTAGAGACCCTGTTGTATCTGGTTATCGCATTGAAGATGAGGCGGTCCATTCTCTGTTCCAGTCCAGGGAACGCTTATGATTGGTACCGTAGTTCGGGTGCTACTCCACACACCTCTAGAGCTGGCACATCTGGAGATGGTCTTTCTGGACATGGTGGTTGTGCTAGGACTACTACTAATGATGATGATGATGTTGAGGATGAGATATGATTTAGACATTTTTGTCAAGTTTGTCGTACTACTGTGATTGTTTATTGTCTTTGTTTACTTGGAAATGTTCTGACATTCCAAGCTAGTATCTGTACTTTTATTTGTGCAAGTTTTAGAATTTTTTGTGACATTTTCTGTGATGTTTGTCTGTTAAACATCGTTTTCTATTTTCTACTTTAGAGATTTATATCAGTTTAGTACTATTTAGCATATCTCGTTATAGCACTCTTTATCATGCTTCGATATTTTTTTAATATACCATGCCTGTGAACACTGTAAATATTTCTTTATATATATATATATATATATATATATATATATATATATATATTTGTTTCTTCACTGATTATTGCTTATGCATATATTGCGGGGGAGCTTTCTCTTTTGCAATTATTTTGCTATGTGACAACGGGGGATAAATAAGATCTAACATCTTTTTTTTGTACGATTACAAGAATATTTTTTTTTACCGAAATTCGTTTGTCTTATCAAAGATACCAAAGATATTATATCAGTCATAGTTTGTCAATTATCAAAATGGGGGAGATTGTTGGCCCGTTGGTCATGGTCAAACCTGATTTTAATAATTGATCAAACTCTGTCTCGATATACGAAGCTACTCAGATGTTTACTCAAGACATTTTGGGCACTTGGACACTGATCAAGATTGGACATCTACTCAGTTCAAGACCGAAGCTATGTTTGCCACTCGAGACTGTAATTCTTTATGCAATATAATTTTTACTTTTATTGAGTCTAGGAATACATTGTACACCGAGTCGTACTGGAAAATAGGCTATCCAAAATTGTTTTTAAAAATGACCTATGTTTTTGAAAAACATCTCTTATTTACAAAAGCTTATGAAGGATTTTAAAAAAGCCCAAAAATTATTTTTGAAAAACCCTGACCAATTCTGACAGAACTCGGCCGTAGTTTGGCTAGAGTTCGGTTAGTGACCGTTTGATTTTCGATCGTTTGAAATACTTGGTCTCCTTTCAGTTACAGATTTTTACATAGAGTTTTGTCCAATTTTTGCCAGAGTTCTGCCTTTGGAAAAACTATAAATAGAGAAGAATTCTAATCATTTCAAATCACTCATTCCTTTCATCTCTTCTCTTCTAAGCTTACGTTTCTTTCCAAAGAGTTCTAAAAAGCTTTTATTTTCAAATCCCAAGCCAGTTACAATTCTCTAGTCAATTTGCCGGTACGGTGCGGTCTAGAAGATTTCAGAGAAATTGTAATCAGAGGCTTGATTGAAGAAAGACTCTTCAAAATTGAAGTTGGTCGAGTTTTTCGTATCAAAGCTCGTGTCTGTAGAAGTTACAAGGACTTCGTATGAAAACTTGTTAGATTTTCCAATAGTAGATTCAAATGGAAGCTAGAGTTCTTTCGACTGTACTAGTCCTCACAAGAGGGAACCAGTGTACATCGCTGTGTTTGCATTTGCCTTCTGATCTCATTTCTTTTACAGTTATTGTTTTATGATTTTTGATTTAATTATGTGATCTTACTGCTAAGAAATTTTTAATTAGAAATATTCTACTGCCTACTCTATTCACCCCCTCTAGAGTATTCTACTTTACGACTTCGTTCCTATACGTCCCAACTTGACTTCAAGTCGATTGCACAGAGGCGTAACATGTCTTCGAGAATCTAATTCACCTGCTCTGTTTGGTCATCGATTTTAGGATGATAAGCTGAGCTAAACATTCAACTTGGTCCCCAGTGTTGACTGAAGACTGCACCAGAAGCGTGATACGAACCGCCCATCTCGATCTGAGGCGATGGATACTGGTATCCCGTGCAGCCGAACTATTTATCTAGATATATCTGAGCAAGGCGATCCACGCTCTAAGTGTCTTTAATGGAAATGAAGTACGCTGACTTGGTTAATCGATAGACGATGACCCAACCGACATCATTCCCTCGTGGCGTCTTCGGCAAGCCAACTACAAAGTCCATAGTAATATGATCCCATTTCCATTCTACAATAGTATGGTTCTGTATCTCTCCGCTCGATCTCTGGTGCTCAGCTTTAACCCGCTGACAAGCCATACATTGCGACAAGAAGAGTGCCATATCTCTTTTCATGCCATGCCACCAAAAGACAATACGGGGGTCCTTATACATCTTGGTGCTGGCAGGATGCAAGAAATAATTTGCATAATGGGCTTCCGACATTATCTCCTTATTGAGTTCTGAATTATCAGGGACACATAGCCTGCCCTTCACTCGCAACGTTCATGACTCATCCTCTGCAAAGTCAGATGCCTTCCCTGTTGATATCAGCTTCCACATCTTCTCTAGGTATGGATCATCCTTATGAGTAGACTTGATCTTTTCTAATAGGCTCGGCTCTAGCCACAGTTGTGCCACCTGTGTGCCCAAAAATTAAACTCAGAGTTGTATGCCCATTCCTTCCACGTCCTGCAGTAGTCGACCATTGATGGATAGTGAAGCTATCTATTTTCGACTCGGCGCATCCGCCAAAAAAAATTCTTTGTCCGGCGTATAGTCGATCGACAAGTCGTAATCTTTAATCAGTTCCAGCTATCGCCTCTGTCGCAAATTTAGTTCCTTTTGAGTGAAGAGATACTTGAGGCTCTTGTGATCCATATAAATCTTGCATGCCATGCCATAAAGATAGCGACGTCATAGCTTCAATACGAACAAAATTGTTGCTAATTCTAGGTCATGCTTGGGATAATTCTTCTCAAGCAACTTCAACTGTCGAAAAGCAAAAGAAACCACTTTATCTCATTGTATGAGCATACACCCCAAGCCCTGGCTAGAAGCATCGTTAAAGATTTGAAATCCTTCAGTCCCTTCAGAAAGAGCGAGTATCGGGGCCGAAATGAGCCGTTGTTTTAGCTCATGGAACAAAGCTTCGCAGTCGTCCGACCACACGAACACGACTCCCTTTTGGGTGAGGCGAGTCAAGGGCAATTCAATCTTCGTAAAGTCTTTCATAAAGCGTCTACAGTATCCTGCCGAGCCAAGAAAGATTTGAATTTTATTAATTGATACAGGCCGTTTCCAATGAGCAACTGCTGCAACTTTCTTCGGATCAACTTAAATGCCTCCAGCGAAGATGATGTGCCCAAAGAATGACACGTTGTTCAGCCAGAACTCATATTTGCTCCTCTTCACAAACAACTGATTATCTCGGAGGGTTTGGAGTACGGTCCTCAGATGTTCTGCGTGTTGCGCTTGATCCTTAGAGTAGACGAGAATATCGTCAATGAAGACTACCATAAATTTATCGTGGAACGGACGAAACAACCAATTTATTGGATCCATGAAGACAGCAGGGGCATTTGTCAGGCCGAATGGCATTACTAAGAACTTGTGGCCGTAACGAGTACGGAAGGAGGACTTCGGCACGTCTCCTGGCTTGACTTTGAGTTGATGGTAACCCAATCAAAGATCAATCTTCGAAAACACCGTGACACATTGGAGATGATAAAACAAATCGTCAATGTGGGGCAGGAGTATTTGTTCCGGACGGTAGCTTTATTCAATTTTCGATAGTCAATACAGAGCTGCATCGATCCATTCTTCTTCTTGACAAACAACACAGACGCTCCCCATGGCAAGACGCTCAGACGAATGAACACTTTGTCGAACAATTCCTGTAACTGCACCTTTTCTTTTAATTCTGATGGGGTTATTCTGTATGTGGCTTAGGAAATCGGTCGAGTAGCTGGGGAACATGTCGATAGTGAACTCGATTTCCCGATCGTGTGGCATGTCGGGTGGCTCGTCCGGGAACACATTTGGGAATTCTGCCACAACGTCGATTTCACCCATATTTGCACCATCTCGCATGTCTCGAACGAACGCCAAGTAGCCTTCGCATCCCAGATACAACATCCTCCGAGCAAAAATTGTCGAAATTACTATGCAGGCTATCGATGCTTCACCATACAAGTAGTAGAATTCAGGCTCCCCCGGTAGACGGAAGGTGACTTCTTTTCTGCGCAGTCAATGGTGGCCGAGCAAGCGCCGAGCCAGTCTATCCCCAGAATGATATCGTAGTCCTTAAGGTCTAGAACTATCGCATCTAGAGTCAATTTTCTTCCACTAATACATATACAACCATCTTTACAGATAGTGTTTACAGGAATTTGTGTGCCCGACGGGGTGCTAACACTAAGGTTAAGGCCTAGCAGCGCCATAGAGAATTTGTGTTCATCAATAAAGTCTGCCGCTATAAAACTATGTGTAGCACCTGAGTCAAACAGTACACGAGCAGGTCTATTATTGAAAAGTAGTGTACCTGTCATGAATGTATCAGAGGTGAACGTATCATCCCGAGTCATGGCATATACGCAGCCCTGGGCATTAAGGCGACGGTCTTTGCTATTTTGTGGTGCGGTTTGTTGGACTCGAGGCGCTGGACCATGGTTCCTAGGATGATAATGCTGTTGTTGAGGCACCATTGGGTTCAGCCTTCGGGTCAGATAATTAGCACATATGTGGCCCTTTTTACCACAGTTCTAGCATCCGCCTTCACGTATCTAGCAGTCGTTGATAGTGTGGCCGAGCTGGTGACATCAGGTGCAGCAAGGCCATGGGTTCCATCTTGATATCTTCCTTATTGCCCGTTGTTCGGATGCTTGGTCGCATTATTTCCTTCTGCATGGCTAGGACGTTTGTGAAAGTATGTATACACAGCGTCGGCAGCGACTGAGGGATATTTGCGCTCAACGTGAAAAGCATGATTCAGAGACTCGCCCATTGTCTTGTATTCCAGAACTGACACATGAGTAGAAAAAGAGGGCCGCAGACCCACTTCGAACCGTCAAACATGATCCAGCAAATTTGGCCAAATTCTGTTGCATACTACCGTACCGTCATGTTCCCTTGCCTCAGCTGCAAAAATTTCATCCTTTTTTTCTTGTTGAACGGCTGCTGGAAGGTACTCGATCTCGAATGACTTTCGGAATGTAGCCCAGGAGATTGCCACCGTCTCTTCCTCACGTCGGATTGCTCGCTTTTGTATGGCCCATCAGTCATGCACGTTCAGTCGGAGTAGAAGTTGAGCTCATGCGACTTTTTTGGACTCTTCGACGCCCAGAAGTTCAAAACGGTCTTCCAGCTCCTCCGACCAGTCGATCGCCAGAGAGGAATCTTCGATACCGTTGAAGTAAGTACAACAATTCTTCGTGAATTTTGACATCTCAAAGTTGGAACTTCTTAGTGCTGCAGGTAGATGCTCCGGCATCACGATTTGACTTCAATCGGTTTGATCGTAGGCTCGGTTACGGCATGAGTCATCGCAGAGTTGTTGTTGGCCATAACTGTCTGGATGATTTGCTGAAGAGTATTAAGCTGCTTCTGCTGCAACATTGAATTGCACGTCGAATTAGGCCTCAAACTGTGTCCGTCGTGCCTTAATTTATCTCCATTGGTCTTCAATGTGCTATCGATGCTGTTCATTCAGGCGCTGATTGTCATCGGCCTGTCGATGTTGCGCTTTAAGCATACGTATCATCCGTTCCATGGAGGCATTTGAGGGCTCAGGTCTTGAGCTACTCGAGTTGCTCGAGGCACTTTCTTCGTTCATGCCCGCAGTTTTTTTGGCTTCTGAATTAGAAGGCAACTCATATTAGTATCAAAAAATATTACGGACTCACTATATGGAACAACTTATCTCATTGACACGAGATCAAAGGTTCAAAACTCAAATAGAAGGCCAAAGTATGTAAAGCCGTGCTCTGATACCATTATGTAACATCCCGATTTCAAAGAATCGATAGTCGTCCCTGGGGCGTGATACCGTACAAGCTTAGGTTGCGCTCGCACAAGACACTTTCATAAGGTTATCTGAAAACACAACAACATGAGTATGTATAATAAATTGAACACATTGCATAGAAGGAACTTGAGCTTTATTGATAATGAACATCATATTACAGACTCGATATGAAGGTGTCTCACAGGGCTTACAAACTGAACTCCATTATAAAATAAACGTCGATGAGATAGTCGTTCCATACATCACACCCCTTTATAGAGTTAAAATATGCAGACACCTTGAATAGGGGAGAGCTAAGACATCTTTGCTTGGAAAGTTGTAGGGTCTTCAAAAGAGATTGACCGAGTCTTTACGCACACGACAAAGCTTCAAAACTTACGAGCGCCGCCTTCAGTCAGTTGGCACGCTCCTCCTAATTTGTTGTACCTGCGGAGAGCGAGGATCAGTACAATACACGTGTTCTGGCTGAGTGGCTAATTGATTTCCTTACTCTCATTTGGTTCAAGAATTTAGTTAAAACTATATCGCATATTTTTTGGATCTTTCTAGCCATTCCTAGTCAGTTTCATGCAAGCAGTTTGACGAAACATAAACAAGGTAAATTATTCTACAACTTACCCATGACAGAGCATGTCGTACAATATAAAGCTTACTATCATCTTCTCTGTCAGTTTGATAACAAGTCATAGCAAGTATGTGATGTGCAGGTCACTAGCATTAACTAGCCATCCTGGACATAGCCTGGTTAGACAAGATCCTTTCAACGCAAGTAGCAAGCTCCTTTGCAAGTTATCGAATTACCCGTTGCTTAAACTCAGCTCGGCTATATTGTGTTTCATCCTAGGCCGAATCGGTTCCTGTGGCCTCGAATTATCATTCGAGGAAACAATCGCCCATGTGCACAAGTTGTCCATGACCGTGCCAAACTAAAATTAGTTATTCAAGTATGGTCTATGATTTATAGTAAACTTAACCAAACCCGGCGTATCCCGCCTTGTCATTTTGCATTGTATATTCGTTGGTTCATTCCCTTTTGCTTAACATAGTTTGATGAAAAGTATATTATAAGCAAGCAAATGAACAGTTATATCATAAGCAGTTCTATAGCCCGTATACGTGAGATGTCGTGCAACAGTTATTGGAATAAGCCTTTTTGTCATTGCATTTACATCTAGCATAACAAATGCTGGTATCGATAATATATTGAAGAAGAGGGTCGAGGGGACAAGGGTCAGCCACTCACCTTAGTCTTTTTTGAGGCGAGGAACCGGTTGGCTGTCTTAGATGTCGCCTACGCGATCACCTAAAATCGCATAAGCAACTGATTAGAACACTGTGTCATTCAAGGAGTTCTATATGAATACGAAGTTCAAAAACGCAAGCTATGAAAACTATCAAAAATATTCACAAAAATGCATTCATAAAAACCAATGACAAAGAGCAAGTGTAGCATAAAAAGCAGAGCAATGAGAGGTCTCTCCCGACCCAGCCGCAGAGTCTATCCTCGAGGCGCAACCCACTGAATATGGGACATGATTCCGAAGAAGCCTTTCCATAATGAGAAAAGGATCTTAATTCAATCGTTCACGTTCGACTGCTTCAATCTATCCCGATCTATTAGTTCTGACTGAATCTGTAGCGATAATTTTTCTTTCTCATGTGCCCCGTAGGATGAAAAGGTGGCACGATGTAGGGACAGGGCACTACATGAGCCAGACTTAGAAAGTTCTCCTCTCCAACACTTGTGCTTGGATCATTCACGTGGTATAGATGTCGATTGTAAACTTGATCACCAATGCCACACTTTCTCATATTCTTTTGTACTTAGAATTTCTTTGTTACGATTCTTTGTATTATTTGTAGTTTATAATAAAATTCATGCACTATTTTTCTAATGTATATAAAAATGGTGATTCTTCTGGGGACACCTTCTCCGATGAGAAGGCAGTTGCACAATCCGACGTCAGAATTCTTGGGACCATACAATTCGACCAACAAGCTTTCGAGAAAATTCTATCGGGGGATAGCCCAAGTCCCTCTCCATGCACAGTAAAGGCAAAGACGTCTCTCAAGTCCTTTCCAAGGCTCGTGCTTCATACCCCAGTGCTGCTGAAGACATTAGGCCAATGAAGGTGTTGTCTGCTGCAGAACCAATCTATGCGCAGCTCCTGCCAACCTTCCTGGCTGCGCATTGCCTGAAGATGAAGATGGTCATTCATAAGAACCACAAGCATGCTTTCTGGAAGACCCTACAGTCTATAAGGAAGGTAGACAAGCATGTTGCTACCATGTACAACATAATAAAAGGCTCTGAAATCATTCAGGCCAAATAGCCATGTTCCATGCATAGAAAGAAGAGTGACCAACACTTTAGTCCTGACAGAGGAAAATACTACAATGTCATGAACTTGAGTGTTAGGAACTCTTCTCGGCCTATGCGCACTCAGCATTATATGTAGAAGGAGAAAAATCTCTCGGAGAAGATCATTGTTGATTCCCAAGTTAGTCGCATGAAGGACAAAGCTCCTATATGCACATCGGGTACTATTTGCTCCCATTATCATGAAGTTGGGCCTAGTTCGTTAAATCATCAGTGCAAATGAAGGGTTTTGCCTTGAACATAATATCGTATACAAAAGTTCCATTATGCGAAGGCTCTGGACTTGGCAAAAAATAGACTCTCTATACTATGCACTGTAGGATTATATGTTAAGAAACGATATGCACCTTTCCATATGCGCTTAAGCTGCTATACCAAAAAGATATTCACCTTTCCAAGCACACCGTTACGAACTCACCAAGTCGACGGAGCACATAGTGGAGGTGGTGCATGGTTTGTAGCTTTCTTTGACTTGGTCATTACGTAGAGCAGTATTAGGCTGATATCGACCATGGATTCTAAAATGCATGACTATTAGCATTGGAGAAGATACGCCCTCCAACACCGTCGATATCGAAACAGCCTCCATTGCTTGTACAACCAACACTACTACTTTCATAGAAATCTATGGAGAATATCATGTCATTCTTTTATGATGTTCGTCTACCTCCTCCCTAGATGTATTCCTAGTTTCTTCAGTTTTTCGTGAGCTCGTGTACCATCGGCCCTATTTGGGTCTAGTATTGATTGATTGTACATTGTTTTTAAATAGTTTGTGGCTATACAGTCTGGGATTTTTTGACTTAATTTATGATCGTTCTATATTCTATTTATTTTATTTCATCCATGAGATTATCTTTGTACTATTTGTTTGTTATACTCTATCTTTGTGAGCAGTTGTCTATAGTGGGTATATGTTTGTTATCTAGTGTATGTGAGCTACTATTGTTGTATTTTTTTATCTTTTTAGAAATTAGCGATATTCAGCGACGATCAGCGATGCACATATGACATTGCTACTATATATCTGAATGTTGCTACTATATATCTGAATGTTGCTATATACATCACTAACATTGTGAAGTGTAGCGACATTAACGACATGTTAAACATCGTTAAGTTGTATTTTATAACGTTGCTACATGTCGCAGAGCAACGCTAATATGGTGAGATGGCAAAGTCTGCCCTCTCATCTATCAATGTCGCTAAGCTTCTACCTTATGTCGCTATTTTTTTGCTATTTTGCTAACTAATAGTGACCAAATATAAGTCACTATATTAGCGACGTATATTCACAGATGTCGTCCAACATCGCTAACCCTGAGAACAAAAATGACGTTGTAGGAGTTGCTAAATATGTTGCAAGTGCGACATATAGTAACATTTGTTGATTCAACAACTAGTTGTTATGCGACTCGTCAAAAATATGGCTAAACTTTATTATCGATGTTCGTTTAGACATTAACGACGTTTTTTGGCGAGACTAAGTAGACTTATTTTAGTAGTGCACAGAAGGAATTCACACACACACGTATTACTAATTTTATCATCTAACCTTATTACTTGAACAAAGGGCTTCCCAATTTTGTCATCTTTGCAAACACTAACAAGAAGGATGAGAGAGACCTACCTTCCAGAGGAGTCGTAGTAGGAGGTGGAGAGGGATGGGCTAAGCACCATAGAGGGGAGCGCTAGAGCGGGAGCTCTTACCTGAGGGAGCGACAGGAAAGGGGAGGGGGTCGATCAGGAGTGGAGGGCGAATTTCATTGTTAGGGCACGATTGGAAATGTTCAGAGATAGAGAGAGAGAGAGAGAGAGAGAGAGAGAGAGAGAGAGTTGGTTCTAGCCTGGCTATTATAAAACATTTGCGACCGATAGTGGCAAATTGTAACGAGTAATAACACATACTTAACTTTAAATAACGTTGTTGTTTGTGTCTAGTGACAGTAGTACATGGTGTCTCTAGATAAGTGACGTGATTTAGTTCATGAGTGATCTCTGGGAGGAAGTCACTAAATCATCAACGTAAGACGACATCACAAAAAGTCGTCATAGTCTCTCTTTTTAACTTGTGTTGCTAGATCGTCGCTTTGTGTCTCTACTTGTTTTCTTTTTAGCATCGCTAAATTCATCGAAACCATCGATGTTGATTGTAGACGTCGCTAAATTCGTTGCAGATATGACGTATTTGGTAGTGATTGTTCGGATCCTAATATGTCAAGTATTTTTAAATGATCATAAATCAATTTTTATTGACTCAGACCCGACAAACTTGATTTCCAATATACCATAGTAAAACTTTGATACATAAGTAAATATCAAAGTTTTGATACCTCCTTTGTATGAACAAGTGGGTCCATCCTCAAACTTTATGTCAACTTTAATAAGTGAAGGGGGGGGGGGGGGGGGTCACTTGTTATACAATGGAGGTATCAAAATGTCGATACCTCCATCTGTTCAAAGTTATCTCCAATATACCAAACCCAAATGTGATCCCAACTTGACCAACATGACCAACCTGACTATGACCCTAAACCCAACTCCATATGTACATGTTAGGGTATAGGACAATACTCTATGAACAAGTCCAAATCACTATAAATTAGGTTAATTTTGCAACGGGTAGCACCATGCAAGTTTTAAAAAAAAAGCATACAAATTCCAAAGACTATGACAGTTAGCTCAGTTAGCAAATCCCAAACTTGTATATTAGAAATGTACATACGCTTTAAAGTACCAAGGGACGGTCTTAGTTAGACAGTTTCTACGAGACGGAAATTGGCTCTGGAGTGCAAAGACATAAAGAAACTTGATTGCAAGATCCATGTGTTGAATCGGTCTTAGTTATCCGACGGCGTTGAGTAGAAGGACGTCGATCAACCGATAAAACTTGTCATCCTCTATTGACAAGAACTGCTACAGGAAAATATCATAAAAAAGATTGCTGCCGCGGTGTTTATTAGTATATATAAGAAGAAAGAACGGCAAAGAACCCTCGAAGGAAACACCATGTGAGGGTACTCCAACATATTGCAATGGTGATGGCCCATTTAAACAGTGGTAACGTTGAGAGGAGAAGGCAAGGGAAGGAGGAAATGTAGCTATCAATCCCTTCTACTGTTGCACTCACTCTCCATCTGGAGTTTTTATATTGAGAGTTGCTGGCCGTGATTTGAAATGCTGACCAATGCCAATGTTCATGGGACCTATACATGCCACATATAAACTTGTGAATTTATCTTCCTTTGTCCCTATGGATAACCTATAATTATTCAAAAGAAGACACATCAAATCATATTCACACTGGACCTCACCTCACCAAGTTGGACCGTGCAGTCCGCAGAATCATGCGTCCATGACTGCGTTTGCATGCCTGGTCATGCATGGGACCAGCTCTAGCGACGAGCTACAGTAGTGTACTGAATCGATTGCAAATTCTCTCTCGTGGCTTGTTTGTATGCGTAGGTTCCGTATGTTACTTGTTCTTGGCAGTTGGCAGAGAGGAATGTAGCACGAGCACCTTACTTGTACAAAGAGAAGGGGCGAGCACTTTTCCTATGTAATAATATCTTTGCGTATCAGCGTGTTTGATGGGAGCTGCACGTTTGTGTTTCTGAGAAGAGATTCTAGTTTCCTGTGTTCCCCTCCTTGGACAACACCACATACAAAGTAGAATTTGTAGAAATTTTGTTGGGCACCCTCCAACTTTTCAAATATAACAGCCCCTTGATACCGAAGCTCTTTGGCATGCGTCCTTGCACGCGCGCGGTCGGAAACGTTGACAGAAATGCCGAAAAGCTGCCTACGAGAACGCGGCCAACTTCCTCTTCCCCCCCCCCCCCCCCCCCCCCCCCCCCCACCCCACCCCAACTGCTCCGACACGCCTCCTCCACCGCCGGAGCAGACATCTCAACCTTCCGCCAGTGCCATCTCCTCCTCCTCCGGTGACTTCCTCCCCTACCGTCCCTCCCTCCTCCGACGACTACTGATCCTCCTCCTCCGACGTTTTCGGCCACGTGCATGCACCGACTGTGTACCGCATGTCAAATAGCAGCGTTGCCTTCAGACCAGTCAATTCCTTACGAACCACTCTCTCAACAAACTTTATTTACTGAAGAAAATAGTTATATGGTGTTCGATGGGTCAAACCAATGTTTTGTTCGTTACAAGTAGTTCTATATATGGTTATAATAAGTTCTAAAGGACACAATAACTGGACGTGGTGCTTGGTCGAACGCCCCTTCGATGGTTAAATGAGAAACCAAACCACCACTTAATTAGCTTCAAGAGGAAAAGGAATGGGCTACAGTGTGTGTATGTACTTGTCCCATGTAACGTTTATTTGTAAATATAGAAAGTAGCATGAAGATACTATGCTATCCTTGGGGTCAAAGCCAGTTGCCATGTCAAGCCTTTGGGTTTGCTTCCCCTCTGCGTGGGTCTACTTCCATGGGTTGGGACGGTTACGTCGGGTGGGGGTATACCGTATCAAATGCCCATAGTCTACCGAGACAACTTTGGGTTAGATTGGCCTGCCAATAGTGAGTAAAACCTTGATACAAATAACTGTATCATGGTATTCTCTGTAAGGTTCTCCAGTTCCGGAAGTCTTACCGGCTTTAATCCACTATTATCATAAATAGTACAACACAAGCTTTGATCCGAAGGCTCGTCAAATTCTTACACAGGTGTTTTGATCAGAAGGCTCTCCAACTTCACACAAGCTTTGATATGAAGATTGTATACTTTAACCTCATTACAAGATGGTTTTGATTTTCTTACAACAAAGATGAAGATCTCACTTTTACAACTCAAGAACAATCTAACACAATTTGTCGATAGACAAGTAAAAAACTTTTGTATAGTTGTTTGGGTATAAGCTTTGATAGATAGAAAGTATTGAGGCTCAAGCATCAACATTGAACGAATGGGTTCAAGGCTATTTGTAAACAAATCAAAAGAAAGCAATAATACAACTTTTTGTTAGCGAATGGAAGATCTGTCGGTCATCCGCGAAATACCGTTGGATCTTCCGTGTGTATAGTGCAACGACTATAAAAAGAGTCGTTGGAGATTACTTTTGGACATAATCCTACCATTGGAATCCAAACGGTAATAATTTGGATTATCTATTGGAGTTTCGCGGACTTCCAGTGGATTTTTTTCGGTCCATTTGGATCATCTTTCGGAGTTTCGCGGAGAACCGACGGATATTTCGCATATTTGTCCAAAAGTGGTCATGGGTTATTATATACCCTAATTTTTGATTTCACCATCCATTTCGTATGTTTACAATTATTCCTAAGACTCATTACAGACTATTGTCACGACCCGTACCCTAGAGTAAGGGCACGAGACGTGGGTACGTCCAGCCTACGCCGCAGTGTTGGCGGTAGAATGCTGTCCTAGGTCACAATATCTAACAGTTAAAGGTAATACACAGTTATACTCCCCGAATGGGGGTGACATAACATAATATATCTCAATCACATCTAAGGTAGAACAGGAATAAGATAGAATGATAAAGATGATAATATCCAGGAAAGAAACATCACAGAGATACAATCCAGAATTCTAAGTGTCTATAAATAAATACATGTCCCAAAATATATCTCAGAATCTATATACAGTAATCCAAGAAAAGTAAAGACAATCCTAATCTAAGGGAGTGTCATCTACTGCTAGTGGATCCTGCTGCTGGTCCAAGTCCAGGCACTCGTCTAATGTAGCACCGTAGTAAGTAGGGTAGAACGCCTCAGCCTCGTCCTCTGTAATATTTCAATAGGTCCAGTCATGACAGGAGCGAGCACAGTACATCTCAATAAATCATAGCAGGTCAGGATATATAATCATGCTAAAGAGTAAGATACAAGAGACTGAAGAATAATATGATAAGCAGGAAAGACTGTAAATAAATAGCTACAGTATATAGAGAACTAACAGTGTCTAGTGATTCAGAGCACAAGATGGTTATGTAAACGGCACGATGTTGTACACGAGTAATCTACAGAGGTTGTACACGAGTAATCTACTGGATTGAATACATAACCACTTCTACTCTCCCGCCCCAATTAATACACAAGGATCTAGTTAAGTTATGTTATTGCACACGAAGTATAGTCGCACACGAGATCATGTGAATACATGAATATACACGATTTCACACGATTTGTACACGAATATCACAAATACAAGGAGTACACGATGCTCATGATAAAGTACACGAACACGAGTACCCGATGTATCCGCTAAGGGGATAACATCGCACAACAAGATCCATATAGTACTAATCCGTGTTTCCAACATGTCAGCATCATGTAAAGTAATCTAAAGCAGGAAATATACTCCTAATGCAGGATATGAAATGATCAGAGAATGTACTCGCCTGCTAACTGAAAGTCCAAGATGAAAGTACTGTCCGAGGAGTGTTATCTGGCTCCTATTTAGAACAGCACAAGTCACAACAAGTCCAGAATGATAAGAAGATGCACTACTATGCATTCTACATGAATCTAGGTCAATCTAGACCAAAGTCAACTCTTGGTCAACTCTGGTCAACCCTAGAAGTCAAACTAGGTCAACCAAGTCAACCCTAAGTCAAACTAGTCTAACTAGTCCATTCTAGGTCTAACAAGACTAAACAAGTCTAATCTAGACTCTACACTGACACACAGACACTCACATAGGCCATAGGCTAAGAGACTAGGCCATAGGCTAAACCATGCCTATGAACCAATCTACAATCCCAGATACACATGATAATATCCCTATCTAAATAATACACATAATGATATAACTATATAATCTAATATAGGAATATACATACAGGCTAGCTATGATATATCCCACATACATATATATATATCTAATATACATAAAAGTACAACACATTGATATATTATATAGGATACATATATATATATACCTCTCAATACGTATATATATACATATGTATAGAGAGAGGAGAAACTCACAATGTTCAAGTGTATGTGTGTGTGTGTGTGTGTCAAGAGAGGCAATAGGAAAACAGAAATCAATTACAATGGTGTGAACCTGTGTACAGTGTTAATGCAAAACAGTGTAGGCTAAAAGGTAAAATCAGTGAGCAATGTGCATTGTTCAAACCTAGAACAGTAAGTGAAGGCTTGCCTGTGTGCAATGAACTGTGAGCTAACAAAACAATGTGGCATGGGAAAACAGGGAAATGAAATCAGTTAAAGGAAATCAGGGATTCAATTCTCAGGTGTAAAGAGAGAGCATAACAGTTAAACAAGTGAGGTCAACATTCATTATAGTATAATAAAAAAAAGAACTAAATCTCAGTTAAATAAGAATGGAATCAAAATCAGTTTTAGGAATGATACAGTGGAAAGAAATAGAAATCAATTCTAGTTTAACAGTTTCAGTTTACAGTAAACAACCCATACATTATCAACCCCATTCACTAATATAAAGCCTATTTAGTTTTAAAACGAATCAATCATACATTTCAGTTTTAATAGCATTTCGAAATGATGGAAATCAATGAATCAAAATCAGTTTAAGGACTAATACAGTTGAGAAAGAAAAGTTCAGTTAAGGAGAATTAGTGAGATAATAAAACCTTCATTCCAATCTCAGGTTGGGAACTATTCAGTGTAACAGTGGCATGTTCAGAGGACAGTTCAGGAAAACAGTGCACCATACTAGGGAAAATCTGGAAACTAACTCAGGATATCAATTTCCAGTTTTCATCAAACCAATGTATCAGCTATCAGCCATATCGAGTAGAAATAGGAAATCAAAATCAGCTTAACATGTCATTGCCCAAATTCGAAATCAATTCACATGTAACACAAGTGCCAAAATTCCCTTCTCAGGTAAGCTATCATTTCAGTCCATAATTCTCAGGAAAAATAGGCAATACAGGGAAACAATTCTCAGGAAACAGGAAATGGATCTCAGGTTGAAAATCTGGAAACAGGAACACATTCTCTAATCAAATACCATTCAACCCAATTCTCAGTTAATCAGTTAAGGAGTCTAACATTCATTTGACTTAGTTGAAAAAGGAAAGGAAATCAACTCATGATGATTTAAAGAACATTCTCAGGCAAAACCAATGTATCAGCATTTGAAACCCAAAAAAAATGTCAAAATCTCCTTCTCACATAACCAAGGCAAATTCGAATGCAGTAAACCTAGCTAAACATGAATTACAATATGTGGGGATATTTAGCAGTGATAAAAATCAAACAAACAAGAATTAAATATTGAGGAATTAGAAGGAAACCCAATGTATCAGGACAGTGTCAGTGAACAGTAGTAATCCTAATTCGAATCCAATATTCACCTCAAAACTTAAACCAACATATAAAACTAATTAACCATAGATAATACATCATATTTAGATCTAATTATCAACTAAAACATGAATTAAAACAAATTAAAACTGAATGAAACAGGGAACCCAAACTCAGAACACTGGTACACAGTGCACGCACAGTGCATAGCACGTGCACACGCAAATGCGTGTCCGACATGACACGAGGGGTCGTGCAACTTGGGGGACCCTGTGTCAGTCTTGGACACAGCACGTGTGTCAATTTTCGTGAGCCAAAACGGCGTGTGTACAGAGCAGTTCCGCCCGAGTAGCAGGGCAAGGAAGCCTGCGCGCGCGCGTATGGGCACAGCGTGTGCGTGTCCAAAATTCGAAACGACACAACACGAGAACGTGTTCAGAACACAAGAATCACACAAGTGAGATCAAATCCTAATTTTCTATTCAAACACATTCCTAAAATTCAACCGAAATGTCCTTTTAGGTATTTTACCAAACACCTACACACATGGGTTGATACGTGTCCGATACGGATACGAAATGGACTCGAATTCTAGGGTTAGCTAGTCCTACAGCTAGGGTAGGCCTAGGGCATCCTAAAAATGCAATAAAATCAAGAATTTATGGAGGAGATTGAAATATACCTATTGGTGAGCAAAGGCTCAAAATCCCCAAATGGAAATGGTTCCTCAAGCCACCAAAACTTTCCCAAATTGTTCTTCCCTGCAAATACTCAATACAAATAGCAAGTAGACTAAATTTAGGTCCTAATGCAATTAGTTTGGAGGAAAAAGGAGTTGAAATGAATTTTCTATGATTTAAGGAAGATGGGGACTCACCTCTTTCCAAACTTGCAAAAATTCCTAAGGAGGCTAGCCCTAATTTCTAGGAGGGGATTAAATAGGGAGAGGGGATCAAAGTGACCAGCCCTGATTAGGGTTAGGGTTTGGTTCATGTGTGGGCCTATGGGCTTTAAGTCATATAATGACTTGTGAAATTACAAGCCATTCCTTAATCAAATAAATTTCTAATTCCTCCTAATAAATTCTAATGAATTAAAAGCCACTAACTTAGGTCAAGCTAGGGTTACATAACCTAACCAAGTAGCCATGACCTAGGTTAGCATCTAGGTTAGTCTCCTAGTCAACACTAGTCAAAGTCAACTATAGGACCAAAATCAATTATACTAAAAATCACTAAAAAATCACATTAATTCTAATAAATCTAAATAATACATAATAATTCCAAATAATCCTAAAATTTCAAAAATGACCAAAATACCCTCAAGCTAGAAAAGTGGTAGTGACAACTATAGATAGACAATAGCAGGTGTAGGCTTCTTCAGATTCTTGAAATTATGATGGCATGACTCGGCTTCTTCACTTGATAGATGATGATATTTTTCCTTCACAGCAACTGTACAAAGATACCTAGATTGTGAAATCTAAATAAATTTCGGTAGCTTCACCCCCAAACCCCACGAGGGACGCTGCTCCCTCGACCACCGTTCGCTGACCGGATAACGGAACCCCCGAGTGTATGGCTACAGAGATGTCGTCGAGCGATTTATATAAATCTTGTAGGATTCCGTCGTCTTTGGCCCATCATGATTTCTTTATTGCATATGTCCATGTTGACCTTGCTTATTACATTTTTACAAATATATGTTATACGAACAAAAGAATATATACAGTAGCAAGTATGATAAAATTAAGGCACATTAGGACCATGCTAAGTTAAGTATAAATACTATAGTGATATCTTAAATATTAGTGATGTCATAACGTTAAAATTAATCAAATAACCACAATAAAAAATATAGTTAGATCATTGGTTTAACAATCTTCTTCTTTTATTATGGTAACTCCATTAAATTTAAGCTAGGTATAATATACTCATATCACTAATTTGTAAAACAATAAACATATATTACTAAAAGGTACAAGTATAAGTAAAAATGCTATAATGATTGTATGAATATTAGTGATAATATAATGCTAAATTTAGTCATTTTATCATATTCAAAAAATATCATACAATCATTGGATTAACTATTTCTTCCCTTTTTTATTATGGCAAATCGATTAAGTATAGTATGAACACAATAGATCCATGTATCACCATGTATTACTGTATCATCATCGTACCGACGATCTGTTGCAGCTCCTCAGAAACAACGGTAGCCAGAGCAGTAGCATAAGCCAGAGGAGGCTCTATAGTCGAAGTAGAAGCAGGGGTTGGAGTTGGAGAGGGAGGTGGAGCCAGAGTATGAGTATCACCTAGATGAGGAACCGGAGTGGAAGCATGAGCAAGACCACAAGAGTATAAAACATGTGTCATCTAGCTCTGTAGGGTGTATAGAATATGCGTAACTTGCTCCATAGAGAGAACGCCAGAAAGAACATCGGACTGTGGTTGATGCAGGTAGAGATGACGGGAGAGCTCTAGAGTAAATGGACGGATGGGATACCAAATATCCGATACTATACACGCTGTCTCCTTTTCCTCTTCCAACAGCTTGTACCCACAAGTCGTTCCTTTCAACCGACATACGTGGCTGACTAGTCTCAGCCCCCCCAGCACTCCCTCCCTCGCTATCCTGACTCTCTAATATCTTGTACATCTCCTATATTTATATATATAAATAGGTTTAGATTTAATATTTGTATTATAGTCACAATTACTGTTTTTACATAATGTAAGGTAGGTTTAAGGATTTTATTGTTAAATAGGGTTACGGTTAGGATATTTAGAGTTAGGGATAGCTATTTATGTTAAATAAATATAGTAAATTATAAAAAAGAATGTAATTAGATTGTCTTGACAAAACTTACATATTTTTTGGTTGCCCGATCATCTACGAGCTTTCCATCCTTCTTCTGTTTGTGGGTACTCTTCCGTGATCCCTTTCCTACCTTTCGTGATGCTTCAAGAATATTCGTTGCGAAGCTAATTCAATCCTCTGTTATCCTATAAATCCTTCACACATTCACAATCTCTTCTAGTATACCAAAATAGACCTACAAGTCAACCAAAGTTCGGGATCCAAGTCAGAATTCATTCCAGCAGGTACACTATTCTACATCTAGGGTTTTGTGTACTTTCCAATCTAATATTTTTGTGAAACTAAAACTAATGGAAAGATCTCTATGTCTATTTATATTTTAAAACATCCATCCATACAGTTCTAAATGGTTTGTTCGAGGGTCTGGTCTATGAAAAGGTGAACAAAATAGACCAGTTCTGTTGCGAGCCAATTTTCATCCACATCCAGGTCACTTTGACCTTTACTATATTTTTGGTAAGAAAATAGGATTCCTAAGTTTCCAACGCATGAACTTTTGTAGCGCTTTAGTTTCGTTTACTATTTATTAAAAATTTAGACATTTTACTGTAATATTGAAACACCAAAATCTATGAGTTCTATGTGTTATATTGATTTGAAACTTCGTATACCATTTTCAGATTAATTGTTGTACATTTTTTTCATGATAAATATATAATTTTACCTATTTTTTGTGATTTTTTTAGAATTAGATATTTTTAAATATTTATTGTTTCGGGACTCAAATCTTGTACCAAGTTTAGGAATGATGTTGTAGAATCAATACAAGACTTGAACACGAGTTTTTCAATGAGTAAAATATATTAATTATAATTATAAAACATTTATAAATATTTCCATAACTAAATATAATATTTTTATGTTATTAAAAAATTACTTTGGTGGGAAGATTTAATGCTATATATGTTAGATTGAGTCAGGAATTTAATGTGACTATATATATATATATATATATATATATATATATATATATATATATATATATATATATATATATATATATATATATATATATATATTTTATATATATATATATATATATTGACTATATATATATATATATATATATATATATATATATATATAAAATATATATATATATATATATATATATATATATATATATATATATTATTGGTCTACAAATATGGTTAAGTACTAGTTTAGTTAGAATATATTAATGCTATATAGGGTATAGTTATATAAATATTGTGCGTATGACATCGACGTGTCATTTATTAGGTAGATTGATTTATTCTAGGAGTTAATAACGGTATGACCGAGGATACCCGAGTCGGACCATTGTACGCATCTTTGGAGACCACCAGGCAAGTATACCTTGCCAACTTTTATAATATAGTTTATATGCATGATCTCTACTTCATCTTTTTTTATTTTTCCTCATATTGTTATATTCATGTTGCTTTATCCTATTTCTAGTTTTACTTTATTATACTTCTAGTTTACGTGCACGTTCTTGATTTTTGTTATATGTTCATTATCTGTTATATTGATTTCGTATTCATATGTGTCCCCTGATGTAGTCGTCTAATCCTACACCTTTGTTTCCTTGACATGGCTTGACTTGAGTAAGACTTGACTTATGACATTCTATAGATTGTGAATGCTTACCATGACTACAGTCTATACGATTACTTGACCTTGATACTAGGAAAGACTATCATCTCGATTGGGAGTGCTTTCCTTGACTACAATTGAGATACAATAGATTGGGAGTGCTTGTCTTGACTACAGTCCATAGAATTGACCTGTTAGCCATGACTAGTATGGCATGCCAGTGTCTTAGTTTCTTGGTGTCTTAGTTCCCTGTGCCTTAGTTGATTCTTCTTGATTATTTCCTTATTTTCCCTGTATATTTTATACTGTTAAATTTGGCATGTTTGTTTGTATTTTGCTAGTCCCCTAAGGACCTGGTGATCTCTCTAGGTTATTACTGAGTTCGCTTTATAGACTATGACGATTGAATTTTCAGGATTTCAGGCCTAGTTTGATATCTTTATTATGATTCTCTGATATTATATATTTTTATGGTTACTTTATTCTGCTGATATTGTTTGCCATTAAAATTGTATTATTGCAAATTTCAATACAAACAGAACAGTGTTACAATATAGGACTTTAGATGTAGTCCTAGGAGTACACTTTTGTTTATCTGGGTCCCTTGTGCCGATGGAGTGAGTGGTAATACGTTGACTCCGTTGACGAACTGACGACGGTTATCGGTTCTCTGAAGGTTTGGAATACACTGGGTGCTGGAGCTTGCTGAGAGGAGGAAGACGTTGAGTGTCTGTATCTGCCTCTCCGGTGGTGCAAAGTCTCTGTGTGTTCGTTGTATATGCTGTGCGTATGTCCGTGAGAAGGAAATGATCCCTCTATTTATAGTTTTGCAGGCAGGCTGCTCATGCGCGCATGTAGGATGCGCCTGTACGTGGGGACGCCACGTGGTGATTGCTGATGGAGGCGCATGGACGATGCGCCCTGATCGAAGGGTAGACTTCTTCATGTTGCTGTTGTGAGCCGGCACATAGCAAAGGAGAAGATCTTTCTTGTGCTGAGATCTTGGGTGAATAGAGTCAAAGGACACGTGTCGTCGACTCATGGCTCGGAGATCTTGAATTTGATGGAGGGGGTGATCTGGTAGGATGCGCCTAGGACTGGGCGCATGAGGAGACTTTGGCTCGTAACCTTTAGGAGTCACAAACTATTCTAGGTGCATGGCTTTTGAGGCGCATGCAGGCGACTTTCCTTCTGTCTTTTGGGATCAGAGAGCAGTCTGGGGCGCATGGCTTTTGAGGCGCATGTAGAGCTTCAAATGGAGACTTTTCTTCTGTCTTTAGGGATCAGTGAAAAGTCTGAGGCACATGGCTTTTGAGGCGCATACGGGTTTGAGCGCATGGCTGCGGAGGCGCATGCGAGTGATTGGGTGGCCATGTGGCAGCAACCGTCGGTGGAGAAGTAATGATGATGCTGACGTTGCCGACGTTCGTCTTCTGAAAAAGCTGTCAACTGTTCAGACTTTAGGAGGTGTGCTGCCAACTCTGTCAGTTCAGCATTTAATGTTGGTGATATTCGATGGACAGCTGAGTGGGTACGTCAATTGACGTTCCACTAGGTGTATGGGGACGCATGGGGGCGCATCCCCTATGAGGCGCTTGGTGTTTGAAAGGCGCGTCTGTGTGATGCGCTTGACACTGAGGGGCGCGTCTGTATGATACGCTTGATGTCGGAGGGCGCGTCTGGGTGATGCGCTATCTGGCCGGCGCATCTGATACGTCTTTAATGATGCGGCTGTTACGTTCTTCGAGTGCTTTAAATAGCCGTTTGGAAGAATTCAAGGCGTCCGGTTCATCCATTTAATGCAAATTCATTGCACAGAATTTGGAGAGCCATCCACTTGGCGCGTGGGTTTGATTTGCCCGGCCTATAAATAGTGGCATGGAGAGAGGGTTTGCTTCTCGTTCTCTCACGTTCTTCCGATATGAACTTGTGTGTTCGAGTGCACTCTGTTGACGAAGTGCTCCCGAGGGTGAAGATGCGACGCCGTGTCTTCGTTGATGCACTTGAAGGTGACTGTTACATCCAAAAGACGGAATTGAGGGCTTCCGAGGCGGACGGAAGGTGCCTGTTGCATCCAAAGATAGGGATGCTCGGTCCTCGTTTTCGTTATTCCGAAAGAGCCGCAGATCGGAATGGCGATGCTAGGCTCTTTTTTCCTTCAAAGTGGGCGTTGCCCACTCTGGTTGTGTTGAAAGCTGTTCCTTTAGCCGCGGTTTTGATCACGGTCTTCCTTTGCCTTTGGAGGCTCTTTCGAAGCCTCCCCTGGCCACAGATTTGCGGTACTCTTCTCTTCCTTGGTTCCAGCCAGAGGGTTAAATGCTTCATTAGTCCAAGCACTTATCAAGTGAGCCTGACTGGAAGAGCGACACATAACTGGGCTGATGAAGGGATGCACATAACTGGGGATGCACATAACTGAGCTGCTGAAAGGATGCGCCCTGTTGAGTGCGCATGGAGGGATGCGCCTGGTTGAAGGCGCATGGTGGTTGCTGCGCCTGACTGGAGGTGCATGGTGGTTGCTAGCTGTAGACTTAGGGTCTTTTCCTTGTAGAAATTCTTCTTTGTACCACCTTTTCTAGACATGTAATAGACTTTTATATGTAATAAAAAGTCCTCTTTCAAATGTCTATATTTGTTGGTTTTGCGAGCTCTGGCGCATATAGTGTCTGGCGCATAGGATTTTTTGCTCTGAAATTCTATGCTTCTACAAGACCCCCTTCAAAGTTTTCAAAACTTTTAGATAAGTTTTGGAATACTTTGAATAAGAAGCATGGTGGTCAAGGCGCATGACTGTTGGAGCGCATGACTGTTCGGGCGCATGTCTGTTCGGGCGCATGCTCCTCTCAGTAAATGCAAATGATAACGTCTCGGTAACCGAAAAGATTAATGATGATCTTTTGGTTTTATTTGTTGCTATCTTTTCACAGGACCCGAGGCGACGGCTGAGGTCACCCTTCATCGGTTCACGCGTACGACTGTGCCTATAAATAGGCATGAGATGGAGAGAGAAAGAGTTCTTCTTTTCTCTGCCTTTGCTTTTTTTAGAGTTTCTTCTTCAAAACCCTAACTTTCTTCTTCAAGAAAATGGCTCCCAAGACTCCTCACGGTGGTGCTAAGGGAAAGGAGCCGGCAGAGTTCGCCGACGAGGATGCTCCTGCCACCGTTGTGACTCCGACCGACGTTCGCCCTGCGGTGACGGGTGGGTGTCAACTTTTGCTATCTTCTTTGTTCAGACAAGCTTTGGGTCATACTGTGCCCTAACTCTCTGCTGCCGACGCGTATGGGCTTCTGTCCTTGATACGCTGAGGTTTTATCCTGCCGACGTGCATAGGCTCAGGCCTTTATTATGCAACGAGGTTTAATTGCTGACGCGCATGGGTTTTCTACCCTGATGATGCGCCGAAGCCTTTTGCTGACGTGCATGGGCTTACGTCCTGATGATGCGCCGAAGCTCAAAGGCTGATGCGCATAGGTTCATACCCTGATGATGCGCTGAAGCCGAAGCGCATGGGCTTACGCCCCGATGATGCGCTGAAGCTTCCCTGCTGAAGCGCATGGGTTATACCCGGACGATGTGCCAGGCTTCTTGACACATTTTATCTTTTTGCCTGACTTTTATTTTGGTTGTGCCAGTGTCGATGACAATCCTTTTGCTGAATGAGGTCCTCCTGGACGCTTCTCTTTGTCAAATGGGAGTTGATTTTGATGAGGCGGTGATCAACCCTGCGAAGGATGCTATCCTACAGAACCAACCTCGTGAGAGAGTGCTGCAAATCCAGAACCAGTTGCCAATTTTCCTCCAGAGTATGATGGAGAGCGGTAGACTGAAATCTGCTGAATCTGAGGATGTCACTTTCTTAAAACCTGCCTTTCTGTTTGGTGACCGACTGGTCTCTTCTGAAACGAAGATACTGAGGATCAGAGAAGACTGGTTCTTTTCTGCAAAAGGCATGGTTCTGTACATGCGGCAACTTGACCGCCAGTTGCCGCTGACGGCCTTTTACCGTTTGGCTTCGAAGAGAAGGATGCGCTAGGAACTTACTCCTTCTCAAGGAGGGGCTTTGGGAGGTACCCTTTCGATTGATGCTACCTCGAACCAGAGGGATACCTTGGCCGCTTCACGAGCCGGTTCCTCGTTTAGTTGCCGAGCTTTGCGTCCTGGGAGCCTCTACAGTGAAGTCCCAAGCGACACATTTGCCTTCAGTGCTCCGACTTTTGTAAATCGGATGCTGACATCGAAGGTCACGTATCCGAAAAGTAACTTTAGAGTTGAAGGTTGGTGTCACCATATCCCAAGGTGGGACGAGTTGACCATTTGGGTGCTTTCGAAGTTCAAAGCCGAGCTTAAGGAGATTGGACTGACGGCCGCTATCCGTGCCACATAGGCTGGCGTGGATCTCAATAAGCCTATGTTCCTCGCACTCTTGGAGTTGTTTAATACCCAGACTGGCACCTTCTATACTCCGGTGGGAGAGTTGGGGTTGGCTCTCCATGAGATGTACGAAGTGTCCAAGCTTCCTTGGGGCTCGGAACCGTACGAGGAATATTTCCCGTCGAATGAAGAGATCCAGTTTCTGAAAAATAAGGACCCGGAGATGATGGCAGTTTTTAAAGAAGTGGCAAGCCATTATTATCTGATGCACCGGAAAGACAAGGGTAAGACCCAGCCTCATGTGACTGCTTGGAGGGATTATGTTTTCAAGCAGGATTTGGCGGACTCCTCGAGGATCGGGTTTACGACTCTGCAAGGGCTGAAACCTGCGAAAGTGACTTCTGAGATAAGCCGGCTGGACGAGAGAGCTCCAGGTTCAAATGAGAGTGGCAAGAACGCGTATAGCTGCTTCTGGCACTGTGCGCACCGGATGTCGTCTAAGGCGGTGCTGACGGCATATTTGATGATATGGCTCCGGGATTGTGTGTTTGCGGGCGGATCTGGTGCAGTGGAGAGGGTGCACCGGAACCTTATTTTGCCCGCCGTAAAATTGGTCTTTGGACGACCTTTAGCCCTCCTCCCTGCGATGGTGTGTAACCTGTTACGGGGTTTAAGGATCTTTGCTGATGATGTCATCCTCGGGAAAGGTAAAAATGACAACTTTTCCCAGGCCGAGCTACCGTTCCATTATCTTATGGGATGGTTGATTTTGCATCGTCCGAACGTGATAAGTCCCGGTTCGAAAGAGGATCGTGTTGAAGGAGATGCCTTTATCCGCCGCTTCTACAAGAGGAAGTGGTTACACATGGGCGTCCCCATTTGCAGGAGGGTTTTGTCCTACCTTCAGGGGTAGGAGATTGTAAAGGTTGGCCCCATCTTTAAAGACTTCGAGGCTGACCAATATTTGGACGACTCTGGTGAGGATACGATTACTCTGCCGAAATAGGGTTTTCGTTGGTTGCAAAGTATTCGGTCTTCTCACTTGGTCTACCACAACCAAAATAGATGTTATCTGGAGCCATATCTGCCCAGCCGGTTTGCTCGCCAGTTTGGCTATACCCAACTAATGTTACGGAATCCCAGTAGCAGTCTAGGGTTTATCGGGAGTTTGCTGGATGGGGCCCGGGGCTGGAAATATTACAATGCCGGGTGTACTGGTGTTCGTTTTACTATGCCAGTTCGTAACCCTCGGCAACAAATCCTGTATTCGGCCGCCAAGCTGTATTGCACCATAAATACTACATCTCCTGGTTATGACAGGGAGACTAGTTTCATTGTTGGAACTTAGCTAGAGGCCACGGCGAATATGTTGATGGCGGCCCGGTCATATCGTCCGCCAGAATTGGCGGGATATCGGGCTGCTGCTGCAACCTCAGTGAGGGATCCCTCTGTTGGGAAAAGATGGGCCGACGCAGAAGCTGGTTCTTCTGTACCAAAAAGGCCAGAAAAGACGTCAACTCCAAAGGCAGGAGTGCCACCTGTAATGCCAGCGGAATCAGTTCCCGTTGAGGTAGGGAGTCCTTCGTAACTTTGGCTCATCTTGTCATTTTGGTGACTTGTGCTTTTCTTCTTACAGGGATCGTCGAAGAAGAAGACCCGTGTTTCGAAACCGGGTGTCAGTAAACCGAAGGAAGTGGCAAGCTCGTCTGACGAGCGTATTCCTCCGATGTTAATGTCTCCAGTGGAGGAGAGTCCTGAAGATGTTCCTACGGAGGTTTTAGTATCTCAAGACTTTGTCGAAAGAGATGCGGGGGTTGCAACAACTTCCGGGATGGTGCCAGTCGCCGTGGGGGCCTTGGACGTTGAGGGCCCAGCGGATACGGGGCTTCGTGATGATGAAGTGGAGTGGAGTTCGTCGTCTTCGGATGACGTCGCTCCAGAGTTGCAAGAGCCTGTTGCGGGGGCAACAGAGGTGGTTGAAACAGAGGAGAGGGTTGATTCTCCTCCTAGTCATGATGAAGGTGGGTCGGCTGTAACACTGCCGAGCCCTACCCCAGCCTTAGTCGCGGAAGTTGAGGTGGCTACCGATCAGGAGGTAGCGACAGATCCTGTCCCTGTAGAGGGATTTGATGAAGAGACTCGTCTGCCGACCTCGACTCCTGAGACGGGTCAGGAGACAAGTGTTGATCTCCCCATTCTGCCAGGGAAGGTACTGGCTGCTGATAGGACGTTGGGGGCTGACGAGGTGGCCACTGACGTTGGTGGTTCTTCCTAGCTTGGGAAGGACAAGGGTGTGAAACCCTCTGTGGCTCCTTCCACTTGGGGTACCATCTCAACGCCTGTCCTGACTTCTTCTGTTCCTTTGGATCCTCAGGCTAGCATTCCAGCCCCTGTTGATGAAGAGCCTAACGATGTCGAGGTTCCAGTCTCGCAGGTTGAGGTCGGCGGATCTTCCTCCGGTCCGCTAACTACAGCAGCTCCTCCAACTCCTACTATGACGCCGCAGGTACTGGCGGATGCAGATGAATATGTGAAATTCATCGTTGTGGGGGTATATAAAATGCTGCAGAGGGGTGTATCTGCGGTGATGAACGCCAATGGGAGCTTTGCAACGGCAAGAACTCTGGCGATGCCTTATATCGACCTGATCCGTCTTTACCAAGGCCATGATCATATGGCCGAGATCTTGGAGGCTTCGATGGTTGAGCTGGACCAGCGGCTCTCGGAATTTCAGCGCATCCAGCGAAATAACCTCTCCGTCTTGATAGATACGGAGAAGGGGAAGCTGATCGCCGAGATTGAGCCTTCCTACCAGGCCACCGTGAGTGTCTGGGAGCGCGAGGTGGCTGAGACTGAAGCTGCATTGGAGCGGTTGTCTCAGTCTATGCAGGAGACAGTGAAGGTGTAAACTGCGTTGGACGCTAATATCGCGGATATTGATGCCCAGATCTGCTGCCTTGAGGATCAGCGAGCCCGACTTTTGTTAGATGCCGAACGTGCCCAGGCTGAACACGTGGCATTCAAAGAGGAGGAAGCAACCTTCACCCACCGAGCTCTTGCCCTAGCTCAGCAGCGGCAGCACCTGGATAAGAAGCATGAGAAGGACACCTCTTTTGAGGCCATAGAGGCGATGCGTCAAGAAGCTGAACGCCGGGTCTTGGCGACTGTGGAGACTCGGGTGGCAGACTTGAGACATCGTATTGAAGAGCTTTCGGCCAACCCTGGGGATGTTTAGGGGTCGTAGTCTCTTCTTTTTTTGTGTATTTTGTAACTCTTGCTGGGGATATTGTAATCCTTTACTCCTTTTTTTTATTTTTATTTTTAGAAATAAAGAAGTACACCCTTTTCTGCGATGTATTCATTTTTGCTTGTCATGAACTTGATGATTTGTGTGGACCTATTATCTTTTGCGCACCTTGGTTTTAGGTACAGATAATAAGTTTGAAAGAACCACCATGTTTGCTCAGAGGTAATATGGATGTGGCAAATAGGGGGTTCAGATGATAGAATCTTCCTACTCAGAGGTTTTATGGACGTGGTAGGAATGACTCTGGAGAATACGCGGAACTACTCAGAGGTGATGTGGACGTGGAAGTTCTGCGATCAATGTACGGCAACACGGGGGTTGTCTGTACAGGATGTTTACTCAAAGGTAATGTGGACGTGGTAAACATGATGGATAGTGTAGTCTTATGGAATGTAAGATTCCGCTTTGTAGGGCGTAGGGGAACAACTCAGAGGTGATGTGGACGTGGTTGTTCTTCTACTGGAGGATGCCACGGAACAATTGGGTTCCGGAAGCGTATGAGTTTGTGGAAAGAGATTGTATGTGAGCCTTGATGATTAGGTCCATAAATCCCCTTGTGGAAGCACATGTCTGAAAGATGTCAAGAGCAGTACTTCTTCAGGAACTTGTCGTTGACGGGCATCATGAACAAGTCCCCATTGGGTCTGGCGAGGCGGTAAGCACCGTTTGAGAATACCGTCTCTATGATGAAAGATCCTTCCCACTTGGGCTCGAACTTTCCTGGTGTCTTGTGGGTTAACACCATCGGCCTCCTGACTGCCAGAACCAGGTCGCCAACTTGGAAAGTCCTCTGTTTGACTTTCTTGTTGAAAGCCTGTGATATACGGGCTTGGTGGAGTTCGATGCGTTGTTGAGCTAGGAGACGCTTCTCGTCAAGTGCCTCCAATTCCCGCAGACGACGACATTGATTGTCCTCTTCTTTGAGTTTGTTTGTGATTGCTACACGGAATGAAGGTATCTGGATCTCGAGAGGCAGTACCGCTTCACTCCCATAGACCAGGGAGAATGGTGTATTGCCTGTTGGGGTCCATACCATTGTGCGATAGGCCCAAAGGCATTCGCCAAGCTTCTCGTCCCAGTCGCGTTTATTGGATGACACGACCTTTTTGAGTAGCCTGACGATGGTTTTGTTGAATGCCTCGGCCAATTCATTTGCTGCCGGATTGTAGGCGGTTGAGGCCACGTTTTGGATACGATTCTTGTCACAGAACCTACTGAAAATATGGCTGATGAATTGAGGACCATTGTCATGGATGATCCGCCGGGGTACTCCGAAGCGGTAGATGATATGGTGTTTGATGAAACTGATTACCCTGGAGCTCTTTACTTCTGCCAGTGGGATAGCTTCTGCCCATTTAGAGAGGTAATTAGTAATGGCCAGGATGAAGCGGTGTCCCCTCGTTGAAGGAGGGGTGATTGGCCCTACAATGTCCATGCCCCAGGCTTCAAAGGGCCAGGAGGCGACTGTAGGATGTAGAGGTTCTGACGGGGTATGAATGAAGTCTGCGTGAAGCTGGCACGCATGGCACTTCTTAGCGTAGTCGATGGCGTCAGCGGCTATGGTTGGCCAGTAGTAGCCCATGCGTCGCAGTCGGTCCTGCAGCTTAGGCCCAGGTTGATGAGCACCGCAAGTGCCGTCATGAGCTTCTCGAAGGGCTTCGGCTGCATCATTATTAGACAGGCATCGAAGGAGGAGCCTATCGTAGGAGCGTTGGTACAGCATTTTAGTGGTTGTATCGTAATAGAATCGAAGGGAACGTCTTCTGACTGAGACGGCTTCCTTCGGGTCCTCTGGGAGAATTTCGTAGACGGCGAAGTCGATGAACGGGAATCTCCAGTCTCGGACATTAACACCAGTACTTGTCGGCATGGCGTAGGCTAATCGTAAGCACAGGTTATTTTTAGGACACACCAAGTCTCGGCCAATCACCGTAACGTAGTATTGAGTCCCGAGAGGTGCTGCCAGGGAGGCCGCGAGGCCAGCTAGAGCGTCAGCCTCCAGATTTTGTAGGCGAGGTACATGTTCGATGAAGAATTTGGTGAAGGTTGAAATGATGTTCAACGCCACTTCATGATAAGGGATCAGATCTTCATGGCGAACTTCGTATTGCCCTCTGATCTAGTTTATGACGAGTTTGGAATCGCCGTAGGCCTCCAGATGATCCACCCCCAGCTGTTATGCCAGCTGGAGTCCCATAATGAACGTATTGTACTCGGCAACATTGTTGGAGCAAGGCTTCGAGAGGGAGTAAGCACGCTGGATGACCAGCTGATCGGGGGAGACTAAGACTACCCCCACTCCTGCGATGATTTGGCCTTTGGGGCCTGTTCTTGAAGCGCCATCGAAAAACATCAGCCAGACGGAGTTTTCTTCGGTGATGTTGTATTCTTGGACCTCATCCGGGATGTCTTCATAGAGTCTTGAAGATTCTGGGATGGGTTGTGCAGCTAAAAAGTCGGCGAGGGCCTGATCCTTAACAGCTTTTTGTGGCATAAACACCATGTTATACGGTGTTAGCAGGATCGCCCATGTAGCTAGCCGGGA
Organism: Iris pallida; assembly: GCA_029216955.1. Taxonomy (NCBI): domain Eukaryota; kingdom Viridiplantae; phylum Streptophyta; class Magnoliopsida; order Asparagales; family Iridaceae; genus Iris; species Iris pallida. Next base: position 7,807,681 of record JANAVB010019198.1, on the reverse strand, counting down.
GTTCAATGATCCTGGCTTCGTCATGAGGACTCTGAGTGGATTGACCCGGGAGATGGCATGTATTGTCTGGCCCGAGACATAATGACGAGTCTTCTGGATGGCAAACACCAAAGCCTAGCACTCCTTCTCCACGGGGTTGTACCGGTGTTCGGCCCCGATGAGTGTTCGACTGAGGTAGTAGATTGCTTGCTCGTAGCCTGCATCGCTGTTTTGAGCCAGCAGAGCACCGAGGGAATGATCTATGGCTCGGACATAGAAGAGAAATGGTTTGCCAGCGACAGGTGCCACCAGGACTGGTGGGCTCGTCAAGTAGGCTTTGATGTCGTCGAAAGCCTTTTGGCATTTTTCTGTCCAGACGTAAGAGACTCCCTTCCTCATGAGCTGAGTAAAGGGTTGACATTTGCCGAAAAGATTTGCTATGAACCTCCGGATGTATGCCAGACGTCCCTGTAGGCCCCGAAGTTCTCGAAGGTTCTTCGGAGGGTCCATGTTGAGGATGGCTTTAGTCTTCGCGGGATCAACATGAATGCCTTTTGCCGTGATGACGAAGCCCAAGAACTTTCCGCTAGAAACCCCTAGGAAGGATTTAGCGGGGTTCATCTTGAGTTGGTACGCTCGTATGAGATCGAAGACTGTTTTGAGGTCTTGCAGGTGATCTCCTTTGAGTCGGCTCTTGACTGCGATGTCTTCAATATAGCACTCGACTGTCTTGCGAAGATGTTAACAAAAAATGGTGCTCATAGCTCCTTGGTATGTCGTACCGGCGTTCTTCAAGCCGAAGGGCATCACTGTGTAGCAGAAAACACCCTTCGGAGTCCTGAATGACGTGTGTTTTGCGTCATCGGGGAACATCTTGATTTGATTGCAGCCTGAATATCCGTCCATGAAAGACATGCGTTCAAAGCCACATGTGTTGTCGATCATCACATCGGTGATTGGAAGCGGGAATTCGTCCTTCGGGCAAGCAGAGTTGAGATCCTTGAAGTCGATACAGACTCGTATCTTCCCATTCTTCTTGGTGATGGGGACGACGTTGGCTACCCAATCTGGGTGTTGTTCCTCACGGATGAAGTCGCTAGTCAAGAGTTTATCCACCTCCTGATCGATGGCGTTCATGATGTCCGGACGGAAGCGTCGCTGTTGTTGTTTGATAGGCTTGGCATAAGGTAAGATGTTCAGCCTATGTATCGCGATCTGGGATTGAGTCCCGGCATATTTTCATAGCTCTAGGCGAAGACATCGATATACTCTTTAGCAAGCTGGATTAAAGACTCTCGGTCTTCTCCTTCTAGGCTTTTGCTGATGAAGATGGTTTTGGAAGAAGCTCCGTCCCCAAGGTCGATCTGCTCAACTTTGTCTTCGGTGGGAGGTTTACATAATTCAAAACGAGACTCCCATTGTTCTCCTAGGCGTTGAGCCCAGGGTTCTTCTTCGAAGGGTTCCGGCGTTTGGTCTTCGCCTTCATCTTCTTGAGGTTGTACTGATGTCATGTTAGCTGACAGCACTTTCCTGAAGACTGGTCCGATGCTGGTATCAGAATTCCACGTCGATGCTTCGGAGGAGTGAGAATGTTCTACTTCCTCTGCGTCCGAACTCTCTGGAGTTGATGGCGGCGTGACATAGCCTACCCCCCGTCGAGTCTGATTGTAGTAGTCCTGCGGCTTTCCATTAGGTGTTGGAAGCCGGAGAGGGAGACGTCGACCCTTGCCGTAGTTCAAGCTTTTGTTGCTTTTTAGGTCGTAGCCCATCTTTTGGATGATGTGCTTTGCCGTATCCGTGTACCGATAGACTTGTATTCTGCCGGTATCTGGTTCTGGCTCGAGTGACGGGAGGTCTTGATGACGCTCGACTTTGCCAAAGATGATGGATTCTTCGTCTCGACTTCGTGGAGGGACTATGTAACAGACTCCTTGAGACGGGACTACTCGATTTACATGATGGACAGTCGTTATTTGTGTTTGCAACGACCGTAGAGCATTATCTAATGTATACATGGCATTCCAATGTGGAAGACATGAATAATTAAAAGACACTCTATTATTGATAAAATGCGAGATTTTATTCCGTGGGATTACATTGTCTAGGGAGGGTGCGTCTACATCAGCAGAGATGTATTCGCCTAGTTCCTCATCTGTAAGTACTGGGATTCGATCAGGAGAGTCCACCACAGCTTTGATTTTGGGGTCCGAGAGGGTTATGTGAGCCTTCTCGAGTATCTTGGATGACTGCGGCGGCTTGCCCTTGAGACGCACCTTCAGAGGTGCCTTAACTGCGTCTCCGGTGATTGGTGCCTTCCCCTGTAATTTTGCAACAAGGAGAGCCGATGTTTGAGGCGGCTTTCCCTTGAGGCGTATCTTCAGAGGAGCTTAATGAGCAGCTGGTGCTTTCCCGAGTAGCTTAATGCTCATGGGAGGCAACTTCTGAGGTGGTTTGCCTTTGAGTCGGATCTTCAAAGGGGCATCGGGAGTGACCTCAGGCTCCATGTCCGGCTCTGCTGCTGTTTCTGCCTCGTCATCAGTATCATTGGCTTCTTCCTCGTCAGGTGACTTGTACAAGTCGGAGTCGGTGAAGTAGGCTTGAATCCCTTTGAAAGGGTCGATGTCTGCAAACTCCGTCCGGATGACGCCATTGGTGGATACGTACTTCATGCATTGGTGGAGCGTGGATGGCACCAACATGTACTCATGGAGCCACGGTCGACCGAGCAGGATGTTGTAGTTGACATCGGCATCCACAACGTAGCAGGTCACCTCGGTTCTGAGATTACCGATGTGACACTTCAGTCGAATTTTGCCCAGCGGCTCGCTTTTACTAGCATTTAAGCCACTGATTGTTGTTTTGGAGGGCGCCAACCGGTACATCGGGATCCCCAGTGTTGAGAGTAGCGCCTTCGGAATGATGCTGAGGGAAGACCCCGGATCGATCTGAATCCGGTTCACCTTAACTGAACCGACATACCCTGTGTAGTACAGCGGCCGGTTATGTCGGTGGTGCTTGAGCAGCATGTCTTGTTGGGTGAAAGTTATGTTCGGGATAACTTCATCTGCACAATGACAGTACGCACAGGTAGTTGGGAGATCTTCAGGCTGCTTGACCTGACTGAGAAAGGATTCAGCATCCTTCAGAGCTTCACAGAGAGCTTCTCGGGAGTCTTTGGAAAGATGCAGGAGCTCGAACAAGGATAGGTGGGCAGGAGTACTGGCCAGTTATGCCAGTATGTCGAAGTTGTGGGGCTTGGCTAGCCCCGAAGCATTCTTTTTTCGTAGAGGTCTGTCGAAACGAGCCTCCACGTGCTTCTGCTTATTGGCTGCTGAGGGCTTAGATGGACCCTCCTCCTGGGCAGTAGGAACGGTACAAGGAGGCACCACCTCGGCGGCAGCTTCGTCGGGTTGGACGTTCTGTTGTGAACGCGTCTGCACAGGAAGTGCCTCTTCTGTTGAAGAAGAGACCGTACGGCAAGACTTGATCTTCCTGCCTTTAGATTTGGAGGTAGGGCGTACCTCCGGTTGAGTCACCTCGGAGACGAGGTCGGGGTGAACCCATAGGACCTCTCCTCGAGATGTGGTGAGTGGGATGAGTCCACTCACGTTGTCACGGGTAGGTGGTAAGTTAACCACCTCCATTGTCGCCTTAGGGATGGGGACGACGCCATCCTGTGTTGTTGTTGGCGGCAAGGTACCGAACTGGAGTGACACCACGTTGGCCGACACCGTCTTCACCTCGTAGTCGACGGAGAATACATCCGCATTGATCATGCACTGGATGTAATTCTTGAGGACATAACAGTCCTTGGTTCGGTGTCCGACAAACCGATGGTAGTGACAGTACCTCGGGTTGTGCACTTTCCCAACTTCGTCGGGACGCTTTGGGTCCGGAAGCTTGATCTTGTCACCCTGCTTCAGTATCTCAAAGAGTTGCAGGGTGTCTTCGTCGTTGAACGAATAAACCTCCTTTGGTCTTGGTGCGAGTGGGGGCTTCTGAGTAGGTGCTGACGCACCTTTTGAGGCATTGACAGTCAATGCCTGTTTTCCCTTCGTCTCTCGTCCGGGGTTGTTGGCCGCAGGCTGTTTTCCCTTGTCTTCAAAGGCAGGGAAACTGACTCCCAGAAGACGAGCATTGGCCGCCTTCTTTTCTGCGGCTTCCGCTTCAATGATCAAGGAGCTCCAGTCGGGAGGAGGAGTGGAGTTGAGCCAGAGTTTGACTGCAGGCAACATGTTCATGCTGCAGGAGGAGAGGAGTGCATGTTCTGGTATGCTCGGGGGCAGTCTGAAGCAGGCCTGTCGGAAGCGTTCGATGAACACTCGAACTATTTTCTTCTCCTTCTGGCGTATCTCTATAAGGGACGCCATCGTCATGTCCTTTCCGCCATCGTAGAAATGGTCGAGAAAGAGGTGCGTCAGGTCGTCGAAGGACGATATAGAATTGTCGGGGAAGCTGCAGTACCAGTCGTACGCCACTCCCTTCAATGCTCCGACAAATATGCTAGTGAGGAGCGCGTCCTCCTTTGGAAGATGCCCCGTCTGAGACTGGAAGTACGTCAGGTAGCGACGCAGAGAGTCCTTCCCGTCGTACGGCGTCAGTGTTTGTGGTTTATACTTTGGAGATAAACCACCTTGTTCCACTCGAGGGGATAAGGTTGGGGGATGCCCATCTTCTGGCGCTTCTCTTGCCTCGTCTTGGACTCAAAGCGTTCCCGCAAGTCCCTAATTATCTCCACCACGTCTTCTGTAGAGCTGGGAGTCGGGGAAGGTGGTACCACCGGGAGTTGAGCGTTTGAGGGCTCCGACGTCCGAGGTGCCTCGCGGCGATCCGTGTCCGAAGATACCCGTTGAAGGGGTACACTCGATTCTCCATTGGCCCCGGGATCAGGACCGGTAGAAGGTGTTCTGGCCAAGGCTGACCGTATCTCAAATACTACTTGAGTCAGTATTTGCATAGAGGCAGAGAGGGTTTTGAGTCCTCCCACTAATGTGTCTATGCGCTGGACGAGGTCTTGTGGCGGCGCATCAGACTCGATATCCGCCCCAGTCACGTTTACTGTCATGACGCGACCGGGAGTGGATGGATGGATCGAGGCTTCACTCTCGACCTCGCTCTCTAGTAGGGGAGTTGCCTCTCCTGGCTCATCTTGGCCACCCCCAACCATGTTCTGGAGATCATTATCGACGGGCGCATCTGCAAGGGCCTGATTACCCTCGGCTTCGTCTTGAACGGCCTCTTCGTCTCCGAAATCCAGGTCCACAGATACTAGACTACCCCCAGCTATGTTTTGGGGGATATTCTCGTTTTGACGGTCTTCTGGGAGACTGACTTTGCCTCGAGGATGAAGATGCGCCTCAGCTGTGCTTTGGACACCTTCGTCTTCGAAAGAAGGCTCGATAAGGGTCTGACTACACCCAGCCTCCTCCAAGATCTTCTTCCTCCTTCGAGTGCCTTCGAACACTCCGGAGGACGAGACAGCTGCCTTGGTTTTCCTCGGCTGGCTTTTAGAGGACGAGGAATTGCCAGTCGTCTTTTGGACCGACGAGGAGTTGGAGATCATATTGCATGAGGCAACCCTTGATTCTTCTTCTGTTGACCCCTTCTTCCCGAGGCGACGTCGGAGGGGTGTCGATGATTCCAGCCGCTGGAACACCGACTGCCTTGGTGGGACTGCCGTTTTACAACAGCAGTTGATGGTGACGATAGCACAAGTGTATCCCGTGAGGGGCGCATCGTGCTTGTCAGTCGACTCTCCTGATCGGCGCTTGTGAATGATCATATTACGCAGATCGTTGGAGGAGAGTGCCACCTTCACACCCCCTTCAGGCGCATGGCAAGGCCAAGCGCCAGGGTGGTCAGGTGAGTGCTGCGCCCCCTGATCTAATACCAAACAGGCATCCCGATCAGTAGTGGGAGAACCACAACATCTGAAGTGACTTGAACGGACCTCAGACGCACAACAAGAGGAGGCGCGGGAGTTCAAGACCACTGAATTTGCCTCGCTCAACTTGGTTGTGCACGCAATAGATGCGCCCAAGTGAGACGAGGACTTTGAAGGTCGACTCGTTCCTGGCGCAGAAGCACCTGAGTCGACCTTGTACAGCTTACCATCAGCAGCGCGCATGATTGTGAGCGCATGCTTCTGGCTTGCTGCTGGCATAGCACGTTTGTGGCGCATGGCTCGTACTGTCTTGGACTTCTTCGTACCAGTCCGTTGGGGCGCATAGTACTCAGAATCCAAATTCTCCTCGTCATTACAGCGAGTGAGTCTGTCAAAGACAGAGACTTTTAGTGGCGCATCAGAGATGATGCGTGGGGCATTGGCTGCGCGCCTGCTCCGTCGACGCATCTTCCTCGCCTGAGAGGGAGATGGCTGGGGAATGTGGTTAGCCGCACGTTTCCCCGAGAGATGCCCTGCACCAGTGGGCGCATCTTGGTTGCTGAGGACGTCAGCAGGAAGGGAAGGCTGGATTGGCACATCCCCTTCAGTGGTGGTGCCCGAGGCTTCGACCTTGCGCACCCAGACTCGGCGGGTCTTCTTCGGCTTTGGCAGCCGCTTCGAAGGACTCGCACTGCCTTCAGAGATGAACTCCTTATACGTCTGTTGATTGAGGCGTACGACCAGCGTCTTGTGGGAGGAGCCCACCTTCACGTCGTCGGCTTGCGACACAGCTTTCTCCGTGGAAGAGAAAGAGGTCCCCAGCAGAGTCGCCAGCTTTTTTGCCACTAAAATTGTATTATTGCAAATTTCAATACAAACAGAACAGTATTACAATATAGGACTTTAGATGTAGTCCTAGGAGTACACTTTTGTTTATCTGGGTCCCTTGTGCCGATGGAGTGAGTGGTAATACGTTAACTCCATTGACGAGCTGACGACGGTTATCGGTTCTCTAAAGATTTGGATTGTACTGGGTGCTGGAGCTTGCTGAGAGGAGAAAGACGTTGAGTGTCTGTATCTGCCTCTCCGGTGGTGCAAAGTCTCTGTGTGTTCGTTGTATATGCTGTGCGTATGTCCGTGAGAAGGAAATAATCCCTCTATTTATAGTTTTGCAGGCAGGCTGCTCATGTGCGCATGTAGGATGCGCCTGTACATAGGGATGCCACATGGTGATTGCTGATGGAGGCGCGTGGACGATGCGCCCTGATCGAAGGATAGACTTCTTCATGTTGCTGTTGTGAGCCGGCAGGTAGCAAAGGAGAAGATCTTTCTGTTGCTGAGATCTTGGGTGAATCGAGTCAAAGGACACGTGTCGTCGACTCATGGCTCGGAGATCTCGAATTTGATGGAGGGGGTGATCTGGTAGGATGCGCCTAGGACTGGGCACATGAGGAGACTTTGGCTCGTAACCTTTAGGAGTCACAAACTATTCTGGGCGTATGGCTTTTGAGGTGCATACAGGTGACTTTCCTTCTGTCTTTTGGGATCAGAAAGCAGGCTGGGGCACATAGCTTTTGAGGCGCATGCAGAGCTTCAAATGGAGACTTTTCTTCTGTCTTTAGGGATCAGTGAAAAGTCTGAGGTGCATGGCTTTTGAGGCGCATACGGATTTGAGCGCATGGCTGTGGAGGCGCATGCGAGTGGTTGGGTGGCCACGTGGCAGCAGCCGTCGGTGGAGAAGTAATGATGATGCTGACGTTGCCGACGCTTCGTCTTCTGAAAAAGCTGTTAATTGTTCAAACTTTGGGAGGAGTGCTGCCAACTCTGTCAGTTCAGCATTTAATGTTGGTGACATTCGATAGACAGCTGAGTGGGCACGTCGATTGATGTTCCACTAGGCGTATAGGGACGCACGGGGGCACATCCCCTATGAGGCGCTTGGTGTTTGAAAGGCGCGTCTATGTGATGTGCTTGACGCTGAGGGACGCGTCTGTATGATGCGCCTGATGTCGGAAGGCGCGTCTGGGTGATGCGCTATCTGGCCGACGCATCTGATACGTCTTTAATGATGCGGCTGTTACGTTCTTCGAGTGCTTTAAATAGCCGTTTGGCTGAATTCGAGGCGTCTGATTCATCTATTTAATGCAAATTCATTGCCCGAAATTCGGAGAGCCATCCACTTGGCGCGTGGGTTTGATTTGTCCGACCTATAAATAGTGGCATGGAGAGAGGGTTTGCTTCTCGTTCTCTCACGTTCTTCCGATATGAACTTGTGTGTTTGAGTGCACTCTGTTGACGAAGTGCTCCTAAGGGTGAAGATGCGACGCCGTGTCTTCGTTGATGCACTTGAAGGTGACTGTTACATCCAAAAGACGGAGTCGAGGGCTTCCGAGGCGGGCGGAAGGTTCCTGTTGCATCCAAAGATAGGGATGCTCGGTCCTCGTTTCCGTTATTCCGGAAGAGCCGCAGATCGGAATGGCGGTGCTAGGCTCTTTCTTCCTTCAAAGTGGGCGTTGCCCACTCTGGTTGTGTTGAAAGCTGTTCCTTTGGCCGCAGTTTCAATCACGGTCTTCCTTCGCCTTTGGAGGCTCTTTCGAAGCCTCCCCTGGCCACAGATTTGCGGTGCTCTTCTCTTCCTTGGTTCCAGCCCGAGGGTTAAATGCTTCATTAGTCGAAGCACTTATCAGGTGAGCCTGGCTGGAAGAGCGACACATAACTGGGCTGCTGAAGGGATGCAGATAACTGGGGATGCACATAACTGAGCTGCTGAAAGGATGCGCCCTACTGAGTGCGCATGGAGGGATGCGCCTGGTTGAAAGCGCATGGTGGTTGCTGCGCCTGACTGGAGGCGCATGGTGGTTGCTGGCTGTAGACTTAGGGTCTTTTCCTTGTAGAAATTCTTCTTTGTACCACCTTTTCTAGACATGTAATAGACTTTTATAAGTAATAAAAAACCCTCTTTCAAATGTCTATATTTATTGGTTTTGCAAGCTCTGGCGCATGTAGTGTCTGGCGCATAGGATTTCTGGCTCTGAAATTCTATGCTTCTATAGATATGACCTAGTTTTGTAAGCTTTATTATTCTCTATGAACTTGTTCAGACGATTGTAGTAGAGTCGAATCAACTTTATTATACATTGTCTATTCTTGTTTGTTTGTAGGATCTGGGGTGTTAATGCCTGATCAACATTAGAGCACTTGGTCTTGTGATGGATTTATCATCAGTGGATTGAGATATAGAATTATCATAATAATATATAGATATAACTACCCAACGTTGACAACTTATACGTAGTCGAGCTTGGCTGGAGTCCACTTGATGCATAGCTGAAATGTATACATATCCTAGTTCTACGTAGTTTGGGACTGAGGCGTTACACTAGACTTTCATATGGATGCCCCTCCCTATCTACCCTCCCCCTTAACACTTGGTAATGATGATGAAACGATCTATAACTATTTTCTATTGTGCAATTAATTTCTTTTATAGTTTTGTATTGTCGTAGTTCTTTCAGTTATGTTCTACACATAATAGATGATGATAATTTATGATACTACATATGAGCAAAACTTAGATAATCCTCGGTAATATAAGCAAAAAAGGAATAAAATTTAGTTGTTATGCTGAGCCATCCATTACATGGGTATAAAGTGTTTAGGGTTCATTGATCGAAATCGAGTAAGATATTGCTTTATTTATGTCCATCCCCGTAATTGGCAATGATGATGTATGGATCCAGCACTCTTTTCTAGTGTTTACTTCTACTTGCATAATTTTACTAAAATGTTGCCTATTTAACAAGTTATTGAGGAAAATTTGATTTTGTAAGAATGAGACAAGTAGGTCTTTATGCTAGAAAAAATGGTAATATTTTCGTAAGAGTTAGTGTTTTAGGAAGACGAAATTAAATCAATATTATTTGTGCTGAGAAATATTTTTTTTTAAATTTGTGCAGCTTTTCTTGTGGATTAGTAATTTAAGGATATGTGAATTCTCTTATACATCATGTATAAAAGGATAAATGAATCCTTAAGTTAGTGATATGCCACTGAAGTTCTACAGAATTAAGAAGCAAAAAAATCCATTTACCAGCACAAATACTATTGAGTCGATCGTCTTTCTAGAATATCAACTCGTATGATAATAATATTTTTTTTGCCTCGACGATCTACGTGTCTCCTTGTTCGAAGGGAAAATTGTCCTCAACTTCTTGTTAAATATGTATATATTTGCTAAAATTATGCTTGTAGAGGTTTGTTTATTATTCTAAGCCGTCGTTTGAAATTGGACTTCTCCACATGTCTATTAGTTTTGGAAAGTGTATCCATTTTTGTATCCATTCGAACAAATATATATAGTAGAACAATTTGTATCAATCTTTGCAGAAATATCTAAAAATGGATACAAATTATCACTTGCGACATCGTTCATGGATGTACAATCGTCATCATGATGACATGTGTGGTGTGCAGGATGAATTTATACAAGGGATAGAGCAGTTTGTCTAATTCGTCGAGCTGTTCCCCCAGTATATGGATGACCAAAATTAAGTGTCTGTGCATAAAATTTTGCAACTTGAAGTATCATCCAGAACCGCATGTGATATTTCATTTGTACTCAAGGTATTTCACACCGAAATACTGTCAGTAAACCTCACACGAAGAGCTTGTGTTGAAACGCCCCAATCCCAAAATACATGGGACCAGATATGTATCATGCCAGCTGTATACATACGAGTATAACAGACGTTCGTATGTATACATAAGCTGTGAAATGTAGAAAGCCATGACAAACTAAATAAATCTCATCCATAAATACTAAGGTTTAATGATATGATCAAATAGTCATTTGTACAAACGTTGGACGGAGACATATCTGCTACCAACAAATTTAAATAAGAAGAAATGTACAAATAAATAATTTGGTCGAGCGAAGCAAATGACGAGTCCAAGAGCAATCATCACGAAGGAAGGAATGGCCTTAGCTAGAGCACCTGCAAGAAACCATGAAACACACACCTGGAGAAATCACCAGGTCCTCAGAAGGACGTAACAAGACACATAATATCATGCCAATAAACTGAATAATAAAAGCTCAATAGAAAAGTATGCATGAGTAAAGGTTCCTAACCATTCTATGTGGATTGCACTTTAGAGGACAACATTCTACGCAGGGGCTATCACAAGCAAGTAATAAAGAGTGGCCAACAAGTAGCGCTCATCCGAGATACTATCGGCCGGGTAACACGTAGCGCTCATCTGAGACACTATCTCCTAAATGTGTATAAAAGTAAATGTAGCCCCTACGCTAGCAGCTGTTCCCTCCCCCCAATGATACTATACATGTGTCGTAACCATGACACACAAACACGTGTCGTTTCCACCACACTATTTTATAATAGATAACTGTCAAGTCTTCTAACATGCATCTATTGACAGTTATTCCTACGCATGCGCACGAGAGATCAGCCCACACGCAAGTGACCTCTATATGATACTCACAACTCTCACACACAACTCGTGTATAATCGTGAATAGTCAATGAGACACACTAAATTTGACGATAGTCTCTTAACTCTAAGCCAATTGTATAAAATATAGTAATTTGCATCTACATATAATTTAGAAAGAAACAACTTGAAAATAAATAAAATATGCATGATATTGAGCAGAAAATTTAAACAGTAAAGGCAAGATGTATTGCCTGGTGGTGACGTCTGGTATAGTGCGACGATCATGATAATGTCCAGATAGTCCAAAGCCATGGTTGTAGTGAAGAGGTGAACAATCGTGAGGAAATAAGAATGTGTGATTAGATTAGTCATGGTCAAGAACTTGATTCGAAGGAAATAGGTATTTATATATATTTCTTAGGAAATAGTTATAGCATTTAAAAATATATTTTCTTATTAGCCAAAATATTTTAGATAGGTACTTGGGAATATGGAAAATGTTTAAATTTTTTTTTTCTTATATGTATATACGATACCTTTAAAACAATATTTGGAATCCAATATAATTAAAACTATATTGTTGTTTTATTCAAATATTATAAATTAATGCTTAAAATTTAGGAAAACAACTTGGCTAAAAAAATAAGTTTCTAAAATATATTTATTAAACTAAGAAGTCATAACTAATAGCAATCAATATAACTATATTTTTATTATATTATTATTTTTAAAATATCAACTTTGGTATAACTTATTGAAACAAATGGGATTTGTAGTAATAATACAAAAAGTAATACAATTTCTGGTATAAAAATAATAGAAATATTAATAGTAATAATAATAATAATAACAAGAATAATAATAATAATAATAATAATAAAAAAATAATAATAATAATAATATAAACTTTTAAAGGTAACTATACTGTTTCTCTTTCCCAATTGAAACTAATAATAATAATAATAATATAACTTATAAAATCTATACTCTGCTCTAAATTAACACAGTGAGAGAGAGAGAGAGAGTTGGGAAAGAGAGGGGATCGGAGAGAAAAGGGACGAGAGGGAGAGGGACTCACAGCGGAAGTCGCTGGCACACGCCGGCGTAGTGGCGGACGCCGGAAAGATTCTCCGGTGGAGGGGGCGCACGGGTGAGCACACCTAGCGGCGTGTGGCGCTGGGGTTCTCGAGCGGCGGAAGGTCGGTACGACGCGCGAGGCTCTCCTCAGGTGGGGACGAAAGGGGCGCCGGAGATGCGCTGCCCGGAGGGCGCGGTGGACGGCGCTCGGCTAGGGCTCGTCGGCGCCGACAGGTAAGGGGTGGTGTTTTCCCCCTCTTTTTTTGGGTTATCGTGGTGGTGATGTTATCTTAGTCGGTCGGAGTTAGCCATAGGGGCTGGGCGTTGGGCGACGGCCACGGACGGTGGTGGCGGAGTCTTGATGGTGGCTGTAATTTTTTTTTTGGGTTTTGACGATGATGGGGCGGTGTTCGGCCGTGGTGGTGGCGATAGACGGGGCGGCAGGTGGTGGTGGTGTCGTGGTGAGGATGATGAGGACTGGGTGAACGGAGTTGGCGGCAGTGGGTTGTGTCTACGGGGGGAGGAGGTGTGATATGGCGAGGCAGGCCTGAGTCGAGGGGCGCGGTATGGAGGAGAAGACGGGGTCGAGGCTGAGGCTATAGTGGTGGTGGTGATGGAGACATGCTGGTGGCTAGGGGAGTCGAGGAGATGTTGGCGAGGGTGATGTCGGTGGTGGAGGAGGTTGCAGGCTGTGCGGTGGCGGAGATGTTTGAGAGGCGGACAGGAATAGACGGGATGGTGTCGTGTCCTGCAAGACACCGGGCTGGTGTGTCCGGGGTTGTCGGACACGGGTAACAATGTACTTGTACAAATAGAAAAATATTGTGGATGACACAGACACGATGCACATCTGGATTGTGGAAGAAATTTGGATTATAAATTAGGGAGACAAGAGAATAGGGGCTCTCCTTATATAGGAGGTGGAACCCTATTTGGATAAGTATTTGAATCAGTTTAAAACCCCGTAGATAATCACATATTGATTCAAATGGATTTAAATTTAATTTATCAAATCTCAAGCAATCTAGATAAAACCTATTTTTAATTTAAAGCTATTTAAACTCAAATGAATCTTTTCCAAAATAATTTCTCATAATTATTAAATTTTAAACCAAAACATTATTTTTAAAATACCTTTTTGAATAATAAGATATTAATATTAATTAATTTAGAAAATAGCATTATATATATGAAATTTAAATTTATGCACCTCATATGCAATGAAACATAGTTTTCTAATATAACTTTTGGAAATTTCCAATGCGACGCATTTACCATGTTAAGTAGTTGAAAATATTTATTATATATTATTTGAAAAACCAAGCTTCTAAAATAAAATATTTTACAAAAATATGTACCTCGCACATATTCGTACTCGACGAGGCATACAAAAATTTGAACTCATACGTGACGTTCAATACGACTATGCGATGTACAATACAAAGCAAAAATTAAAACCAAATTTATTTAAAAATTTTATAGTAGAAATTTAGAGGGTTTACATCCTACCCAACTTAAAAGAATTTCGTCCTCGAAATTTAGGAATAGGTAGGGTTGAGTGCACGATTACGAGATTGATTCACTCCTAACTTGAGTGGTGATAATAAATGTAGGCCGAGGAAAGGGCGAGGAGTTTTAAGAAGAAGATGTAGTCACATTGGATGACAAGGGTCATAAGTGATAGGTAGGCTAGAGGGAATTCTAGTATAAGTGCCTTCGCCATTCCAAAATAGGTGAAGGCGAAAGCAATAAAGAGTTCAGAGATGATATTACGAATACGTGGTTCAAAGGACGACCGAACAATCTCAAAAGAATTGTCAAGGCAGTCGTGGATGGAATTCTAGAGGTCAAGTTTTAATTATGTCCCATCTACGTAGAACGATAGGTAAAAGCGAACCAAAGTGTACTTGGTTGATCAGACCATCATGCACCGGTTCTGATTATACAACATGTTAGTGAGCGCGCTCAATAACATAAGTCATGAACAAGCTCGATAGATCAATGAGCTTGCAAAACTAGATTATAACAACGTTATTATTCAAGATGGTAAAATCATAGGCACGAGAGTTTATCGATAAGAAGTTTAAGCGACGATTTGAAAAGGGAATCCAGCAAGCAATTTGAACAACAATAATCTAGATAAAAATTTGGTATAGTTTATAAGATATCTCATGGCATCCCACTCAATGTCTAAATAAAAATGGCTATCTTATATCCAAGACGTGCAAGCTCACAAAATGCAACGATCTTCAAGTCTCAAAAATTTACTAGCTCGATATTCTTGATTTAAAATTTCCTCGCCATATCTCGAATCGTCTTATCAATAGTAACTTTATACAGTCTCTTCAAATTACATAATCCACAAAAATTTAAATTTTCCATAAATCTTTTTTTTTCTTTTCCTCAAATTGGAGTTTCTCCTCAAATCTTAACTCATAAAAATTTTGGTTCCTCAAAACATATTCTCAAATCATAACTCTCCTAACCTTGATTATAACCCCTTTTTTTCCATTATCCCATAATTTCTTTAATTTCTTAAAAATCATTTTTTTTCTTTTCTTTCCTCAATTTGATAGTTAACCTCCAAAAATTTTCTCACGTAATTTGGAATCCTATCTATATTCATATATCAAATCTAATATCTCAAAAATAGAAATTCATTAAGTCCCAAAAAGTTTTAATTTACTAGTCCTCGAAATTTACTTCTCCAACACACATATATAGATATAAGTATCTTAAATCAAAATTTGTCTTTTATAACCTTCTTGATCTTTTAATTAACCTTTAATCAATTTTATCGAAACAAAACCATTCCTTCTATTAAGAAATCCATACTCATTTATTAATATAAAAATTTTCATCTTCAATCATCTGTTAAATTCTGAAATAATTTGTCAATCACAGTATACTTACTTTTGATCATATCACTTTGTAAAAGCATGCACATTTCTCAATCCCATCTAATAGCACTTATCACTTATTTCAACTTATGCCTCAAAAATCTCATTATTATTTTATTTATTTATCCCACTAATCTCCTTTATGGAGTTTTCTAATCCAATCTCTTTCTATCCAAAGGAAGTCATGATCCATTTTTATCTTAAAACGAGGAATCATAAAATGAACAAAGTTGCATGAACCACGGTGGAATTAAGGTAAAATATGAGTGAAGCAATTTAATCGGAAAGGAGGAAAGTAAAAGTTGCTAATATTGCATGGAGAGTAAAGACGGTATGGGTCTAAGTAAATCAAGGTAAGGCATTAAATAAAAGGACAACGATTTCGCAATCAAATAAAACACAAGATAAGCATTTAAGAAATTAAGTAGATCACAATCATATATGGGGTCGAAAGAATTGAGTCAAGATTTGGTCTCTAGCTGAAGACAGAAAGGATAAGGGTATTATGGTAGGGGTTTATAGCTAACCATTTGACTTGAGAGTCGCATCATAAAATAGAGTGCAAGGGGACATGTTTTAGTAGGACATGATATACCTACACGAAGGTGGGCTCGTCTAGGTTTTGCATATGCAATTTGTTGGAAGGAAAAGTCTAGTGTTGTGCTCCAAATATCAAAGTCATGATAAAGGACTCAAATGAATTTAAAATAGAAAGTGGAAGTTCATGAGATAATGATTAACGCACAAAATAAATGACCAAGTTAAAGCATGAAATAAAGATAATTCAGATTCTAGTAGATCAAGGTAAAATAAGTTAGGAATACACTTTCTAGAGATATGATAGCCACTTGATGGGGGTATGATCAAGGAACAATCCAATTATTTCTCAAGTTTCAAGTGGTTAGAAATTTATGATAAAATCTAGATTTGAGGGAATGTCGAGTGAGTCAAGATTGAAATATAACCACATGATCTTAGTGATGACTATCAACACTTGTGTATACACTACTATCATGGTCATGGGGGATATGGCAATTAAAGTGGAATCCTTCTAACTCATTAGGGTTATCTTGGTGGTCTACCATTTAATTCTAACTTCTTGAACTCGAGCCTTCACAAAAATCCTCAGAAAATAATCTACCATAATTTCTATTCATTCTATATCGTCCAACATAATCATAACTTAAAATGTAAATTCCTTTTAAAATAACTTTTCATCATATCAAACTTGTAATAAAACTCAATAATCCTATCAGTCGTCAACTCTTTTTTTTTACTTCCATAAAATCATAACTAAACAAAAAAATTTAAAATTTCTCAAATAACCTCGAGATAACTCTTAGTATATTACAATCAACCCAAAACGTAAGCTCATTTTTTAAATACTCTTATCAATCACAATTCAAACAAAAATTGAGCATTTAAAATAATTCCTCGAATTGACTCTATATCTTTCAAAATTTATATCTAAACTTCGAGCAAGTCATAACTACTCTAAAATCTTCAAAAGTCCATTTTTTTCCATAATCCAATATATCATAAGCATTTCTAAAATCTTCACAATAAAATTTCATTTTCTACATCTTATAAAATCTTCCGGTCTCTTCATGAATACCTCCCTAACAACAATAACTTGTTCCCAAAGTTTTTAATGTTATCAATCCAATTTTAAACTCAATTAATCATCAAATATAAATTTGAAATTTTTTTAAAATTTATTTTTTCCTTCAATCGATTTCATATCTTCCAAAATATTTTAAACCAAAATTTTACTATCATCCTTCAAACTCAAAATTTAAATAAACTTGTAAATTGTACCACTAAATTTAAAATCTTAAGCTATTTCTTAAATCGTAACTATTTCACAAAAATTAACATTTTGTTTTCTCAATTTATCAATCCTTTAGTAGTATCAAAATAAAATCCATCTCTACTACCCAACTTAGAATTTACTAACCCTTAGGATCAAATTTGTAGGAAACATAAATGCTTTTATACACAAATAAGACCTAAATGCATACTAATTGTCAAGGTAATCCTTCTAGACATGTGTTTGACCTATGAGCATATACGAATGTAGTAATCTTCCTAGTTGTCACTAAGCATGAAACTAAGAATTTACGGTAGAAGGAGTCAAGCAAGATGCAAATCAAGGAGGGCGAACGAGAGTTCGGAATTTAAAGTCAAGAAAGGATATCAAGTAGGCAGATGACATTCTAGACTCTAATCCTATATTGTAGGCCCGCTCGGTACAGTCATGTAACCGAAACGACAAACTTGACCTGCATGGACCACCACAAAAATATGTAACGCCCCAATCCTAAAATACATGGAACCAGATACGTATCATGCCAGCTGTATACATACGAGTATAAGAGATGTTCGTATGTATACATAAGCTGTAAAATATAGAAAAAAATGACAAACTAAATAAATCTCATCCACAAATACTAAGGTTTAATGATATGATCAAATAGTCATTTGTGCAAACGTTGGACGGAGACATATCTGCTACCAACAAATTTAAATAAGAAGAAATATACAAATAAATAATTTGGTCGAAGGAAGCAGATGACGAGTCCAAGAGCAATCATCACGAAGGAAGGAATGGCCTTAGCTAGAGCACCTGCAAGAAACCATGAAACACACACCTGGAGAAATCACCAGGTCCTTAGAGGGACGTAACAAGACACATAATATTATGCCAATAGACTGAATAATAAAAGCTCAACAGAAAAGTATGCATGAGTAAAGGTTCCTAACCATTCTATGTGGATTGTACTTTAGAGGACAACGTTCTACGCAGGGGCTGTCACAAGCAAGTAATAAAGAGTGGCCAACAAGTAGTGCTCATCCGAGATACTATCGGCCGGATAACACGTAGCGCTCATCTGAGACACTATCTCCTAAATGTGTATAAAAGTAAATGTAGCCCCTACGCTAGCAGCTGTCCCCTCCCCCCAATGATACTATACATGTGTCATAACCATGACACATAAACATGTGTCGTTTCCACCACATTGTTTTATAATAGATAACTGTCAAGTCTTCTAACATGCATCTATTGACAGTTATTCCTACGCATGTACACGGGAGATCAGCCCACACGCAAGTGACCTCTATATGATACTCACAACTCTCACACACAACTCGTGTACAATCATGACAAGTCAATGAGACACACTAAATTTGACGATAGTCTCTTAACTCCAAGCCAATTGTATAAAATATAGTAATTTGCATCTACATATAATTTAGAAAGAAACAACTTGAAAATAAATAAAACATGCATGATATTGAGCAGAAAATTTAAACAGCAAAGGCAAGATGTCTTGCCTGGTGGTGACACCTGGTATAGTACGACGATCATGATAATGTCCAGATAGTCCAAAGCCAAGGTTGTTGTGAAGAGGTGAACAATCGTGAGGAAATAAGAATGTGTGATTAGATTAGTCATGGTCAAGAACTTGATTCGAAGGAAATAAGTATTTATATATATTTCTTAGGAAATAGTTATAGCATTTAAAAATATATTTTCTTATTAGCCAAAATATTTTAGATAGGTACTTGGGAATATGGAAGATGTTTAAAAAAATTCTTTCTTATATGTATATACGATACCTTGAAAACTATATTTGGAATCCAATATAATTAAAACTATATTGTTGTTTTAATCAAATATTATAAATTAATGCTTAAAATTTAAGAAAACAATTTGGCTTAAAAAAATAAGTTTCTAAAATATATTTATTAAACTAAGAAGTCATAACTAATATCAATCAATATAACTATATTTTTATTATATTATTTTTTTAAAAAAATTTCAACTTTGGTATAACTTATTGAAACAAATGGGATTTGTAGTAATAATACAAAAAGTAATACAATTTATGGTATAAAAATAATAGAAATACTAATAGTAATAATAATAATAATAATAATAATAATAACAACAACAATAATAATAATAATAATAATAATAATAATAATAATAATAATAAAAACTTTTAAAGATAACTATACTGTTTCTCTTTCCCAATTGAAACTAATAATAATAATAAAAATAACCATAATAATAATATAACTTATAAAATCTATACTCTGCTCTAAATTAACACAGTGAGAGAGAGAGAGAGAGAGAGAGAGAGAGCGTTGGGAAAGAAACGATATCAGAGAGAAGAGGGACGAGAGGGAGAGGGACTCACATCGGAAGTCGCTGGCGCACGCCGGCGTAATGGCGGACGCCGGAAAGATTCTCCGGTGGAGGGTGCGCACGGGTGAGCACACCTGGCGGCGTGCGGTGCTGGGGTTCTCGAGCGGCGGACGGTAGGTGGGGCGCACGAGGCTCCCCTCAGGTGGGGACGAAAGGGGCGCCGGGGACGAGCTGCCCGGAGGCCGCGGTGGACGGCGCTCAGCTAGGGCTCGCCGGCGGTGACAGGTTAGGGATGGTGTTTTTCCCTTCTTTTTTTGGGTTATCATGGTGGTGATGTTATCTTGGTCGGCCGGAGTTAGCCATGGGGGCTGGGCGTTGGGCGACGACCACATACGGTGGTGGCGGTGTCTTGGTGGTGGCTGCATTTTTCTTTTTCTTTTTTTTGGGTTTTGACGATGATGGGGCGGTGTTCGGCCGTGGTGGTGGCGATAGACGGGGCGGCAGGTTGTGGTGGTGTCGGGGTGAGGATGATGAGGGCTGGGTGAACTGAGTTGGCGGCTGTGGGTTGTGTCTATGGGTGGAGGAGGTGTGATGTGGCGAGGCAGGCTGGAGTCGAGGGGTGCGGAGAAGGTGATGTCGGTGGCGGAGGAGGTGTGATGTGGTGAAGGATACATGCTGGTGGCTAGGGGAGTCGAAGAGATGTTGGAGAAGGTGATGTCGTTGGCGGAGGAGGTTGCAGGCTGTGCGGTGGTGGAGATGTTTGAGAGGCGGACGGGAATAGACGGGATGGTGTCGTGTCCTATGAGACACCGGGCTGGTGTGTCCGGGGTTGTCGGACACGGGAAACAATATACTTGTACAAATAGAAAAATATTGTGGATGACACAGACACGATGCACATCTGGATTGTGGACGAAATTTGGATTGTAAATTAGGAAGACAAGAGAATAGGGGCTCTTCTTATATAGGAGGTGGAACCCTATTTGGATAAGGATTTGAATCAGTTTAAAATCCCGTAGATAATCACATATTGATTCAAATGTATTTAAATTTAATTTATCAAATCTCAAGCAATCTAGATAAAACCTATTTTTAGTTTAAAGCTATTTAAACTCAAATGAATCTTTTCCAAAATAATTTCTCATAATTATTAAATTTTAAACCAAAACATTATTTTTAAAATACCTTTTTGAATAATAAGATATTAGTATTAATTAATTTTGAAAATAACATAATATATATTAAATTTAAATTTATGCACCTCATATGCAATGAAACATAGTTTTCTAATATAAGTTTTGGAAATTTTCAATGCGGCGCATTTACCACGTTAAGTAGTTGAAAATATTTATTATATATTATATGAAAAATCAAGCTTCTAAAATAAAATGTTTTACAAAAATATCTACCTCGCACATATTCACACTTGACGAGGCATACGAAAATTTGAACTTATACGCGACGTTCAATACGACTATGCGACGTACAATACAAAGCAAAAATTAAAAACTAAATTTATTTAAAAAAATTTAATAGAAATTTAGAGGGTTTACATGTGTCTTTAGCATTGGAGAATGAGCCTTATGTGGCATCGTATATGGATGTCTACGACAATGGTGATTATGATGACCGGTGGGTGAACATGGTTTTCGACACTGTAGGGCCTAGTTTCGATTCGGACAATCATGGTACAGCTGAGGAGGCACCGAATGCCGATGTTGTAAAGTTCATAGAGTTGTTGGAGAATGCAAGAAATCTATGGTATCCTGGTTGTGAGGATCATTCATCATTGGAGGTTGTTACAAGATTGTTAAGCATCAAGTCTAATTTTAACATGTCGCTTGAATGCTACAACCGACTGATCGAGTTAATATAGAGATCTCGTCGGAGGGTGCCAAGTTACGTACATACTTCTGTTGATCTAAGAGAACAATGAGATCACTATGGATGGGATATGAAAAAAATCAATGCATGTCGCAACGGGTGCATATTGTACTATAAAGATGACAAGGACAAAGAAGTGTACAGATTCTGTGGTACATATAGAAGCTCAAAAAGTATAAACATCATCATGCGCTACTCATAATTGGTGCCAGCACTCAAATAGTCAAATCACGCCAGATAGCAGATGGCACGTGACATCAATTGACGCTGGACTTCAAATGGCGCTGGCTGACATGTGGCAAGCTTCCTGGAGAAGCTGAAACATTTTTCATCATGACTAACAACACGTCAGTCGAGAAAAATCTGTTTCGAATCCTAAACGCACGGCCCTTGAAGAGATTGTGTCAGATTTGTCATAATGACTGACAGCTGCCTCACGTCATTTATAGTTGGCGCGAGGTAATCAATAAATTATGCAGGGTACATTAAAACAGTAAATAGCGCTCGACGCCATTCAATAGTGGCGCTATCCGATCAAATCATCCATATGCAGTTAGATGACGTGGCACGTATGCCACTAATCCCGAAGAATGTGTAGGTGACACTGCCTACGACCAAGCGCATCTCCATCACAGAATGCCACGCGTCCAAGCAGTTAAATCAACCATTAACACGACTGGATAAATGGCACACCAAATACAGTGTGCGCCAATTAGGATAACGACTTAACAGTTGTATCTAAACTTATAAATAGAGTTCCAAATCACTTCATAAGCATCACTAATGATCATAATCTCCTGAGCACTTGTCGCAGCACTCTCCAAAGTCTTTCTTCTTCGACATCGCATCTTCTAAGGGATAAAGTGATCGTCTTCTGATCAGATTCCTACCGTTAAAATTCCTCAGAAATCAACTTGTACTCTTGTACACAATCTTCTCAGTTTGTAATCAAACAACTTTTGTTTTTACAAACAAAATGGTGACTCTGCTGGGGACGAGTTTCTCCTCTGACGAGAAAGTGACAACTTAATGCGATATTGCATCGGTTGGCATGGCACAAAAGACTTTTGTCGTAGAAGTTGACCGAACTGCCTACGAAGCCATGATTGGCACAGGGGGTGCCAAACGTGCCACCACTGTTGCTGCCAAGAGTAGGGCGCACGCTGTTTGGACTCCCAAGTCTTCTAGTGCACCAATCACAACTTCTGCCCAAGCTTGGAGAAAAGCTCTGTAGCTACTTCCTCTTTCTCGCCAATTCTGAAATTGGTAGATAGTGCTCCAACCACTACCCTGGCGCCAATCAAGGGACACCACCACATGTCAACTTCCTCTTTCTCGCTAATTTTAAAATTGGTAGAGGGTGCGCCAGTCATGACCCTAGCGCCAATCAAGGGATAGCGCCCTATGGCTACTCTCTCTTCCTACCCAATTCTGAAATTGGTTGAGAGTGCACCAACCACTGCCCTGGCGCAGAACAAAAGAAAATGTCTTATGGCCAATCCTCACATCTTCCCAGTTATAAACTTGGTGGAGAAGTTATATATCACGGCCCCTGCACAGAGTAAAGGAAAGCGTCCTATGGCCTCTCCTTATCCTTCTCCAGTCCTGGACTTGGTGAAAAATGCATCAGATTGTGCCTCTGTGTCAATTAATACGAGAACGCTTCTGAGTAGATAGTCTATTTCTCTTGGTAGAGACAATCAAATCAATGCCAAAAAATTAGACTCTGCTCGAAGTCCATTTTTTGCTGCTCATCTATGCCACGCCAAACGTAATAGAATAGTGTGTGTCGAATAACAGGGCATCCTGCCTGCAGCACGAATTAAGCCAGAATAGGATCTTCCTACTCTGCACATTTTAAGAACCAAACAAGGTAAACTAAGGGAGTCTCAGACAGACAGCCAGGTGGCTCAGAACCCTAATATGCGTACTTACCTGGACCAGCGCAGAACAACATCAAGCCTGTGTTAAGTGCAATATGTAGGAACGAATCGTAAAGCGAAATACTCTAGAGGGGGGTGAATAGAGTAGGCAGCAAAATATAGCTAATTAAAAAGTTAGCAACAAGATTACCGAGAATGTATATATCCAAGTAAATAAATATAAAGGCAGAGATCAGAAAGCAAATGCAAAGACGATGATGTAACTCTTTTCCCTCTTTTGAGGACTATTCCACTCGAAAAAACTCTAGCTTTCAGTTTAATCCACTATTGGAAAATACCGCAAGTTTTTATACGAATTCCTTGCAACTTCTACAACATGAGCTTTGATACGAAGTACTCGACCAAATTCTGTTGTGAAGTTTCTTTCTTCAATCAAGCCTCTGATTACAATCACTCTGAAGCTTCTAGATTATATCGCACTGGCAAATGGACTAGAGGATTGTAACTGGCTTGGGATTTGAAAATGAAAGCTTTAGAACACTTTGGAGGATGTTTAAGCTTAGAGAGAAAAGATGAGAAAGTGAATGAGTGAGTTGACATGATTGAAATTCTTCTCTTTTTATAGTTTTTCCAAAGACAGAATTATGACAGAATTCGAGCAGAATTCAGACATAGTTCTATGAGAGAATCTCGACAAATAGTCGTTGCATCCGTAACTGCAGGAAGACCAAGTTCAAAAATCAAACGTATACTAGGCTAATTCTAGCCGAATTTTTTCCGAATTCTCCTTTGTGTATTGTTGAATTTTTGGCCATTTTTGAAAACAATTTTTGGGTTTTGGCTTTTAGAAAAAGTTTAAGCAGTTAGGAGCTTTTGTAAAATAGGCTGTTTTTTAAAACATAGGATATTTTGAATACATTTTTGGAGTATCCTATTTGCCAGTACGACTCGGTGTACAAAGTATTCCTAGACTCAATAAATGTGAAAATTATATTGCATATAGAAATACAGACTCATACCACAAACTTGGCTTCGGTCTTGAACAGATAGGTAGCATTTCTTTGGTAGTTGTCCAAGAGTCCAAATAATCCAAGTAGCCCTTATATCGAGATAGAGTTTGATCAATTATTAAAATCAGGTTCGACCATGATCAATAGGCTAACAATCTCTTCCATTTTGATAATTGACAAACCTTGACCGATATAACATCTTGATCTTTTAGATTTGAAAATAATCAAAGTATTGTATATTGACACAAAATCACAGTCAACCAAATATTGATACAATTGACAATATGATACTTGTAATATTTCAATACGACACATGAAGACTAAACTCAGTACAAGACGGACGACAGCTCGTACCTGCAGTGCTCAAAGTTTTGAGTCTATATTTTACACTTTTCTTGAGTCTAGACATGTAAACTGATCATACTGAGCAATTTGGGACTTAACCTATACCTATACCACAAACCAAAAGCATCAAAGTAGCCCATTAGCCCATTGGACCAGTTCTGTCTCTTGTAGACAGAGTTCGGGCCGAACTCTTCCTCCACACAGAGTTCAGGCCGAATTCTGTCCCCTAAAATCTAGGACCCTAATTTTTAGGGTTGGCTAGATGCTAGTTGTCCAACGGCCAAAATTTTGAATTTTACCCAAAATTCTGGCCGAATTCTGCCTACCTAGAAACCTGTAAAGAGGCCTTGAATTCTCTCATTTTCATTCATCCAATCTTCTCTTCTCTTCTCTCTAAAGCCTTATATAAGCCATACCCTTCTCATCTACTAGCCACAAACTCCCTAAGCCTCAAAGTGCTCAGTACTTTTCAGTTAGGAGTTTGTGCAAGGGTTCAAGAAGTCGCTTGAAAAATTTCAAGCATCGCCACTGCGATCTCTGTAAGAAGTTGACGTGCTCTTCTGAAGAAAAGGCACGGGATGTAACTACTATTTCACAAATAGTGGATTTAATCCTGAGATAGAGTTCTCAGGCCTGGACTAGTCCTCCATGAAGGAAACCAATTTAAAATTGGCTGTATTTGCGTATGCTTTCTCGCTCTTTATTATTTTTGCATTTACTCTAATTATTTCCTGTCGGTGAAAGAGTTTAATTTTAACTGGACATTATTGTCATAAACTCTATTCACCCCCTCTAGAGTTGCCTATTTGTTCTTCAATTTGTATCAGAGCTCTGTTCTCTCAACAAGGACTAACATCCAAGAGTTGATCCATGGCAACCACACAATCCATGATTTCTAATCACGGTGAAGGGCAGTCCACTCATAGGTCCCCTATTTGATGGAACAAACTACACCTATTGGAAAATAAGGATGAGTTTTTATCTCAAGTCGCTAGACTTCGACCTGTGGACCATTGTTACCGATGGTTACAAAAAGCCCGTCAGGATAGTTGTCAATGGTGATCTCATTGAGAAACCATACGACAAATATTCTGACGAGAAGAAGAAATAGGCGAGTCTAGACGCAAGAGCTATTAATGCTTTATTTTGTGCAATAGACAGGAATGAGTTTAACGGGGTCTCAACATGCACCATCTCTCACGAAGTATGGAGACTTCTAGAAGTGACGCATAAAGGAACCACCCAAGTCAAGGAGTCAAAAATAAGTCATCTCACTCAAGAATATGAGGCATTCAAGATGAAGCCAAATGAGACGATCACACAAATGTTTACAAGATTCTTTGACATCATCAACCCCTGGTCTTTTTTCGGCAAATAATATACAAATCACGAAAAGATCCGCAAGCTACTTAGGGGTCTACCAAAAATTTGGAACCATAAGGTGACAGCCATTATAGAAGGAAATGATCTCACTACAATGTCCATGGAGACTTTGATGGAAAAGCTGATGACTCATGAGCTCGACCTCAAAGACTTCGAAGAGCCTGCTCCTAAGGCAAAGGAGATTGCCCTTAAAGCTCACCGTCGAAGGGCTGATCCTGAAGAGACGAATGAAGACAACTCGAAAGGTGATGATCAAGCTCTCCTTGTCCGCAACTTCAAAAAATTCCTTTGCTTCAATCGAAGAAAGAAGGAACCACAAGAAGATGACGAAGAAGAGCCAACATGCTACGGCTGTAAGAAGACTGGACACGTCTGAAAAGACTGTCCATTCGCAAAGAAGAGCACCCGATATAAGAAACCATACAAGAAGGCTTCCTCAAAAAAATATGCCAACACAAGCATTTGGCATGAAAGCGAAGCTAGTGACTCCGAGGAGGAAAAGGACTCTCCTTAAGACACCGCCAATGTATGCCTAATGGCTACATCCGATAAGGTAACTAGCGAAACTCTTAATGATTTCACTTTTGATGAGCTTGGCGATGCATTCAATGATTTACTCAATAACCACAAGAAAGTCATTAGTAAATATAAATATGCCAAGGAGAAGATCAAAAGTTATGAAGTCGAGATTCAAAGACTCTCTTCTTTGCTTGATAATATTAGAGACACTTCACCCACGGAAGTCACAAATGAGGTTAAATTAAGCCTTCATGATGTCGAAGCACGTATTGAAAAGCAAACACAAGAGATCACAATGCTCAACACTGAGCTTGCTGAAGAAAAGAATAAACACAAGATCTCTATTACTAAGATTTATGGTTTGAATGGTAAGATTAGTGAACTGCAAGCTGCCTTTAAGAAATTAGAGACTGGATTGGGAAAACAGGTTGTTCAACCTTAAACCCAATCACATGAGACACACATAAAGTACAACACTACTCAAACTAGTCAAACACGTCATCCACCTGCAGCACGCAAATATGCTTACATGTACACCCACTTCCATAAAGCACACAAACCACATACACGTAGAAATTATTCTCATAACTATTATTCTAATATGACACATAATCACCATGCTACACATAGATATAATCATCACTATGTTGCACATAAACAAAATCACCACCATACTGCATATAGGTATAATTATCATCCTGCTGCCACATATAGTCATCATCATGCTACTCCATACCACTCTTACCATGCTACATATATACATCATCAACATGCTCCTAACATAAATAGAAATGCCATTTGTACTTATTGTGGATTATATGGACACATCTCACCACAATGTAGAGTTAGGAGATTAGTAGATATGAATATATATACATGGTTGCCAAAAACTAACTTTTCAGGACCCTCAAGAATTTGGGTACCAAATGTCACATCTACTCTTGATGTAGGTGGACCTTCCCTCCTCAACTAAGAGTAAGTGGATTCTCGATAGTGGATGCTCGCGACATATGACAGGAGACGCAAATCTTTTTGCATCACTATCGATGAAGAGAGAAGGATATGTATCCTTCGACAACAACCTAAAAGGGTATATCATAGGTAATGGTAATATTGGTCATCCTCTTTCTCCTGTAATAAAGGATGTTTACCTAGTGATCGAGTTAAAGCATAACCTGCTCAGCATAAGTCATCTTGTTGATCATGGATAATACTATATTTATGATAGGTCAACAGGAGACATCGCTTTTGAAGGGATAAGAGAGGATAACATTTACATTTTCAATCTATCTAGAGATACTAACAGTACAGGAAGATGCCTTTATGCTCACAAGGATGAGAGATTACTGTGGCACCAGCGTCTTGGTCATGCCAATATGGATACTACATCCAGGCTATCGACTAAGAAGCTAGTTAGAGGCTTACCCGACATCACATTCAAAAAGGATACGGTATGTGCCGAATGTGAGTTAAATAAGGCAACCAAGTCCTCATTTCATTCCTTAAACTTTGTAAGTACTACTAGTCCCTTATAATTACTTCATATAGATTTATTTGGTCCTAGTAGAGTAGCCAGTCTTGGTGGAAAACTCTATGCTTTTGTTATAGTAGATGACTTTTCTATATTTACTTGGGTTTTCTTTCTTACAAACAAAAGTGATGCCATTTCTGTTTTCAAAATTTTTGCTAAAAAGGTTCAAAACGAAAAAGGCTACATGATTACTCGAATCCGAAATGATCATGGAGGCGAAATCGAAAATACTAATTTTGAAAAGTTTTATGATTTAAATGGTTTTGATCATGAGTTTTCTTGTCCAAGAACTCCTCAACAAAATAGTGTTGTGGAGCGGAAGAATAGAACTCTTAGCGATATGGCTAGAGTCATGTTGAATAAATTTTTACTTCCGAAATATTTTTGGGCTGAAGCTGTCTGTACAACGTGCCATATTTTAAATAGGGTGCTCATTCGTCCTATTACGAAGAAAACATCCTATGAGCTTTGGTTTGGAAGAACTCCAAACGTTTCATATTTTAGAATTTTTGGTTGTCGATATTTTATCCTTAACAGCAAAGACAACTTAGGCAAATTTGATGCCAAAGCTGACGATGGTATTTTCCTTGCCTATGCTGCCAAGAGCAAGGGATATAGAGTGTTCAACAAACGCTCATTAATAGTGGAAGAGTCTACCAATGTGACTTTTGATGAGGATAACAGTGTAGCAGCTACTCTTAATGATGATGTTGAGCCATCAACTTCTACTCCGATGAATACCGTCACCGAAACCAATTCTCTGGAAGGCTTGCCAAAGAAATTCTCTTTCAAGCCGTCACATCCAGAAAATTTAGTAATTGGTGAGGTTTCACGCGGAGTAAGTACTCGATCATCATTAAGAGACTCCATTGCTAGTACTGCCTTCATTTCACAAATTGAGCCTAAAAATATTTTAGAAGCTTTCAATGATGAATTTTGGATTTCTGCCATGCAAGAGGAACTCAACCAATTCGAGAGGAGCCAAGTCTGGGAACTTGTTCCTAGTCCGACAAATCACTCGATTATTGGTACTATAGGTTTTTTGAAACAAAGTAAATGAAGATGGTTCAGTTACACGCAACAAAGCTCGTCTAGTAGCTCAAGGACACAACCAAGAGAAAGGTATCGACTACGATGAGACGTATGCTCCTGTTGCAAGACTGGAATCCATTTGGATGCTTTGCGCATTTGCTAACTTTCAAAATTTTAAATTGTTTCAAATGAAGTTAAAAGTGCTTTTCTGAATAGATTTATTAAGGAGGAAGTTTTTGTAAAATAACCCCATAGTTTTGAAAATCATAAATTTTTTGACCATGTTTTCAAACTCAAGAAAGCGCTATATAGCCTCAAACAAGCCCCTCGAGCTTGGTATGAACGCCTAAGCAATTTCTTGCTTAAAAAAGATTTTTCAAAAGGAAAAATTGACACTATACTGTTTATTAAAAGTTTTCAAAACATTATTCTTTTAGTACAAATCTATGTAGATGATATCATATTCGGTTCTACTAATAAAAATTTTTGCCAAGATTTTGCTAAGTGTATGCAGAACGAATTTGAGATGAGCATGATGGGGGAGCTCGCCTACTTCCTTGGATTGCAACTCAACAAACTTCGCAAGGAACTTTCATCAGCCAGTCTAAATATACAAAGGATATGCTGAAGAAATTTGATCTTGACAACGTCAAACCAATCAGCACCCCTATGGCTACTTCGACCAAGCTGGAACCTGATGAAAGCGACAAACCTGTTGACCAACGTAAGTATCGAAGTATGATTGGTAGTTTACATTACTTAACTGCTAGTCGTCCTGATATCATGTTTAGTGTTTGCCTGTGTGCTCGTTATCAAGCCAGTCCTAAGGAATCACACATGTCCGCCGATAAGCGTATCTTTTGATACCTTAAGGGTACTGTTATAGTGGGCTTATGGTATCCTAAATCCACATCCTTTGACCTTATTGGTTATTCAGATGCTGATTTCGTAGGATGCAAAGTCGACCGTAAAAGTACAAGCGGCACGTGTCATTTATTAGGCAAGGCTCTAGTCTCTTGGTTTAGCAAGAAGCAGAATTCTGTCGCATTATCCACAACAGAAGCTAAATATATTGCAGCTGGTCGTTGTTGTGCACAAATTCTGTGGATGAAGCAAACTCTTGAAGACTACAACCTTTCATATATGCACATTCCTATATTCTGATAACACTAATGCCATCAATCTCACTAAGAACCCTATATGTCACTCACACATGAAACACATTAAAATACGTCACCACTTTTTGCGTGATCACCAGCAAAATGACAATATTAACTTATTGACATTGATCATCAGCTAGCAGATTTCTTTACAAAACCACTATTCGAAGAGCATTTCAACTTTCTTTGTCGTGAACTAGAATTTTGGGTGAAGCTGTTATTCATTAAAGTAACCTGCATAAATATTGATTATGTCTTAATTTTTTATAATAAAATTGCTATGGGTACAAGCCGAAAGGGTCCTTCTGAAAAGCGACACGGTGCACTAGTCCTCGGGACTACCGCTAGCTGGGATCCGACCCCTGCAGCTATCCCATGGCATCTTCAAAATATTGAATTGTGGCATAATTCCTTGTTTATTACATGGTATACTTTTATTTATCACATGCTAAATTCAAATTTTCAAGCTTCATTTTTCAGCTTTCACTTGTTGCTATTCTCTTTGAACTTCTAATTTTTGTATATGCATCCATCCATTATTTTACTCCTTTTAGTCTCACTCATTTTTCAAACCGCATTGTTTAGCCTGCTTTCTGTTCTGGCCACAGAACCCAGAATTCGGGCCAAACTCTGCCTAACCAAGAGTTCGGGCCGAATTCGGTCTTGTCCTTCCAGAACTGTAAGCGGGCTCAGCCGTCGATCAAATTTTGATCCAATGGTCCAAAATTGCTCCGACCATTCGAACCCTTACAACTATAACCGGGTTCTCTCTCTCTCTCTCTCTCCTCCATTGCCACCTTCCAAACTTCTTAAAACACCTCCTCTTCAAACCCTAACCCTAGTTCTTCCATCCTAGTGCTTCTTTCTTCTCAAAGCTCAAGGAGAAGGATTCTTGTACTATTTTCTTCAATCTTTCATCAACCAATTGAGGTATATTTTCACACTTCTCTCCATCCTAATTTCCTTAATTTTCTTCATCATTCATGGCTCCCAAGTTATTTAATAGAGGAAAGAGACTTCGAACCGAGGGTGCGTCCTCTTCGAATGCTCCTCCTCGTGTTGAACAACCCATTGAACAACCTAACCAACAACCCATTTACCCATTGTTCAATCCATCTCGTCCACTCGACCCCAACACGTACGATGACCGAATATTTGTATCACTAGATGCTTCCAATGACTGGTTTAGTGATTTTCGATCACGTTCCGTATACGCGGGTCATCCTATAAATTTTACCATCTTTTCACAATATGATCCATTATTTTATGATCTATGTCTTGATGAACTTGTTACTACTAATTCCGTTATTTATCTCAATGCTATCCAAATGTTTTATTGCAATCTTACTCATGATGATAGACATCTATATTCACGTGTTGCTGACATTGATATTTCTTTTGATGATTTTGACTTGGCCGAATACCTTGAAATTCTGGAGCCAAACTCATGGGAGAAACTTGTCGAAGCTCATAAGTTTCAATTCCCCGATGGGTCATTCCTAGAAATCTTTAAGGACGACTTGTGTACCCCTAACACACGTCCATGCAAGCTTCTCTTCAAGTTTTTAAATTCTTACTTCTATGAACTTCATCGCATTGTCTTTAACACGATTCTGCCCAAAGCGGGATCGACTTATGAGGTTACATATTTTGAAATCTCTGCTTTGTATCACCTACATTTTTATGTTTCTTTTAATCTTCTACGTACCATGATGGACTGGAAGATTAATGCTAGGAAGAAGCTAAGGTCCTTGGTTTATGTTCTTTATCTTCCTATGGTCTTTCGTGTCTTTCTTATCCCACTTGATGAGTATCAATTCCTACCTACCCCTGCCTTCCTTTCTAAGGCACGATGGCTTCAGGCGGCGATTGGCTCACCTGCTGCGTCTGAGCACTCTGACGATGAGCCTGACGCACCTGCTCTTGGACAGGATGTGCCTCCTCCTCCTGCTACTCTTGAGTCACTACAGACTATGCTTTGTGATCGATTCACTTTAGAGGATGATCGCTGGACTCAGCTTGACTAACGTACCACCCTGCAGATGAGTGACATCAGCAACTCACTGCACGATATTCGGTACTCTATGTCCCGGTATCCTTCTATGCCTATTCCTATGGAGCGGAACCCGGCTCGCGATGGATACCGTATCGATGACCCTTAGGTTATCCGCTACCTGGATCCGGATGCGGCTTTTGTGGACCCTCGTCATTCCTTCACTGATCTATCCGACGATGCTGGGCCTTCACGAGCTCCGTGATGGATGTGGATTTCTACTTGATGCTGCTGCTGAGGATTTTAGTTTATGTTTTTCTGCACTTTAGATTTTTAGTTGATGTAGTTGTTTTTCTACACTTTGGTTGTATTAGAATTCTCTATCATCTATGACTCTAGAGACATTTTTATGCAATTTATTAGTTTATGCAGTTTATTATAATTATTATTTTTGGTGTGTTTGCCAGTTATTATTTTTGGTTGCTTGATAAATGCCAAAAGGGGGAGAAATAGTTTTGCTATATTCATATTCATATCATCATATCATATTTTCTACATTGTGTATCTATGCTTTGGAAAAGAATGTACTTATCAGGACAACAGGAACCGAGCAATGTTTACGGGGGAGCTATTGCTAGCTCTGCACTGATTACGGGGGAGCTATGCTACTGCTCTTTAATGTGTCCAGGTATGAACATTGAATATACAAATATCATTTTGTCAATTATCAATATGGGGGAGATTGTTGACACAAAATCACAGTCAACCAAATATTGATACAATTGATAATATGATACTTGTAATATTTCAATACGACACATGAAGACAAAACTCAGTACAAGACGGACGACGGCTCGCACCTGCAGTGCTCAAAGTTTTGAGTCTATATTTTACACTTTTCTTGAGTCTAGACATATGTAAATTGAGTTATACTGAGCAATTTGGGACTTAACCTATACCTATACCACAAACCAAAAGCATCAAAGTAGTCCATTAGCCCATTGGACCAGTTCTGTCTCCTGGAGATAGAGTTCGGACCGAACTCTGCCTCCACACAGAGTTCGGGCCAAATTCTGTCCCCTAAAATCCAGGACCCTAATTTTTAGGGTTGGCTGGATGCTAGTTGTCCAACGGCCAAAATTTTGAATTTTACCCAGAATTCTGGCCGAATTTTGCCTACCTAGAAACCTATAAATAGGCCTTGAATTCTCTCATTTTCATTCATCCAATCTTCTCTTCTCTTCTCTCTAAAGCCTTATATAAGCCATACCTTTCTCATCTACTAGCCACAAACTCCCTAAGCCTCAAAGTGCTCAGTACTTTTCAGTTAGGAGTTTGTACAAGAGTTCAAGAAGTTGCTTGAAAAATTCTAAGCATCGCCACAGCGATCTCTGTAAGAAGTTGACATGCTCTTCTGAAGAAAAGGCACGGGGTGTAACTACTATTTCACAAATAGTAGATTTAATCCTGAGCTAGAGTTCTCAGGCCTGGACTAGTCCTCCACGAGGGAAACAAGATTAAAATCGACTGTGTTTGCGTATGCTTTCTCGCCCTTTACTATTTCCACATTTACTCTGATTATTAACTGTCGGTGAAAGAGTTTAATTTTTAACTGGACATTATTGTCATAAACTCTATTCACCCCCTCTAGAGTTGTCTATTTGTTCTTCATTGTACTGTACTGTGTCCTGAAAAATAATTCTTGAATCCTGCAAAAGATGTTAGATCCTATTTCTCTCCTGTTGTCACTTAGCAAAATAATTGCAAAGAGAGATGCTCCTCCGTAATTCATGCATAAGGAACAAGCGTTGAAGAAATACAAAAACAAATATGGATAAACAAATATTTCAAAGGCAGTTTATATGTTGAAGCATAAAATAAATAATGCTATAATAAGAAATGAGGAATAATACTAAGCTAAAAAATAGAAACATGATAAGAAAAGCATGAAGATGTTCAAAGTATATCAACTCAGCTAACATAGTCTCAGTGCAAATAAAAGATAAAAGTACTAAATGATATCTTGTAATGTCGAAATATTTTCAAGTAAACATAGACATAATAAAGTCTCACTAAATGACATCTAGACAAAATACATCACATCTAGATCATATATCCTCTGAGTCATCATCATCAGTGGTACCAGCAGTACCACCATGTTCGGATGGACCAGGTCTATAAGTGCCAGCTCTAGAAGGGTGTGGAGTAGCACCAGAACTACGGTACCAATCATATGCGTTACCGGGCTGAAAGAAAGTATACACCGCCTCATCTTCATAGCGATATCCTACAGTCCATTTTATTGGGGCGCTGGTACATATGTTACGCATCACAAAATCTACGTACCATAGTAAAGATTGATCATGAGTTTCAAAGTAGAACTCATTATACGCACTGTCGGCCGATTAGACCGAGGAAAAGAGTTATCCCTCTTGAGGATTTGAAGACGAATCCTCTTCACTGGCTTGGGTCTTCTTCCTCTTAGAGGGATTGAAATGCATAGGCATTGTGCCCCTAAAAGGATGAAAATCTAATGAATTGAAAGAGAGGGAAGGAGGAGTTTATACCTTTCAAGATTGAAGTATGTGGTAGAGGACGAGAATCTCCATATGAATCCAAAGTTTGGATGGAAATCTCCAAGTTGATTGGGAGCAAAAGCTTGGAGAAAAACTAGGGTTTGAAGGGGCTCTCGGGTGGCAGCTGCTGTGATAGAGGAGTTTTGGAGAAGATGAGAAGAAGGGAGCCTCAGGTTCTGACTTAAAAATATACACAACTTACTTAACTCTGGCCGAATTCGGGCCGAATTCTGGCCGAGTTTGTCCAGGATTATGTGGATGTGATTTTCAAACAGAAAAATTTTAGGCCACTTTCTTTGCATCAACTCTTTTCAATTATTTAATTCCAAGTTTAGTTATTTTAAATTTTAATTTATATAATTAATGTTATTTTATAAATTAAATTTTGTTACACAAAGACTGTCTTAAATTAGCTGTAGGAATACTGTCCCAGCTAACGGGAGTTCACCGGAGAACAATTAAATACCGCTTCGCTTCGACCGTAGTCATGGTGACAAATAGACCCTTTGTAGGCTTGTCTCAAAAACAATTTTTGAGTATTGAAAGATAATCGATAAAACAAAATTAATTAATATTATTGATATCTAAAATTCCTAATTCTTGACGTAAATAATTGAAACGATCTTCCGCTAATGGTTTTGTAAAGATATCAGCTAGTTGTTTCTCAGTGTCTACATATTCAAGGTTTATATATCCATTTTTTTGATGATCTTTAAGAAAATGATGTCGTATTTCAATATGCTTAGTGCGATTGTGACATACTGGATTCATAGTCAAATTAATAGTACTAGTATTGTCACAAAAAATAGGTATGTGTGTGTATAGTAAACCAAAGTCTTCTAGGCTTTGCTTCATCCACAAAATTTGTGCACAACAATGTCCTACGACGGTATATTCAGCCTCACTCATTAATTATGTGACAAAATTTTATTTCTTACTAAACCAAGAGACTAGAGCCTTGCCTAGGAAATGACATGTGTCATTGATACTTTTTCTATCCACTTTGCATCTAGCAAAATCAGTATCCTAGTAGCCGGTTAGGTCAAACGATGTGGTTTTGGGATACCATAAACTGATAAAAGAAGTACCTTTAAGGTATCAGAAGATACGCTTAACCGCGTACAAATGTGATTCCTTTGGGTTAGCTTGAAAACGTGCACACAAGCAAACACTAAACATTATATCTGGACAACAAGCAGTTCAATAAAATAAACTACCAATCATACATCGATACTTACGTGTGTCGACCGGTTTGCCTTGTTCATCAATATCAAGCTTAGTCAAAGTTGCCATTGGAGTGCGAAGTGGTTTGACTACTTCCAGATCGAGCTTCTTTAATAGATCTTTTATGTACTTGGCTTGATTAATAAACGTCCATTGCTGGTTTGTTTGATTTGCAGTCCGTGAAAGAATTTTAGTTCTCCCATCATGCTCATCTCGAACTCATTCTGCATATATTTTAAAAATTCTTGACAAAGAGATTCATCAGTAGATCCAAAAATGATATCATCTACATAAATTTAAATTAGAAGAAGATTTTTATTAAAAGATTTTATAAACCGTGTAGTATCAACCTTACCTTTTGTAAAACAGTTGTCAAGTAGAAAAGAGCCTAGACGATCATACCAACCACGAGGGGCTTGTTTCAAATCGTATAAGGCTTTCTTCAACTTGAAAACATAATCAGAGTTTTTAAATTCAGTATAACCTTGGGGTTAAGCTACATAAACTTCTTCTTTTATAAAACCGTTTAAAAATGCACTCTTGACATCCATTTGAAATAATTTAAAGTTATGAAAACATGCAAATGCACATAGCATGCGAATGGATTCTAATCTCGCAACTGGGGCATAGGTTTCATCCTAGTCGATACCTTCTTCTTGATTGTATCCTTGAGCTACGAGTCGAGCCTTATTACGAGTCACTAAACCAGTCTCATTTAGCTTATTTCAGAATACCCAGCGGATGCCAATGACCGGATGATCAATGGGATTGGAAATAAGTTCCCAAACTTGATTCTGTTCAAATTAGTTCAATTCCTCTTGCATAGTATCAAACCAAAAAGTATCGCTACATGCTTTTTCAATAGTTTTGGGTTCAAGTTGTGAAATAACTACAACACAGGAAGCTATATCTTTACTAGAGGAACGAGTACTTACACCCTTGGTAATTTTACCTATTACCAAGTCCTTGGGATGGTCTTCAAAAAATCTCATTTCTTTTGGCACATACCTAAGATTGCTGGTTCCGGCTTTTGGTTCTGTATGTGATCTACCTGGAGGATCAGCTAGTACTCTGCATGAAGGTTTTGGAGGTGCTGTACATGGTGTACTTTATGTCTTCATCATCATCATTATCGTCTGAATATTGATTTAGTTCGTCAAATGTAACATTTATCGATTCTTCGATGATCATGGTTCTCTTTGTTGAAGACTTTGTACCCTTTGCTCTTTGCTGCATAAGCTAAAAAGATACCTTCATCGGCCTTTTGAAATATTTTGAAACTTTGGGTGTTCTATCAAACCATAGCTCATATGGAGTCTTCTTCGATATTGGTCGAATTAGAACCCTATTAAGAACATAAAAAGCTTTATTGACAGCTTCAGCCCAAAGTATTTTGGTAGACTAAACTGGTTTAACATTACTCTAGCCATTTCGGATAGTCATGTTCTTACATTCCACAACTCTATTTTGTTGTGGAGTCCTAGGGCAAGAGAACTCATGCAGATAACCGTGTGTGTCACAAAATTGTTTGAACTCTGCATTCTCAAATTTGCCACCATGATTGATTCGAATACGAGTGGTCATGAAACCTTTCTTATTTTAAACTTTCTTGCAAAAGGTGACAAATTTTGACAATGCATCATTATTGCTTACAAGACATTATACCCACATGTATCTAGAGAAATCATCTACTATTACAAAGCATATAACTCACAAGGCTAGCAATTCTACTTGGTCCAAATAAATCTATATGTAGTAATTGTAGAGGTCTAGTGGTACTTACAGTATTTTTGGACTTAAATGGAGATCGGGTAGCTTTGTTCTTTTCACATTTACTATATATCGTATCCTTCTTGAAAGAAATATCCGATAAGCCTCGTACCAGCTTCTTTGTGGATAACCTTGAAATTGTGTCCATAATTGCATGACCGAGTCTCATATGCCATAGTTGACTCTTATAACTCTTGGCCATTAAACATCTACCTGCTTTGTTTGCATCTTCTAATAAATAGAAAACATATATATTGTCTTCCTTGATACCTTCAAAGATAGTACTGCTAGTTGAGCTATCAACTATAGTACACTTGTCTTTGACGAAGTTAATACCATAACCATGGTCAACTAAATGGCTTATGCTGAGTAGATTATGTTTTAACTCGGTAACTAGACAGACATCTTTAATCATAGGGTATGGAGCCTTACCAATATTGTCGATACCAATTATGTACCCTTTAAGATTATTACCGAAGGAAACGTATCCTTCTTTCTTCTTCGACAGTGTTGCGAATAATGAAGCATCACCGGTCATGTGCCGTGAGCAACCGCTATCGAGGATCCATTTGCTTCTAGCATGTAAAGGCTATTTTACCTAAAAAAGAATTTATAGATGAAAACTTTGGTACCTATTTCTTGTAGGGTCCTGGAATGTTAGTTTTCGGAATCCATGCACAAATCTTTAAATCAACAAGCTTTCTAACTCTATATGCAGAAAAGATATGACCAATGGTGCCACAATAGTGACATCTAGCATGTTGAGTGTTAAATGCAGTATGTTGTATATGATCGGTAGGTCTTGGTTTTCTAGTATAAAAGAATGCTTGCCTATTAGTCTTCTTGGACAATGGTTTGGTTTGGTTTGGTCTGGCAGTGTTGGGTTTGATAGTGTTTCGATGTTTCGGTAAGTGATACGTGTTAGGATAGAAAGCAGCTTGCTCAGACTGTTTCCCTAACCTAATTTTTAACTTTTTGGAAGTGTCATATAATGCAATATAATCAACAGTAAGTGTATCATTCCTGATAAGTGCTTGCTGAAGACTCTTCTTCTCTTTGAGTAGATGTTCCTCTAATTGGGTGATGGTCTTGTCTTTCTCTTCGGATAGTCTTGTGGTCTCGTGTGGTAACAGCTTAATAGAAGAAAGCTCACCTACCTCACTAAAAGTATCACTACTTCTAACCTCAACTAGTAGGTCGGTAAGTCTTCCTATTTTACCTTTGTACTCTTTAAGTACCTACTTAGAGTTTTGGTATTTACTATGCAGTCTTCTGTAATCCCCTAAGAGGTCAGTAAATGCTTCACCTAATTTCTCAAAGGTAAAATCATCATAAGTCTCAAATAGGGGGTTAGTGGTTACCTGATCGTATGCCATCAAGCACACGTTTGCAGCATCATCTGATCATTCATCATCTGAGTCGCTAGCTTCATTTTCATGCCATATGCTTGTATTGGCATACCTTCTGGATGTAGATTTCTTCAGGTAGCCCTTGTCGTAATTGTTGCTTTTCCTGGTCGATGATGATGCTGTTGGACAATTCTTCTTCATATGTCCTTTATTCTTACAGCCATAGCAAATAGGATCTTCTTCGTTGCTGTTGTTGTTGCTGTTGTAGTCCTTTATTCTTCTATTGAATCTCATGAACTTCTTAAAATTTCTTACTATGAGAGCATGATCTTCAGAGTCAGAGTCACTGTCACGACCCGCACCTTAGAGTAAGGGCACGAGACGTGGGTACGTCTAGCCTACGCCGCAGTGTCGACGGTAGAACGTTGTCCTAGGTCACAACATCTAACAATATAAATTCTAAACAGTTTATACTCCCCGAATGGGGGTGACAAAGCAGAAAGTAAACTCAATCACAAACTAAGGAAGAAGATAAGATGGAATGATAGATAGATAAATACTGCTGAAAAGAAAGGAAATCCCAAGTACAAATAGAGATTCTAAGTATCTAAGATAATACATATCTCAATCCCAAGTACTAAAATATACAATCATCCAGAGTGAATATAAATAAGACATCCTAGTCTAGAGGAGTGTCGTCCACAGCTAAGGGCTCCTGCTGCTGGTCCAAGTCTGTACTATCATCTAGAGTAGCCCCATAATAAGTGGGACAGCCAGCCTCGTCCTCATCCTCTGTAATATTTCAACAAGTCCAGTCAGGACAGGAACGAGCACAATACATCTCAACAAGTCATAGCAAGAAAGAAAATATAATCATGCTAGAGAATAAAATACAGGAACTGAAGAATAGCATAATGTAAAAGAGAGAGACAGTAAGTAAATATCTATGATATATAATAGAGAGATAGTGCTAGTGATTTAGAGTACAGACGAACATGTGAATGGCTTAGGACTGATTCATGACTACACTAAGAGTGATTCATGACTACACTGCTTTGGATATTTATTCACATGACCATTCATACTCCCCCGTACCCCAATCAATACACAAGGATCCAGTCAAGCTACGTTAAGATTCATGACTAAACTACTAACCCATATAGGGTGATTCATGAATTGATTCGTGAAGGCTCGGTGATCATGAGGGTACATGAGTCACTAGCTGATTCCCGAAGATTCATGATAATAGAAGCATAAGATACGTGATGTAAGTGAAACACACTGGTCAAAAGTATCTGATGCTCCCGAGAAGGATAACATCTCATAAAGGGATCCATATAGTACTAATCCGTGTTCCAACATGTCAACATCAAGTAAGATAGTCTAAAGCAGGAAATATAATCCTAAACATGATATAAAATGATCAGAGAATGTACTCGCCTGCTATCTGAATGTCCAAGATGAATATACTGTCCGAGGAGTGGTGTCTGGCTCCTAATCAGAACAGCACAAGTCACAACAAGTCTAAAATGATAAAATGAAGCTATACTATGCATTCTACATGAATCTAGGCCAATCTAGGCCAAAGTCAACTCTCGGTCAACCCTAAAAGTCAAACTAGGTCAAGCTATCCATTCTAGGTCTAATCAAGGTTACACTAGTCTAAATAGGTTATACTAGGTCTAACAAGACTAGGTTAGTCTAAACTAGGTTTAACAATCTTGCTAAACCCTAACAAGCCTATAATATTCTATCAAGACTTATACCTAAACCATGCTAGCCTATATTAAGTATTTACATACCACAAGACCAACACAAGCTATTTACATTCAAACTTAAACATATATATACACATAGGGCATACATTAGATATTTAGGCATAATACAACACATTACATATATACATATACATTACATTATGTGTACAGAGATATAGAGAGATAGAAGACTAGGTGTCAAGAATGTGTGTGTGAGAGCTAGTGAGAGTGTGTATGAAATGGTGTCACATAGGTGTGTGAATCATGAGTGACCGGGAATAGGAGGGTGTGCATATGTGTGTGAGTGTCACATGAGAGTGTGAGGGTATGTGATGGAGTGAGTGTGATGTATAGGTGTGTGAGAGAATAGAGGACAGTGAGAAAACTGTGATAGGTGTGTAACAGTGTGCAGTCCCATGAATCTCATTTTTAATACAACCCCTAAACTCAGTAAAACAGTTCCTATACCATTCTCAGATTTAACATTATTCAATAGTTCAATAAACTCATGAATCTCACATAATAAAAACCAATATAAAACAGTTTAAAAAAACTCAGACTTAAGACAGTCCAACAGCTTCAGTTTTTAATACAACCGAAAACAGTTGTGATCTCAAACAACCCCAGGTCAGTTGTGGTCTCATTCCATTTCAGATAACACATAGAAGAGTCCCCCATCTCAGTTCACAGTTTATACTAACTCATTTCAGTCTACATTTACATCTCAGTTTTTGAACCCAAAAATGTCCCAAATCAATCCAAAATCGACACACACATAGGAATCATGTAGGATTACATATTAGGGCCTTAATTACATGTAATTAACAGCATAGATTAGGTTAAAAATGATGACAAAGCTCACTTTAAATATCTGGAAAAAAAAGGATACATGGACTGACACACAGTTTTTAGGGAAATAGGGAAATGGAAATTGATCTATGAAATCGAATTAAAATGCTGATTTAATGGTTGGTAACATTAATATATATTGCATACGTGTCAAGTGATGAGTTTGTGTCCACCAAAGTGGACACAAACGTGTCCAAACCAATTAAAACCAAAAATATAAAAACTGGACACACACACTGGGACAGCCTCGTGCGGGTGTGCACGCGTGTCGTGCACCCGACACAGGCCAACCCAGGCCTCGTGGTCATGTCCCCACCTAGGCTAGGTCTAGGTGCTTGTGTCTAAGTGTCTGCATCGTGTCTTCGTGTCGTCGTGTTCGAGTAATCGAGCCGTATCAGTGGCTAAATTACACTGTGCGCAGAACAGGGAAAAATTAGTGTACGACTGATTTTTCTCTAACCAATGCACGAAACCCAACGAAATTTGGGGAGCGTGGTGACAGAACATGCCCCATTGATCCCACAAAATTTTGTGTCAAACAAGTTCGTATCGTGTCCTGTAGGAAGCCCGAACAGTAGGGGATCCGCCAGGCCGCGCGTGAGCGTGTCCAAACGTGTGCACGCGTGTCCAAAACGACACGACACGTGCACGAAACCATCCCAGTACACGAGAATCATGTAAGCGACACCAAGACACAAATTTCCATTCAAAAAGTTCTGTAAAATCAGAACGAAATGTCCATTGAGACATTTCGTCGAACACTTAGGGCTGTCACTTATACGTGTCCGATACGGACATGTACAGGACACAAAAATTGAAAAACTCTATACCTACAGAATCAGGACACCTAGGGCTAGATGAACATGCAATTTAAACCTAGTTTTAATGGGTGGAATAGAATGTACCTAAGGGTTGTTCTTCACACAAAAAGTCTCTTCCAAGGAGTTCTTCAAAGCCACCCAAAATCCCCAAATTGATGCAAATCTGAGATTTGACTCCACCATCAGCAAGAAAACATTGATTAGATCATAATAGAAGAAATTCCAATCAAAAAGGAGTCCTATTGATTAAACTAGGAAGGAATTAATGAAGGCTTGCCTATTTCCTTAAGAAATGAAGAACTAATAAAGAAAGAGGCACAAATCCCCAAAGAGACATTATATAGGCAAGGGGGGTCTCTTGGCTGGTCATATTAGTTAGGGTTAGGGTTTTTAGGTTTCATCCTATGGCTAGGATTGAATCAAGGGAAATAGATGGCCTAGAACAAAGGGTTCTATCCTAGTTTCTTGCAAATCACTTAACCATAACTAAACTTGACTCAACCCCTTAACCAACCCATCTAATTCTCAAAGTGGCTCACTAAGTTAGTTATGACCCATCTAGGTTAGGTCCAATCTAGGTTAGGCTAACCAAATCACAAGACAATAATTATATTAGTATTTAAATCACATCATTCAATTAAATTATTTAAAAAATTCCTAATAATATATTTTAAATTCAAATAATTCAAAAATGACAAAAAATATCCTCAAACTAAAATTGTGGTAGTGACAGTCATTGTCGTCAGAATCATCTTCGACAGTTCTTCTATGTTGAGCCTTGAAAGCGATCAACTTCTCTGACTTCTCCTTTAGTACAACATCATTAAAGTCTTGAAGTTCCAACTCGTGAGTGAGTAGCTTGCCCATGAGTGTTTTAAGAGACATTGTTGAAAGGCCGTTCCCTTCAATGATTACTATAGCCTTTGGAATCTAATTCTTCGTAAGAGCTCGTAGAAGTTTGTGAATCTTCTCATGGTTACTG
The DNA here is from genome assembly GCA_029216955.1 of Iris pallida. Classification (NCBI taxonomy): domain Eukaryota; kingdom Viridiplantae; phylum Streptophyta; class Magnoliopsida; order Asparagales; family Iridaceae; genus Iris; species Iris pallida. Next base: position 7,764,167 of record JANAVB010019198.1, on the reverse strand, counting down.
TACTCTTTGCCTAATGATGACGAAGGATTTATAATATCCAGGATTTTCGTAAACATCTGAGTGACAGATTCGTTTGGCTTCATCTTGAACGCCTCATAATCCTAAGTAAGTCTGCTGATTTTTGACTCCTTGACTTGTGTCGTTCCTTCGTGGGTTACTTCGAGATGTTTCCACACTTCCTTTGATGTTGTGAACGTAGACATCCTATTAAATTTATTCCTATATAAAGTGCAAAATAAAGCATTAATAGTACGTACGTCAAGACTGGCCTTTTTTTTCATCCTCAGTATACTTATCATAGGATTTTTCAACTAATACATCTTCAATAAGACTACGACGAGGCTTTTTATAGCCATCAATAACAATAGACCATAAGTCAAAATCTAGAGATTTCAAGAAAAAAACTCATCGTGTTTTCCAATATATGTAATTTGTTCCGTCAAACAGTGGAGGTCTGTTTGTGGCTTGGCCTTCACTTGTGAACTTCACAGTTGCCATATGTTATACTATAATCTATGTAACAGCTCAACTAATAATAATATAATTGCAATGTTACCTCGCTTCACCTGTATAACCCGCTCTGATACTAATTGTAGGAATGAATTGTAAAGCACAATACTCTAGAGGGGGGGTAAATAGAGTAGGCAGCGGAATATAGCTAATTAAATAGTTAGCAACAAGATCACAGAGAATGTATATATCATAAGTAAATAAATATAAAGTCAGAGATCAGAAAGCAAATGCAAAGACGACGATGTATACTCGTTTCCCTCTTTTAAGGTCTATTCCAGACGGAAGAACTCTAGCTTCCAGTTGAATCCACTATTGAAAAATACCAGAAGTTTTCATACGAAGTCCTTGTAACTTCTATAATGTGAGCTTTGATACGAAGTACTCGACCAACTTCAATTGTAAAGTGTCTTTCCTCAATCAAGCCTCTGATTACAATCACTCTGAAGCTTCTAGACTATACCACACTGGCAAATCGACTAGGAGATTGTAACTGGCTTGGAATTTAAAAATGAAAGCTTTAGAACACTTTGGAAGACGTTTAAGCTTAGAGAGAAGACATGAGAAAGTGAATGAGTGAGTTGAAATAATTGAAATCCTTCTTTATTTATAGGTTTTCCAAAGTCAGAATTCTGACAGAATTCGGACAGAATACGGACAGAGTTCTATGAGAGAATCTTGGCAAATAGACGTTGCGTCCATAACTACTGGAAGAACAAGTTCAAAAATCAAACGTACATTAGGCGAATTCTGGCCGAATTCTCCTCTGTGTATTTCTGAATTTTTGGCCATTTTTTAAAATAGTTTTTAGGTTTTGGCTTTTAGAAAAAGTTTAAGCAGTTAGAAACTTTTGTAAAATGGGCTATTTTTTAAAACATATGATATTTTGAAAACGTTTTTGGGGTAGCCTATTTGCCAGTAAGACTCGATATACAAAGTATTCCTAGACTCAATAAATGTGAAAATTATATTGCATATAGAAATAGACTCATACAACAAAATTGCCTTCGTTCTTGAACAGATAGGTAGCAGTTCTTTGGCAGTTGTCCAAGATTCCAAATAATCCAAGTATCCCTTATATCGAGACATAGATTGATCAATTATTAAAATCAGGTTCGACCATGACCAATGGGCCAACATAATCTGTGCCACTTACTAAATTACGCACAGGGAGAATTTCTCCAATCAAGAATCCTTTCACCTATGCCAATGAGCTCAGTACTTCTCTGTACTCATAGGAAATAAGGCATCTCAAGAACCAGAATCATGTTCCTAACATCATCAAGGAATATGTACCTTTGACTTCTTCTTATCCTGTCACTGTAACCGATCTCTGTGAACTTGTACAAAAATAGAAGGTCGAAAGTCCATCTCGTCCACCTGTAACTCCACATCAGAAATATCACTATAATCATTACCATGAAGTAGTGATCAAATATTGCAATCAAGCAACAAAATGGTCTATCTTCGACCGTTTGAACTACACTCGGACTCCTGAACTCATTATGGTAGACGAAAATAAATTGCAATATGCTTCGGTCAACATGACATCTTGAAGTACTGGGAGTGGAAAATGTCCAAGATGTAATGCTTCCCGCAATCCCAGTCAATAATATCTTGATCGTATCCGTGATTCCGGTGAAGGGGTCTTCCAGAATACAAGATCAAGAGGCCGAGACCTACTCAGTCAAAGAAATCTTCCCTCTTCTAGTCTTGGAGATGTCCTCACTCAAAGAAATCCTCTTGATTCCGATCAGGAAACAATCAATCAAAGGAATCTTTCTTCTGACCAAGAAACAATCGGTTAAAAGAATCTTCCTTCCAACCAAGAAACAATCCGTCAAAGGAATCTTCCTGATTCTGACCAAGACTTCTTTGATCAAAGGAATCATACCACTTTTTATCCTAGGGGTAGTTCCCTGCACGACTTTGATGCCGATAGTGAGAGCTCTAAGTAGACTATCTTCTCCACAAGTTCATCATCGATAGCCAGAGAAGTGACTGCCTATGTCACTAATGAAGAACAAGATGCGTATGACTTCGACAGTCAAGTGTAGAGGATAGCTGCATTAGAGGCTAACTTGAAAGTCATGGCTGAAGTGGTTGCAAGTATGCATGCGGTGATCGTGACACAACACACTGTTTAACCGGTTAAGAATCCAATTCTAAACCAATAGCAGCATCTACCCCTGTCAACACTGGTCTGGGAGTGCAATCTTCTCACAATGCTACTATACCCACTCAGGCTACTCCAAGTCAATCTGATGAAGGGGGTAATGCTTTTCTTGTAGTTTCACCTCCTAACTCATCGAATCAGTCTACTGCTCCCCAAGCATCAGGGGATAATATTGAGGCAGTTAAGCTTCTGCGTAATCAGTTTGAAGCTTTTAAGCAAAAAGATGAACTACAAAAGTTAGGGATCAAACAGCCTACCCTATAGAGTGGAAGGAAGTCCCATTTCCACCTAAGTTCAAGCCATCAACCATTATGTTGTTTGACGGCAGCCTATCTCCGAGTCAGTATCTCAACTATTTTGAGTTAATGACTGATCAACTCCAACCGAACAATGCTCTACTCACTAGAGTATTCGTCGGGTGCTTGGCAGGTGCGGCCTATGACTGGTATCGTAGTTTGCTAGATGGTTGCATAACATCTTTAGTAGGATTCAAGTAAATGTTCCTGGAACAATTTTATGAGAGAACAAACGACATAACCATGTCGGCCCTCATCAAAATCAAACAACGACCCAATGAAACTGCTAAATGTTTCATCGAGTGCTTCCGTCGTGAGGCCCTCAAAATTCCTCTGGGTATTCTAGATGCATTGACTATAGATACATGGAAATCAAACTTGTTACCTATAGTCGGCATGTGGACTGGACTCACATAATTCCAAGACTGGGCCTCGTTCATAATAAGTGTTAGGATAGCAGAAGACAGTGCTGACAAGTTTAAACAACTAGGCATCTATATGCCTAATCTTGAAAGAGATGAACATTCTGCAACCAACATCGGCGGTCGTCAGAACAACCGTAAAGGCAAAGAAGCTTTAGCCATCAATGTCAAAGGCAAAAAAGTTGCCAAAAAAGGCGACCAAATACCAGTCGTGTCATATGACATCACTGGGTGATCATCTTACACGTTTGGATGCTACCTTCATCCCAGCGATAACTTTGCCTTCTTTTGCTAAAGTAGTTACAACAAAGCCAAAAATTAATTACTGGCCACCATTCCATCTATATAGTCAGTAGTCCCAAGAACTGATGACAAAGATAGGATATGATCTACAGAAAGCCCTGTTGACACAAAGTCACAGTCAACCAAATATTAACTATATTGACTAAATAATATCTGTATTTATTCAATACGACACACGACGTCTGCATAACAGTTCAAGACAGACGACAGCTCAGTCTCCGGCTCTCAGTATGTTTTCGAGTCTATATTTTATATTTTCATTGAGTCTAGACTTGTGTACTCTGAGTCTTGCTGAGCTCTTGACACTTAGTCTACAGCCTACCCAAAATCCCAAGCTCCACTGAACCAAACACTGCCCAAAAATCCCATTAGAACCACTCTGTGCTCTGGAGACAGAGTTCGGGCCGAACTCTGCCTCCACACAGAGTTCGGGCCGAACTCTGTCCCCTAGAAATCAGGAACCCTAATTTTAGGGTTAGCTGGTTGCTAGTTGTCCAACGGCCAAATTTTTGAATTTTCCTACCCGAATTCTGGCCGAATTCTGCCTATAAAAACACTATAAATAGGGCATGAATTCTCTCATTCCAATCCATCCAATCTTCTTTTCTCTTCTCTCTTATAAGCTCAAGTAAGCCATACCCTTCCCATCTACTAGCCACAAGCCTCCTAAGTGTCGAGTGCTCAGCATCTCTCAGTTAGGATTCTTGTGCAAGAGTCAAAGAAGTCGCTTGGACAATTCCAAGCAAATTGCCACTGCGATCATCTGTTAGAAGTTGACGTGCTCTTCTGAAGAAAAGGTACGGTTTGTAAACTACTATTTCATAAATAGTGGATTTAATCCTGAGCTAGAGTTCTCAGGCCTGGACTAGTCCTCCACGAGGGAAACCAGGTTAAAATCGCTGTGTTTGCGTATGCTCTTCTGCTCTTCATTTATTTTCCGCACTTTACTCCGATTATTTATTGTTGGTGAAAGAGTTATTTTTAATTGGCTATTTTTCTATATAAACTCTATTCACCCCTCTCTAGAGTTGCCAAACTGTTCTTCAATTGGTATCAGAGCTCTGTTCTCTTTATAAGGACTTACATCCTAAGAGCTGATCCATGGCAACCACACAATCCTTGATTTCCAATCATGGTGAAGGTCAGTCCACTCATAGGCCTCCCCTATTTGATGGGACAAACTACACATATTGGAAAACAAGGATGAGCTTCTATCTTAAGTCTCTAGACTTTGACCTGTGGACTGTCGTCACTGACGGTTACAAAAAGCCCGCCAGGATAGTTGTCGATGGTGACCTCATTGAGAAACCACACGACAAATATTCTGTCGAGGAGAAGAAACAGGCAAGTCTAGATGCTAGGGCTATTAATGCTTTATTCTGTGCTATAGACAGGAATGAGTTCAACAGGGTCTCTACATGCACCACTGCTCATGAAGTATGGAGACTTCTAGAAGTAACGCATGAAGGAACCACACAGGTCAAGGAATCTAAAATAAGCCGTCTCACTCAAGAATACGAAGCCTTCAAGATGAAGCCAAGTGAGACGATCACTCAAATGTTCACAAGATTCCTCGACAACATCAATCCTCTATCCTCGCTTGGAAAGCAGTACTCAAACCACGAGAAGATTCGTAAGTTGCTCAGAGGGTTACCAAAGATTTGGAACCCTAAGGTGACAGCCATCATAGAAGAGAACGATCTCACAACAATGTCAATGGAGACCTTGATGGGTAAACTCATGACTCACGAGCTTGACCTCAAGGACTTCGAAGAGCCAGCTCCGAAGACCAGGGAGATCGCACTCAAAGCTCATCAACGAAGAGCTAATCATGATGAGACCGAAGAAGATAATTCGGATGATGAAGACCAAGCTCTCATGGTTCGTAACTTCAGGAAATTCCTTCGCTTCAATCGAAGGAAGAAGGAATCTCAAGAAGACGATGAAGAAGAGCCAACTTGTTACGGTTGCAAGAAAACTGGACATGTCCGAAAAGACTGCCCACTCCTGAAGAAGAGCAACCGCTATGAGAAGCCATACAAAAGGAACTCATCAAGGAAATATGCCAACACAGGCATTTGGCATGAAAGTGAAGCGAGTGACTCCGAGGAAGAAAAGGACTCTCCTCAAGATACAGCTAATGTGTGCCTAATGGCAACTTCCAACAAGGTATCTAACGAAACTCTAGATGACTTCTCTTTTGATGAACTTGGCGATGCTTTCACTGATTTACTCGATGATCACAAAAAGGTCATCGGTAAATACAAATATGCCAAGGACAAAATCAAAAGTCTTGAAGATGAGATACAAAGAGTTTCTTTACTTCTTGATAATGTTAGAAACACGACACCCACTAATGACACTGATGAAGTATCCAAGCTTAAATTAAGCTTACATGATGCTGAAGCACGTATTGAGCAACAAACTCAAGAAATCACTACACTCAACACGTTGCTTGCTGAAGAAAAGAGTAGACACAAGATTTCCATGACTAAGATATATGGCTTAAATATTAAGGTTGATGAACTGCAAGCTGTTTCTAAAAGATTAGAAACCAAATTGGGTAAACAGGTTGTTCAACCTCAAACCCAATCACATGGGCACAACACCACTCATGCTAGTCAACCACGTCACTCTCATGCAGCACATAACTATGCATTTATATACACAAACTTTCACAAACCACGTGCACGTAAGAACAATTCTCACTCAGTACACAATCATCATGCACAAAGACACAATCAACATCACTCCACACATAGAAATCATCATGCCATGCCATATAGACAAAATCATCATGTCATACCATATAGACAAAATTATCATGCCATGCCATCTAGACAATATCAGCATATCACACATCATAGACATTACCATCATTCTATGCCTCATAGACACCATCACCATGCCACTTATTCTATGCATAATCATCTTCACCATGCTAACTCTTCACATCATGTCCATCCTCATCCTGTTGCATATAGATATTATTCTCATGCTCCTAGTATAAATAAGAATGCTATCTGTACTTATTGTGGATTACATGGACACATCTCACCACAGTACAGAGTTAGAAGACTTGTAGATAAAAAGATATATGCTTGGTTCCCAAAGACTAACTTTTCAGGACCCTCAAGAACTCGGGTACCAAAGGTCACATCTACTCTTGATGTAGGTGGACCTTCCCTCGTCAACTGAAAGTAAGTGGATTCTCGATAGTGGATGCTCGCGACATATGACGGGAGATGCAAATCTTTTTGCATCACTATCGATGAAGAGAGAAGGATACGTATCCTTCGGTAACAATCTCAAAGGGCACATTATAGGTAATGGTATCATTGGACATCCTCCTTCTCCTGTAATAAAGGATGTTTGCCTAGTGACCGAGTTAAAACATAACCTGCTCAGCATTTGTCATCTTGCTGATCATGGATATGATATTAACTTTGGACAAAACAGTTGCTACATCTATGATAGGTCAACAGGAAACATTACTTTTGAAGGGAAAAGAGAGGACAACATCTATATTTTCTATCTTTCTGTAAATACTAACAATGCAGGTAGACGTCTATATGCCCACAGAGACGAACGACTACTTTGGCACCAGCGTCTTGGTCACGCCAACATGGATGCTATATCCAGGCTTTCTACCAAGAAGCTAGTGAGAGGATTGCCTGACATCACATTCAAAAAGGACACGGTATGTGCCGAATGTGAACTAAACAAGGCAACTAAATCTTCGTTTCATTCCATCAACTCTGTAAGTACTACTAGACCCTTGCAATTACTTCATATGGATTTATTTGGTCCTAGTAGAATAGCTAGCCTTGGTGGCAAACTTTATGCATTTGTTATTGTTGATGATTTTTCAAGATTTACTTGGGTTTTCTTTCTCGCTAATAAGAGCGATGCTATTTCTATTTTCAAAGTTTTTGTGAAGAAAGTTCAAAACGAAAAAGGCTACATGATTACTCGAATCCGAAGTGATCATGGAGGCGAATTCGTAAATTATGATTTTGAAAATTTTTGTAATGCAAATGGTTTTGATCATGAATTTTCTTGTCCTAGAACTCCTCAACAAAATGGTGTTGTGGAGCGGAAGAATAGAACTCTCGGCAATATGGCCAGAGTCATGTTGAATAAATTTTCACTTCCGAATACTTTTGGGCAGAAGCTGTCAGTACAGCATGCCACATTTTGAATAGGGTGCTAATTCGTCCCATTACGAAGAAAATACCCTATGAGCTTTGGTTTGGGAGAACCCCCAATGTTTCTTATTTTAAAGTTTTTGGTTGTAGATGTTTTATCCTTAACACCAAAACAACTTAGGCAAATTTGATGCCAAAGCTGACGATGGTATCTTTCTTGGTTATGCCGCCAAGAGTAAGGGATATAGAGTTTTTAATAAACGCTCACTTATTGTGGAAGAGTCAACAAATGTGACTTTTGATGAAGACAACAGTGCAGTAAGTACTCTTGATGATGACGTTGAGCCATCAACTTCTACTCCAATGAATACTTCAACCGAAACTAATTCTCTGGAGGGTTTGCCTAAGAAATTCTCTTTCAAACCTTCTCATCCAGAAAATTTAGTTATAGGAGAAGTTTTACGTGGAGTAACTACTAGATCATCACTAAGAGACTCCGTTGCTAACACTGCCTTCATTTCACAAGTAGAGCCTAAAAACATTTCTGAAGCTTTTAATGATAGATTTTGGATTTCTGCTATGCAAGAAGAACTCAACCAATTCGAGAGAAGCCAAGTATGGGAACTTATTCCTAGACCGGTTAATCACTCGATAGTTGGTACTAAATGGGTTTTTAGAAACAAAGTAAATGAAGATGGTTCAGTCACACGTAACAAAGCTCGTCTAGGAGCTCAAGGATACAACCAAGAGGAAGGTATCGACTACGATGAGACGTATGCTCCTGTTGCTAGACTAGAATCCATTCAGATGCTTTGTGCTTTTGCTAATTTTCAAAACTTTAAATTATTTCAAATGGATGTGAAAAGTGCTTTCTTGAATGGTTTTATTAAGGAGGAAGTTTATGTGAAACAACCTCCTGGCTTTGAAAATCACAAATTTCCCGACCACGTGTTCAAGCTAAAGAAAGCGCTTTATGGCCTCAAACAAGCCCCCAGAGCTTGGTATGAAAGGCTAAGTAGCTTCTTACTTGAGAAAGGTTTTTCAAAAGGGAAAATTGACACTACACTGTTTATAAAATCTTTTAAAGACACTATTCTGTTGATTCAAATTTATGTTGATGATATCATTTTTGGTTCTACTGATGAAACCCTCTGTCAAGAATTTGCCAAGTGTATGCAGACAGAATTTGAGATGAGCATGATAGGAGAGCTCAACTACTTTCTTGGTTTGCAAGTGAAACAAATGGCTAATGGAACTTTCATCTGCCAATCGAAGTATACCAAGGACATGCTGAAGAAGTTCGATCTTGACAACGTCAAACCAATCAGCACGCCAATGGCTACTTCAACCAAACTCGAACCAGATGAGAGCGGCAAACCCGTTGATCAACGTAAGTATCGAGGTATGATAGGAAACTTACTCTATTTAACTGCTAGTCGTCCGGATATCATGTTCAGTGTTTGTCTATGTGCTAGATATCAAGCTAATCCTAAGGAATCACACATGACCGCAGTTAAGCGTATCTTTCGATACCTTAAGGGTACGGTTACAGTAGGCCTATGGTATCCCAAGTTAACATCATTTGATCTTATTGGTTATTCCGATGCTGACTTCGCTGGATGCAAGGTCGACCGTAAAAGTATGAGCGGCACGTGTCATTTATTAGGAAAAGCTTTAGTCTCCTGGTTTAGCAAGAAGCAGAACTCTGTCGCACTATCCACAACAGAAGCTGAATACATAGCAGCTGGGCGTTGTTGTGCACAAATTCTGTGGATGAAGCAAACCCTTGAAGACTATAAGTTATCTTTTATGCATATTCCTATATTCTGTGACAATACTAGTGCCATTAATTTGACTAAGAACCCTGTCTGCCACTCACGCACTAAACACATTGAGATCAGACACCACTTTTTGTGTGATCATCAGCAAAATGGCACGATTAACTTAGAATTTATCGACACTGATCATCAGCTAGCAGATTTCTTTACTAAGCCATTATCCGAAGAGCGCTTCAATTTCCTATGTCGTGAACTCGGAATTTTGGATGAAGCAGTTATAAGTTGAGACTCGCCTGCGTAAATATCGAGTATATTTTGATTCTTTTACGACAAATTTGGTATGGGTACAAGCCGAAAGGGTCCTTCTGACAACAAGGCGTAAAAGCCTAAGCGACACGGTGTACTAGTCCTCAGGACTACCGCTAGCTGGGATCCGGCCCCTGCAGCTAACCCATGGCAAATTTGAAATATTGAATTACAATATATTTCCTTGTTTATTATATGGTTTGTTTCGACTTAATACTGTCTAATTATTACATTCTATAGTTCATTCTGACTTTTGAGTACCTCTCTATGTACATCATTGATTTCATCAAACTTTTATCCTCAACCATCACTTTTCTTCAACACTTAACCAATTTTTCTATCTTTTCAGCCTGTTTTCTGTTCTGGACCACTAATCCAGAACTCAGGCCGAACTCTGCCCCCAACAGAGTTCGGGCCGAGTTCGGTCCAATTGTTCCAGAGTCGGGATCAGCCTCTGCCGTTGGATTATTTTAGATCATACGGTCAGAATTTCTTCCGACCAAAGAAAACCCTCTCTTATATTTCGGGTTTTCTTCTCTCTCCTTCACTATTGCCTCCTTCCTCACCTCTCCAAATGCTTTCCTTCAAACCCTAACCCTAGTTTTTGATCTAGAGTGCTCCATTACTCCTCAAAATCAAGGGAAAGGAGTTTCTCATCATTCTCTTCCACTGTTTATTGATTATTTGAGGTATCATTCTTGTCTTCTATACTTCACACTATCAAGTTTTTATGGCTCCTCGCTTGTTCAATCGTGGAAAGAGGATTCGAACTGAGAGTGTTTCCTCTTCGGATTCTCCTCCAACGAATGAACAGATCATTGAACAACTTCAACATCCTCATCCTTTGTTCAACCTACCTCATCCTCGAAATCCTTCTACCTATGACAACCAATTATTTGTCTCACTAGATGCCTCAAACAACTGGTTTAGTGACTATCGGAATCGTCAGGTATTCGCAGGACATCCTATTAATTTTTCTATCTTCTCTCAATATGATGCTTTATTTCATGACCTCTGTTTTGATGAGCTTGTCACTACCACTTCTGCTATCTATCGTCATGCTGTCCAAATGTTCTACTGCAACATGACCTTTGATGATCTCCATATTTATTCACGAGTTGCAGGTATCAATATATCTTTTGATGACTTTGACTTAGCCGAATATCTTGATCTTCAAGAGCCCAATTCTTGGGAAAAGCTAGTTGACGCTCGCTCGTTCCGTTTTCCCGACAGAATTTCCCTTGAGAGCTTCAAGGACGATTTGTGTACTCCATACACACGTCCTCGCAAGCTTATGGCTAAATATCTCAACCCATATTTTTCTGATCTTCATTGGATTATCTCTAACACCATTCTACCCAAAACAGGTTCCCATGATGACATCACTTATCTTGAGATATCTGCTCTTTATCATCTTCACTTTGGAATTTCTTTCAATCTTCCACGTACAATGATGGACTGGATGATTCACTGTAGGAAGAAACCACGAGCTCTGGTTTATCCTTTGTACCTTCCTATGATCTTTTGTGCATTTAACATACCACTTGATATCTGTCCGTTCTTGCCTGCTCCTACTTTCCTGTCCAAGGCACGACGTACTCAAGCAGTCGTCGCCTCTCCTGAGGCTTCTGAGCATTCTGATGATGAAGAGCCAGACGCCCCTCCACTCGGTCAGGATGCACCTCCTCCACCTGCCACTCTTGACTCCATCCAGACCATGCTCCGGGATCGTTTCGACTTAGAGGACGATCGGTGGGCTCAGATGGACTACCGTACTACCCTGCAGATGAGTGCACTCAGCAACTCGCTGCATGATATTCGGTACTCCATGTCCCATCATCCTACTATGCCCATTCCCATGCAGCGGGATCCCGATCGTGAGGGCTATCGTATTGATGATCCGTGGGTCATGCGTTACCTGGATCCGGGTGCTGCTTTTGTGGATCCCAGACGTTTTGACACTCCTGGACCATCTCGTGCTCCATGATGGAGATTGGCTACTATCTGCTGCTGCTGCTACTGATGATGATCTTAGTTATTGCTTTTTGATTTCAGTTATTTAGTTTATTATGGATTTATGTACTTGGATTTATGTAGTTAAACTCTGGTTGTGTGCTTTACATTTGATTTTGTGGATGACATTTTATGCTCATTATGGTAGTTTCACTTTATGCTAGTGCTTCTATACTGTTTCTTCTCTGCTTGGTGTGGTTGTATTACTATTATTGTCTATTGCAGTTTTTCTATTATTCATTTATCTGCAGTCTATATTGCTAACTGCCAAAAGGGGGAGAACTATGTATATTCTGCCTGGATATATATGGCTGGATATACTTGTTTGGTATCAGATCCTATCTTTTCGTATTTCTGTGCTTGTTTGTGCTTTTTGGGAGATATTATACAGGTTCCATGCACTATTTACGGGGGAGCTATTGCTTTTAGCTCAGCACTGTTCACTGATTACGGGGGAGCTATTACATTCTAGCTCGGCATCAAGTATGGGGGAGCTATGTTGCTATAATCAACTGTGTCCAGGTATGAATATTGAATATACATATATTATTTTGTCAATTATCAATATGGGGGAGATTGTTGACACAAAGTCACAGTCAACCAAATATTGACTACATTGGCTAAATAATATCTGTATTTATTCAATACGACACACGACGTCTGCATAATAGTTCAAGACAGACGACAGCTCAGTCTCCGGCTCTCAGTGTGTTTTCGAGTCTGTATTTTATATTTTCATTGAGTCTAGACTTGTGTACTCTGAGTCTTGCTGAGCTCTTGACACTTAGTCTACAGCCTACCCAAAATCCTAAGCTCCACTGAACCAAACACTGCCCAAAAATCCCATTAGAACCACTCTGTGCTCTGGAGACAGAGTTCGGGCCGAACTCTGCCTCCACACAGAGTTCGGGCCGAACTCTGTCCCCTAGAAATCAGGAACCCTAATTTTAGGGTTAGCTGGTTGCTAGTTGTCCAACGGCCAAATTTTTGAATTTTTCTACCCGAATTCTGGCCAAATTCTGCCTATAAAAACACTATAAATAGGGCATGAATTCTCTCATTCCAATCCATCCAATCTTCTTTTCTCTTCTCTCTTATAAGCTCAAGTAAGCCATACCCTTCCCATCTACTAGCCACAAGCCTCCTAAGTGTCGAGTGCTCATCATCTCTCAGTTAGGATTCTTGTGCAAGAGTCGAAGAAGTCGCTTGGACAATTCTAAGCAAATCGCCACTGCGATCATCTGTTAGAAGTTGACGTGCTCTTCTGAAGAAAAGGCACGGGTTGTAAACTACTATTTCACAAATAGTGGATTTAATCCTGAGCTAGAGTTCTCAGGCCTGGACTAGTCCTCCACGAGGAAAACCAGGTTAAAATTGCTGTGTTTGCGTATGCTCTTCTGCTCTTTATTTATTTTCCGCACTTTACTCTGATTATTTATTGTTGGTGAAAGAGTTATTTTTAATTGGCTATTTTTCTATATAAACTCTATTCACCCCCCTCTAGAGTTGCCAAACTGTTCTTCAAGCCCCTAGCTTAAATAATGGAAAAGGTTCTTCTATACCCCTTTCTCTACGCCTTCAACACAATCAGTCCCGTATTGGACTATAATTTTGAACAAATTCGTCCTATCAAAAGAAGTCTTCCAGAGGCAAAACTAGGATGAAGAACTGTAACATGGTGTACTTTGTACTAGTACCAGAAGAAGAAGCCATGACCGGTACCCAATCTGGGAGGCTCTATCTTAGAGATTATCCAGATGGACAAGAGAATACAAGCACTCCTCCCCCAGTCTCTGATGCCCCGTCGGCATCTTCTCCTCCGTCGACAACGATCCTTCGACGTTATCGCCTCGAGCGGAACTAGTTCCTCATAAACCAACAATGGCTGACAAAGGCAAACAGTCAGTTCGCTTCGATAAAATAATAAAGAAAACTCCATCTCTTGGACTTGAAAAGCTGTATAACATTGACATATTGGGTCAACTCGCCAATACTCTGGCAAGGTTATCAATTTTCGAACTCCTACATTTCTCAAGGGAAATCCGAGGGAAGTTATGTAAAGCTTTAATACAAGTAGACGATTGTCTAGCCCATCTTAAGAAACTAGACGAGGAACCGATGGCATGCTCCCACTGTCGTACCGTGGTGTAGTTGATCCCCAATATCACCTTCACTCAAGATGATATGCTTCTGGAAGACAATCGACTGACCGACCTCTCTGCTATACCGGATATGTTGATACTATAAAGGTCGATCGCATTCTAATCGACCTAGGATCTGCACTCAGTATTATGCCAGAGGCTCTATTAGATGCTCTGAAGATGCCAGTCCATAATCTCTCTGCAACAATCACGACTATTTTGGGGTTCAATTCTGGAAGAAGTGAACCATTGGAAAAGATTCCCCCAAAAGTCCAAATAGGCAATCTCCGTACGAAGGTCACTTTCTATGTGATTGACAATCACGTCTCCTACAACATCTTGTTGGACTCCATAATGCCTCCACTCTCTGTCAATGCTTCAAGTATGTTGATGACAATGGAGAAGTTCGAAAGGAAGTGGCTGATCTTAACACTTTTCGAAGCATCGAAGCATATTTTACGGACTCCAGTATGTACAAAAAAGAGTTCATGAAAGTAGTACTGGCCATGGACACTGAAGAAGAACGTCAAGAGAATCCGGATGATGTCCTACTAATTCCGGTCAAAGGACGTACTTCTTGTCCTTCATCTTCTCAGATGCTAACTATTATTCTCTCTCCTTCTGACAAGCATCCACTTACTGAAAAGATAGAGTATAGGGAGCTCACCTCTTCTGAGCCTCTTGTTGTCGACCATCGTCGTAATAAACCTTCTCCTTCTCCTTCCCCTCCACTTGTTATCAATCTTAGCAAGCTATCGGCTAAGATCAAGAGCAATGTGTAAATGATGATGTACTTATTAATAAAGTATTATATCCTTTACAGTATACCGATGTCAATTACTATACTCGATGTTATCTAGAAATCCTGGATAACATCAAACCACTTACATTAGGGACAGTTCAACCTCTTCAAGACGAAGTATCACTAGAATCAGTACAATATTCATTATTTATGGTTCCCTTCCGGAGGAAAGATGAACATCTTATTCTCTTCAGCAAAGGATTGAATCACAAGGCTATATCTGATAGCGATGCTGAAAATAACAATAATGGTCGACTTCAACTATGTCATTATAGTCAATAATCAAAGAACATTATACAAAAGATGGGCTACAACTTCAAAACTAACCTCAATGGTGGTAGGGGAAGGCAAACTCCTATTCGTATACCTGCTCCAAAAGGAAAGTCGCTATAATATTACAACAAAACAAAGCATAGGTTAGGCTGCACCTCGTCGATCATGACCCCAGACGCTTCTGAGTCTGACAAAGAAGAGCGATCTAATTCTTCTGACTCTGTATTATGGGATTCGGACACCAGCATAGGTCATGTCCATCGGGTGACCTTATCTTCTAATATGGTGACCTTCGAGTTCCCAGAAGATGATGACGACTTCGTCGAAGCCCCAAAATCTGATCCTTGGGCACAAATAATGGATACTCAATGAGAACTTTGTTTTGTGCAGCATGAACCACCTATCGAAGATCAGTTGGTCCAGGTCGATGTCGGAGATGAAGCTTTTCCAAGGCCAATCTTCATCAGCAAAAGTCTTCCTGAAGCGGATAAACAAGAACTGATCTAGCTCATTCGAGAATACATTGACGTATTCGCCTAGAGCTATGAGGATATACTAGGATTAGATCCTTAGATCGCTGCCCACAAGCTTAACATCCTGCCAAGTGCGAGTCTAGTTAAACAACAACATAATCTATTTTGACCTGTTATGATGGATGCTATAGAATCTGAAGTCAAGAAGCTTATCGCTTGTGGCTTTGTCAGAGAAGAACAACATCCAGACTGGGTGGCTAATGTCGTCCCAGTTATGAAGAAAATAGGAAAGGTCCAAGTCTGCATCGACTTTAGAGACCTTAATGAAGATTGTCCTAAGGATGAGTTCCCTCTTCCGATCACTGATGTCATGATCGACAACACTTGCAGGTTTGACCAGATGACTTTCATGGATGGGTTTTTTCGGATATAATTATTTCAGGATGAACCCTGAAGATAAAAAACATACATCTTTCCGCACTCCTCTAGGGGTCTATTGTTACACAGTTATGCCGTTTAGTCTCAAGAACACTGGTACAACCTATCGGTAGGCCATGAGAACCATCTTTCGTGAGCATTTACGAAAGACAGTCGAATGTTATGTCGACGATATTGTTGTTAAATGTCGTCTAAAGGAAGATCACATCCAAGACCTAAGAACTATTTTCGATCTAATGCACTAGCATCAACTCAAGATGAATCACACTCATTCCTGGGAGTCTCTAGTAGCAAATTCTTCGAATTCGTTATTACCTCTAAGGGTATACACGTTGATCCCGAGAAAGTCAAAGCCACTCGAGAGATGCATTCTCCATGCAACCCAAAAGAGCTACGAGGATTCCATGGATGGCTTGCATACATCAGAAGATTCATCTCAAATCTCTTTGGACGCTGCAGACCGTTCACTCAAGTAATAAAAAAAGGCGTATCTTTCGTTTGGACCGATGAATGCCAATAAGCATTTAAAGACATAAAGCGATACTTGATGAACCCTCTAGTCCTAGTACCTCCAGTCACAGAAATACCCTTCCTGATGTGTGTTTGAGTAGGATCATTCTCTAGGTGCCTTACTAGCTCAGAAGAACAAGGAAGGTCATGAGCAAGCCAACTATTATCTCAGTCGTACGATGATCGGTGCTGAACAATGATACAACCTAGTAGAAAAAAGAATGTTTAGCCCTGATGTTCGTTGTTCAGAAAATATGACATTATATCATGGGTCAAACCCTTTATGTCATCTACAGAGTCAACCCTCTATGAATCTTGATGAAGAAACCCAGTACACTCAATTCCAGACTCGTTATGTGGCCATATTACTGGCACAGTATGATATGGTTTATGTCCTACAAAAGTCCATTAAGGTTCAAGCCCTAGCCGACTTCTTGGCTGCTCATCCGATCCCTGAGACATCTAAACTCTACGACGAAATTCTTGGTGAAACTATGGATTCTAACATAATTTCAGAAGGAATCTTTGCTTGGCATTTATTTTTTTTGATGGTGCCTCTGGAATCGGACCCAAGGGCACTATCGTCGCTGGAGTTGGAATCATTTTGATATATCTAGGAGGACTGTCCATTCAGAGAGCGTACTCTTTGGACGAGCCATGCTTTAATAATGTTGCTGAATATAATGCTATACTCATCGGTCCCAAATTAGCCAAACAATTGGATATCGAATACCTTGAAGTCTACAGAGATTCTAAACTGATTGTTAATCAGGTTAGAGGCACATATGAAGTTCGGTATTAAGATCTCGTTTCATATCATGCATCAGCAGTCAAACTGGCTACATCATTCAAAGGCTTCTTTATTGAACATGTACGTCGAGCATACAATATAGAAGCTGATGTGCTTGCTAATCTAGCATCAGTATTAGCGATCCCTGTAAAAAGACAACAGATGATTGTCATCACCAACAGGTAGTTACTCTGCATCGAGAATAATTTGTATTTATAATTTAGCAATTCAGTTGAAGTTTGCACTACAAGTGAAGACTAGAGAGCTCCTTTCATCGACTTTTTGGTACATGACATTCTACCTGAAGATCCCAAAGAAGTCATGATAATTCATCGACGATCACTCCGATTCTACTACAATCACACCTCTAAAACACTCTATCGACGATTATATGATGGTATGCTCTTATGCTGTCTTGTGGGAGATGAAACTAAGAAGATACTACGTGAAGCTAACGATGGTGTCTGTGGTGCACATCAGCTTGGTCCTAAGCTACAAGATCGGATTCAACACATGGGATATTATTGGCCAACCATGGTGTCAGATGCCATTGAATATTGAAGAAAATGCCCAGCATGTCAAATCTATACGGATTTCATTCATCAACCTTTAGAATTTCTGTATTTGGCTGCAGCATCATGGCCCTTTGAAGCTTGGGGCATGGATGTCATTGGTTCTATTAATATGCCATCATCTCGAGGATATCAGTTTATCCTAGCTATCACTGATTACTTCTCAAAATGGGCCGAAGCTATCCCTTTTTCTGAAGTCAAGAAAAGTAGTGTCATCAACTTCATCAAATATCATGTGATTTATTGATTCGACGTTCCTCAGCGAATCATCCATGATAATGGACCTCAGTTCATCAGCCAGAAGTTCACTCAATTTTGTGATGATAACCGGATCAACAATATTGCTTCTACAGCCTACAATCTCGCAGCTAACGGTTTAGCAAAAGTATTCAACAAAATGATCATCAAGCTTCTTAAGAAGTTCATTTCCACCAACAAACATAACTAGAGTGAAAAGCTTGGAGAATTTTTATGGGCTTACCGTACTACTATACGCACTCCGACTGGCTGTACACCTTTCTCTTTGGTGTATAGATGTAAAGTTGTCCTACTGTTGGAGATTCAAATTCCATCATTGAGAATTGCTATTGCCAGCGAACTCACAACAGAAAACAATGACCGTCTCCGACTTCAGGAGCTTGAAGAGTTTGACGAGAAACAGCTACGAGCTCAACAACACATCGAGCTATATCAAGCCCGTATCTCATAAGCCTTCAACCGTAAAGTCAATGTATGAGCATTTCAAAAAGGCGAGCTAGTCCTTACGGTCAGACATCCTATGACTATGACACATATGAGCAAAGGAAAGTTCGAACCAAAAAAGGAGAGTCCCTACGTTATAAGCAAAGTTTTCTCTAATGGAGCTTATCAACTGTCTGGGATGGATGGTCGAATCGCTATGATGCATATCAACGATAAATTTCTAAAGAAGTAACATGTTTGAAAGTATATACTGTACTTTCTAACAAATATTGTACATACTTCAAATCTTTGAATCTCCAGTGGAGTCTATCCATATCTTACCATCATTGACAACGTCTACAACATAATTACAAACATCATCTTTTGAAACCCAATTGTTTTAAAAGATATCATGTTCTTGAGTCCTAGCTGGCTCAGGGATCATCATTAGATGTACAAATTCAGGCCCATATTACCTCTGAATTCTGCTATCTACATTAACGACTTGTCACCTATGAGTTCTATTATCTACATAATGACTTGTCTGAACTCTACTATCTGTATCAATGACTAATTATGGAACCCAAATACGCAAAAGATAGTAAATCTAAAAAATTCTAACAAATAAGCAAACTGAAATGTTCTTTATTTACTTTTCCATAAGAAGGAGTAAAGGACTATAATGGAAGCAAACTACACCTTGGAATATATGAAAGCTACATTTAAACAATAAACATTGAAGATGTGATGCTTTTATTCATTTTCTCGCGGATGAGCATGATAGGGGAAGTACCATCCCCTCAATAATCGTATATATGAAGGATCCAGCTGATCAAGGTCTTCAGGATTTTGCTGACTAGAGCTTCTTATACTACTTTCTTCTGGTGCTGGCTCTTCCTTGATAGCCACTTCGACTTTTGAAATTATTTCTTCCGTGACAGTGACTCCAATTTTAGGAGTTATTTCCTTCTCATTGGTCATCGGCTCCTTTTTGATAGAAGGAGATAGTACTTCCTCTTTGACGGCAGCCTCGGCTTTTGGTGTCACCATCAACACTGCGGAAGGCAAAAGAAAAGAAAAGTTAGAATCATAAAAGATTATTCTTACAAAAATCAAGTGATTTTAACTTTGCACAAATCTCGCAAATAACAGAGTGCTAGTCTCTAAATGGCGTACATGGCATGACAGTTCTAAATTCTCGCGACAGTTTATGTGCATGAATTGACAAATTGTGCATGGTACGACGCACTTTGAGTAAACAAAGGGCGTGTACATTTTGTTTAATAATCAACACTCTGAAAGAGGTGATTTATGCTAGAAATAGTGCAACGCCAATCAACACTCTGAAAGAGGCGATTGACGCCGACTTAGTTCGCGGCAACCATTAGATGGCGCCGACTCTCGAATCACACCAGCTGTACTGCTCGTCTTCTCCGACTAGTTTCTCACTTCGAGAGCGGGGTTGACCTTTTCGTCTCTCGTTGTCGTCGACACGTCCTGCGACATCCTCAATGATGGTACGCATGACGTTGCTCCGACAACTTTCTTGTTTTTTTCGGCTAAAGATCTCTTGGTGGCCATTTGATCAGATGGAATGATTTGAAAGATCGAGAGGAAGAAGAACATGGAGAGTTTGAGGGAGGAAATTTCTAAGAGTTTTCTCTCTTTTATCAGCTATTTATAGCCTAAAAGCTATCCGTAACAGTCGCACCAATCGAGCTTAAAAGTCGAAGACGGTTACAACTCTGGCTTGCACCATTTACACAAAAAGGATTTTTATTCAAAGTATTCCAAATTTTAAGGTTTTTCAAATTTGAAAACTTTGAAGGGGGTCTTGTAGAAGCTCACAAAGTATAAACATCATCATGTACTACTCATAATTGGCGCTAGTACTTAAATAGTCAAATGGTGCCAGACAGCAGATCGTGCGTAACATCCATTGGGGCTAGCTGATACGTGGCAAGCTTCTTCGAGAAGCTGAAATAGTTTTCATCATAACCGACAGCATGTCAGTCGAGAAAAATATGTTTCGAATCCAAATGCACGACGATTGAGGAGATTGTGTCAGATTTAGTATAATGACTTACAGCTTCCTCGTGCTATTTACAGTTGGTACGAGGTAATCAATAAATTATACAGGGTGCATTAAAACAATAAATAGTGCTCAACGCCATTTGACAGTGCCATTATCCGAACAAATCATCGAGAAGAAGTTAGATGACGTGGCATATACGCCACTAATATCGAATAATGTGTACATGACACTGCCCACAACCAAACGCATCTCTATCATAGAATGCCACGTGTCCAAAAAGTTAAACCAACCGTTTGTGCGACTGGATGAATGGCATACCAAATACAGTGTGCGCCAATCAAGATAACTACTTAACAATTATCTCTAAACTATATAAATAGAGTTTCAAATCACTTCATAAGCATCACTAATGATCATAATCTCCTGAGCACTTGATGCAGCACTCTCTAAAGCCTTTCTTCTTCGATATCGCATCATCCAAAGGATAAAGTGATCATCTTCTGATCAGATTCCTATAGTTGTACTTCCCCAGAAATCAACTTGTACTCTTGTACACACTCTTCTCAATTTGTAATCAAACAACTTTTGTTTTTGCAAACAGTACTAACCGTTATACGTCAATTGATACAAGAAGGACTCCAGGTGCAAGGAAGCTGATCGATTTTATGCATTACGTACGGTTTCAGAGGTTGTTTATGGTGCAAGAGATTGCCGAAAACATGAGTTGGCAAATATGAGAATTGATCGAAGGAGTGTTGGACCATCCATCCGAGAAGCATAGAAGCACTTTGATTGAGAGTATCCCGATTTTGCTTTGGATTCGTAAAATGTCAGATTAGGCTCTCCTCCGATGATGTCACCCCATTCGAACTTTCGGGATACCATATTCGTGTTGGCCTGTAATTGTCACTCCGTACAACCTACCATCTTGGATGTCCATGAAGACTCCATGTATGTTCATAATAGTTATCATTTCATGTCCGAACAATCCAAAGAGGAACATCAAAGTGTACTTACAATTGTTGATAGATGAGTTGAATCGTTATCATTTTCATATGAAGGAAGCACTTATGTGGACCATCAAAAACTTATCAACCTATAAAATGTTTTTGGGATGAAGCACCTATGGTCGTCTCGCATGTCCGTATTGCATGTACCATACTAAGGCTTTCCATTTGAAACACGGAGGAAAATTATGCTTCTTTGATTATCACCAAGAGTTCCTGTCGAAGGATCATCCGTTCCGGAGGAACATTAATGCTTTTTTTTTCCAGCATTGTGGAGAAGGCCAATCCACCACTATGGTGTGGAGACACGAGAAGGTCAAAGATTTTTTAAGGTCTATCGAAGAGCCTAAAAAAGGATACAATTGTGATGGATTTGGTCGTACTCATTATTGGACAAAAAGAAGTATATTCTGGGACTTGTTATATTGGAGCACCAATCTTATTAGACATAACCTTGATGTCATACATATCGAGAAGAATGTGTTGAGCAATATAATTAATACTGTTATGGACGTAAAAAGAAAGACGAAAGACAATTCCAAGGCCCGGTTGGACATGGAAGATATATACAAACCCCATGTGTTACATTCCATAAAGGAAGGCAACGGGAAGTATAAGAAGCCTAAGTCATTTTTTTTACTGGACAAGAAGGATAAGAAAGACTTTGTAGATGGATTCAGGGCCTAAAGCTCTAGACGAGAACGTGTCGAATCTGAGAAGATACGTTGACCCAAAGGCGAACAAACTGACGGGTGTGAAGAGCCATGACTATCATATATTCATGGAGAGGTTATTCCGATTGTATTTTAGGAATTCTTACAGCAGGTCATTTAGGATCCGTTAACAAATCTAAGCATATTCGTCAAAGATTTTTGTTATACTAAGTTGCTTGTCAATCGTATAGAAAAGCAAGAGAAGGATATTACGATAATACTGTGTAAGCTTGAAAAAGTGTTAAAGAAACTGAGGTTTCCCAGGAACACTAATTGGTGTGCGTATTGATCGATAGAAAGTTAACAGATTTAAAACGTGTTTTAACCATTCATAGGCGAAAACGAAGGTTCACGAATTATACCTACAATGAGAAGAAGACGACATTTTCCAACAACCTCGAGCAGTCAGCGACCCCAAGATTTTCTGTGACGTATTTCTTCTTCGGGTTGGACTTCGTATGGACGACGAGCGCCCAACCTTTTCTTTTCTTGGCTGTCCTTCCCTTCTCTCCTCTAGTGACAAACAAATTTGAAAAACATGCTCTTCTTATGATATATATGACGACTAGAGAATAGAGGGTATATATAGGATACAACAGGTATCGTGAGAAAAAAAATTAGGTTTAGGTTTCCTAATGGGTCTAGGTATCCCGTGTTCAGCCTGAACACACAACCAAGGCCTTTAACAATAGCTCGGTCCATTAAAGAGATACTATTGTACTACCTTGATAATCCTAAATTACATTTATGGGCTCCTTCTTATTATATGCTTGTTTATCTTCCCATATTAAGATATAGAATGTTTGTCAATCAAAATAAGTTACTGATAACTATGTTGATCGACATCTTTTATCCTTACGTAGTACCACTCAACTTTATTTGTCATGTCGGATATAATCCACCTGCAGGATTTACATAACAATACTTATGAGTTCCTTAAGGGGACATCAGGAACCAGATGTATAAGAACATGGATTCTTTTATAATTAATAGCCCATCATATACCCATAATGTTATTACCCAATTCATAGAGTTTATTGACTCATTATGAATCTCACTCTTTTATGAATTAAAGTAATACACACTATATATACATATCTGTTATTATATCCAGATTAAGAGCACAAGCATCCATAATAACAGAGGTATTTGTTCTCTTATGTAGTTAGTACAAAGAGAACAACCTCAAGTGGTCATGTTAAATACACACAAAGTGCATTATTATAAACCTATAGTCAAGATAGACTAATGGCATATTACACTACAACCTTATCAATGGTTTGTACAAATCTATCTAGATTGTGAACTATTTATATATTCTACAAGGGACTGATAATATGATGTTATGTGTGTCACCACACACCATATTATCTACAATGTAGAATATTAGACACTTGTATTGACATATAACAAACATAAATGCCAACATTTGCCCATATGATTCTCATTCAAAAATAATAGGAAAATATAGTTAATACAAATTGATGCTTTTAGTATATAACCCTAACAATTTTCCACTTATACTCTAAGCATTACTTTTTAGTATCCTATTACAAATCTTTCATTTATACCTAAAGATATTGGGCCATGCATCTGACTCCCTTTCCCTCAACATGACTATTGAAAGCCTTTGCTAGTAAGCTCTTTGTAAAGGGATCAGCTAGGTTGTCTGCTGATGCTATCGTGGTCACAACAACATCTCCTATATTTTTGATATCTCATATCAGGTGGTACTTGCGCTCAATGTGTGTACCTGTCTTATGGACTCGTGGTTCCTTCGAGTTTGCAATTGCACCACTATTATCACAATAAAGTATAATAGTCTTAGGCAAACTAGTACCACATCTGTTGGCACATCGATTTTGATACATTGTTCACAATAACCCTTGTACGTCTTTAGTTTGTACTTTTCACAGGCACTTCCAAAAAAAAAAGAATAGAAGAAAGGAATCTCCATGCAAATTCCATGAAGCTTATCAAAGACCATGGAGCTCATGCAATTCTCCATTATCAAGATGATGATATACTACAACAAAGAGAAATGCTAAAGACTATGAAGTAGACCATGCAAAAAGATCTAGCTTGAAGTCTACAAAGAAAACGGTTCTTATCCCTGTTTTTTTCCTGAGTCTATAAATGTCTAGGAATCTATGTACACACTTTGCTAAGATGACAAACATAAAGAAAGAAATGGTAAAGTAAAGTCATTCAGAGGAGACAGAAAATTTGCCGGATTTTCAGATAAATTCGCCGGATAATCCGATCGCTCACAGCAAGTTATTAAGCCAAAGTTCGGATAATCCGACGGACATCCGCGGAAATCCGTCAGATAAACCGATCGCTCACAGCAAGTTAGTGAGCAGAAGTTCGGATAATCCGACGGACATCCGCGGAACTCCTGCGGATTATCCGAACCTCTTACAGCAAGTTTGTGAGCTATAGTTTGGATCATCCGCCGAATTTTTGCTGAAGTCTGACGGATAATCCGTTTGACTTATTTATAACTTTTGAATTCAAATCCAATGGCATCTGGCAGCTGCATTTAATGCATCTAACGGCTCTTTTTATGACCGTTACTATTGACCGGATAATCCGACGAATTTTCGTTGAAATCCGGCAGATAATCCGGTTGATGGATGAATGGCCTTTATGACTTTGGATTTGTATAAAAGGGGCTTTAGTCGCTCCTCTTAAAGGCTATCTCTTCCAAGCTTTAAATTTTCTCAACCACAAAAGAGCTTCACCATTACTACTCTACTCAATCTTCAATTGTCATCCAACCCAAAAGTGCTAGAGTTTAACAAGAGCTTTATTCTTCGATCTTCAAGTGTTTAGAAGATCAAAGCATCCTTTTCTTTTCCTACTTGAAGTTGGCGAGCCTTCGTAAGAAAACTCGTGTGTTGAAGTTGGCGAGTTCTTCGGATCCAAACCCGTGTTGAAGTTGGTGAGTTCTTCGGATCCAAACTCGTGTGTACTATTTTATTAAATAGTAGATTTAATCCAGAGAGAGTTCCGGGATTGGATTGCCTCAAGCGAGGATACCAGGATACATCTTGTGTTTGATCTTCTTACTCTATCTTTTATTTTACGTATATTGCTTCTTGTGCTCAAGTTATTTTTTATTTTCCTATTCACCCCCTCTAGGGTTCTACAATTGGTATCAGAGCTTTGTTCTCTTGATTTGGATTTACACCCTTTGAGTGATCCATGGCCACTAATCCTAGTATCAACACCTTCCACAATGAGGGACACTCCACAAATAGGCCTCCCCTATTTGATGGAACCAACTATAACTACTGAAAGATTAGGATGAGCATTTATCTGAAGTCCATGGATTTCGATTTATGGATTGCGTGATAAATGGTCTTCCTACACCTTCCAGAGTTATTGAGGATATTGCATCTGACACCCTTAGGGACTCACTCACTGAGAATGCCAAGAAGCTTGCTAGTCGAGATGCTGAGGCTATGAACGCTCTTTACTGTTCTCTCGATAGTAGTGAATTCAATAGAATCTTTACTTGCAAGACTTCCAATGAGATTTGTAAGTTGCTTCAAGTCACACACGAGGGAACATCATAAGTAAAGGAATCCAAAATTAGTAGACTCACGCAAGAATATGAGTCCTTTAAGATGAAGCAAGATGAGCCTATTACTTGCATGTTTACTCATTTTGGTGATATTATTAATCCTCTTTCTTCTCTTGGTAAGGAATATCCTGCTCATGAAAAGATCAGAATTTTTTTTAGAGGATTGACAAAAGGATGGAATCCTAAAGCTACTGCTATCATTGAGGGGAACGACCTGACAGTCATGAACCTTGAAACCCTCATGGGGAAGCTTATGACTCACAAACTTGACATGAAAGATCAAGAGGATTCTTCCGTACAAGAGAAAGAGAAGGCCAAAGAGAAGGAGAAGTCTCTTGCTCTCAAAGTTACAAAGTCCTACTCCAAGGATAGCTCCGACGACAACGAGTCGGATGATGATGAAGAAATAGCTCTCACAGCTAAGCACTTTCGAAAGTTTATCAAATTCAACAAAGCAAACCGCTTCAGACGGGACAATGATAAAGATCCGGCGTGCTATCAATGCAGAAGGACCGGACACATCAAGAGAGACTGTCCCATGATAAGAAAAGACTCAAGCAAGTACGAGAAGCCTAGCAAAGGAAGCTCGTCCTCCAGGAAATTTGACAACACAAGCATTTGGTGTAAGAGCGACGCAAGCGACTCCGACAACGACAAAGAGTGCAAACACAATGCCAACGTTTGTCTCATGGCAACTGATGAGGTACTTGATGATCTTTCCTTAAATACTCTTACTTATGATGACTTGGAGAAAGCTATCCTTGAACTACATGAAGAGCACAAAGGTATTAGGAATAAATACAAGAAACCTCTAAAAGAGGTTGATGCTCTTCAACTTGAAGTAGAGAGACTCTCAAGCATCATTATTGATGTAAAGGGAAAATCTCCTGCTTTTGACATGGATAAAATAGAGTCTTTGCGACTCAAGTTTCAAGAATCCCTTGTCACCGTCAAGAAAAAGGATGATGAGATTCAATCCATGAGATAGGCTTATGAATTTGCTATGCATAAAGTTCAAGATGCTAATAGAAGAGAATATGATGATACTTCTATTAAGTATGATGATCTTCTTGCACAGAGTAAGAAACTAGGTAATAAGAACACCACTCACATACATACTCCAAGATACCTCCACACTCATCACAATGCTAGGCATACTTCTTACATGAACACTACACACAAGTCCTTTTCTAACACAAGGAAAGGACCATTTGCTAAGAAAAATACTTCGCATCATGCTTTTTATTATCATCATCATAATACTAATGATAGAACTCCTCGCACTAGAGATTCACATATGCATGTTACATGTCTTCTTCTAAATCCTCTATGATTTGCAACTATTGTGGCTTGCTTGGACATACGACCAATTATTGTCATACAAGGAAACTAGTTGATAAGAAAGTTTATAAATGGGTTCCTAAGACTAACTCTCAAGGACCCAAACGATCATGGGTACCAAAATGTTCATCTTCATCTTTTGTTGTAGGTGAAGAGTCCTTCTCATGCTAAAACCAAGTGGATTCTCGATAGCGGTTGTTCACGGCACATGACCGGGGATGCTTCATTATTTATAATGCTATCGATGAAGAAGAAAGGACACGTCTCTTTTGGTAACAATCTTAAAGGTCACATTATAGGAAATGGTAATATCGGTTTCCCTCCTTATCCTTGTATTAATAATGTGTGTCTTGTTACTAATCTTAAACACAATCTTCTTAGTATTAGTCATCTTACCGATAATGGTTATGATATCAAGTTTGTTAAGCTTAAATTTTTCATTACCGATAGTTCAAGTGGATCTATTGTTTATGAAGGCATTAGAAAAAATAATATCTAAGTTTTATATCTTGTCGAAGACACTAACAATGACAGGTTCTTAGTTGCTAAGAACGATGAGAGTTGGCTTTGGCACATGAGGCTCGGACACGCCAACATGGATACCATCTCTCGTCTTGCTACCAAGAAGCTTGTTAGAGGACTCCCGAGCATCCCTTTCAAAAAGGATGTGGTGTGTGAAGAATGCGAGAAAAGTACGTTGACCAAGTCATCCTTCAAATCCATAAACTCTGTGAGTACCACTAGACCTCTTCAACTTATTCATATAGATCTTTTTGGTCCTAGTAGAGTTGCTAGTCTTGGAGGCAAGCTTTATGCCTTTGTTTTGGTTGATGATTTTTCGAGATTTACTTGGGTTATTTTTCTCGCTTGCAAAAGTGATACTTTTCGTGAATTTGTTGCTTTTTGTAAACGTGTTTAAAATGAGAAAGGTTTTTCTATCAACAATATTAGAAGTGATCATGGAGGAGAATTTGACAATGCCGATTTCAAAAGATTTTGTGAAAAGAATAGTTTTGGACATGATTTTGCTTGTCCACGAACTCCTCAACAAAATGGTGTTGTGGAGAGAAAGAATAGAACCCTTGGCGATATTGTCTGGGTTATGTTAAACCAATATAAGCTCCCCCAATATTTTTGGGCGGAAGCCGTTAACACGGCATGTCATGTTATAAATAGGATTTTGATTAGACCTATTTCTAAAAAGACTCCTTATGAGCTTTGGTTTGAAAAAATTCCCTCTATTGAATATTTTAAAGTTTTTGGTTGTAATTGTTTTATTTTGAATACCAAGGATAACCTAGGCAAGTTTGAAGAAAAGGCCTATGAAGGAATTTTCCTTGTATACTCTACTCATAGTAAAGGTTTTCGTATTTTTAATAAAAGAAGTCTTGTTGTCGAAGAGTCAATCAATGTCTCTTTTAATGAACTTAACTCTTCTACATTCTCCTCTTCCGATGATATTGATGACATCTCGTTTGGGTTGGAGAACTCCTCTATTGGAGATCGTCCTTCTTCATCTAACAATGAAGTTGTGACTGCTCCAACAAAAGAGTCTCCACCACTCGAGCCTCCTCAAAAAGATCTTCCAAAAGAATGGAGATTTGTCACCAATCATCCTAAGGAGCTTATCATTGGAGATCCTTCTTCCAATGTAAGCACTAGATCCTCCACTCGTGATCTTTGTGCAAACGTGGCTTTTATCTCTCAAATAGAGCCTAAAAATATTAATGATGCTTTTCATGATGAATTTTGGATGATAGCTATGCAAGAAGAGCTAAATCAATTTGAGCGAAACAAGGTTTAGGAACTTGTCCCAAAATCTAGCAATCATCCCATTATTGGAACAAAATGGGTGTTTCGCAATAAACTTAATGAAGATGGGTTAGTGACTTGCAACAAAGCCCGATTGGTTGCCCAACGCTATAACCAAGAGGAAGGCATTGACTATGACGAAACCTATGCTCCGGTTGCTCGTCTTGAATCCATTCGTATGATATGTGCTTTTGCTTGCTTTAATGATTTTAAACTATTTCAAATGGATGTTAAGAGTGCTTTTTTAAATGGTATTATTAAAGAGAAAGTTTATGTAAAACAACCTCCCGGCTTTGAAGATTTTTAATTTCCTAATCACGTATTCAAACTCCACAAAGCCCTTTATGGCCTCAAACAAGCTCCCCGTGCTTGGTATGAGCGCCTTAGCTCCTTTCTTGTTTCACACAATTTTTCTAAGGGCAAAGTCGACACGACACTTTTTATTAAATCCAATAATGGCACTCTTTTATTGGTTCAAATTTATGTCGATGACATTATTTTTGGTTCTACTAACAATACACTTTGTGTAGAATTTGCTAAAGTTATGCAGGAAGAATTTGAAATTAGCATGATGGGTGAACTATCATTCTTTTTGGGCTTACAAATCAAACAAGGACCCAAAGGGACCTTCATCAATCAAGCAAAATACACAAAGGATCCCCTCAAGCATTTCGACCTTGACTCATCCAAATCAATGAGGACTCCTATGGCAACAACGACAAAGCTTGACAATGATGAAGATGGCACATCCGTCGACATTCGTAAGTATCGAGGTATGATCGGCAGTTTACTTTATCTAACTGCTAGTCGTCCCGACATTATGTTTAGTGTATATCTTTGTGCTCGATATCAAGCAAATCCCAAAGAATCTCACCTATGTGCCGTAAAACGTATTTTTTGGTATCTCGAGGGCACCATTAATGTTGGGTTATGGTATCCAAAATTTTCATCCTTTGAGCTTCGCGGCTTCTCGGATGCGGATTTTGCCGGATGCAAACTTGACCGAAAAAGCACTAGCGGCACATGTCACTTCTTGGGTAAATCCTTGGTATCATGGTTTAGCAAGAAACAAAACTCCATCGCTCTTTCTACCACCAAAGCTGAATACAAAGCGGCAGGGTGTTGTTGTGCACAAATTCTTTGGATGATACAGACACTAGTAGATTATGGTATTTCTTCTCAATGCATTCCTATCAAATGTGATAATACTAGCTCCATTAATCTCACGAAAAACCCGATTTGTCACTCTCGCACCAAACACATAGAAATAAGACACCACTTTCTACGGGACCATCAACTGAAAGGTAATATTTGTCTTGAATTTATTGACACCACTCATCAACTTGCTGATATTTTTACCAAACCTCTTTCTGAAGATCGATTCACTTTTATTTGTCGTGAAATCGGTCTCCTCGATATCTCAAATTGAATTTTTTCTGTCATTAACAGATTTTCCGGAGGATTTTCGCATAAATCCGCCGGATTATCCGTTCATTTCCAGCAGCTTTTTGAGGAACAAGTTCGGATAATCCGCCGGATTACCGCGGTAATCCGACGGATCATCCGCATTTATTGTTCTCCACAAAATCTGGCCGTGAACGGCTATCTCATTTATGGGATGTGACCCCCCACCTACCCGCATTAAATTCGAACTTATCTTCATCCGGATTTTCCATCAGAAATCCGGTATAATCCGCCGAATTTTTCGTTTTCGTTGCACAGGTGCAGAAAACGAAGCGTCGGGTGCCTCTCTATCTGTTTCTCTTTTCTCTCTATCCGTTCCCCTTCCTCTCTATCCGTTCCCAACCATCATAACTCCTCATTACACCTCTCTACCCATTATAAACTCTTTTTTCTCTCCTTCCTTCTTTCAAACCCACTATTTCACTCTCTCACCATCCATGGCTTCTCACTCCAAGCGTCAACGAAATGACGGAAGCTCCTCCTCCGCTCAGCCTCCTTTTCTTGCTCTCTTCATTCCTCCACCAACTCACGGCTATAATCCGCTCATTTTTAAGTCAGCTTTCCATTCACGGGAATGGTTCTCCTTCTACCACAAGGCTCCCGTATGCGTCGGGAAACCCATCTCGTGGATCAACTTCAAAGACCATCATGATTACTTCTGCTTCTCCCGCATCGATGCACTCCTCGAGCGCCAAGTTGACTACTATCCGCATGCCATCCGGATGTTCTACTGCAACCTTGTTCCCGCCAAGGAAGGTCCCGAGTTCGAGACTAAGGTTGGTGGTGTCAAGATTACCGTCACTGTCGCATCCTTGGCCAGCATC
Organism: Iris pallida; assembly: GCA_029216955.1. Taxonomy (NCBI): domain Eukaryota; kingdom Viridiplantae; phylum Streptophyta; class Magnoliopsida; order Asparagales; family Iridaceae; genus Iris; species Iris pallida. The sequence continues at coordinate 7,732,750 of JANAVB010019198.1, read as the reverse complement.
TTTGGTCTTGATGAGCAGAAGGTATATCGTTCCCTTTCGAGCACCATAGACCACATCACTTTCTCTCCTGACATGTCTTATGAGGAGTTCATCTTCAACATCTGCGGTGGCTCTCTTGTTCAATGCCTAGATGATAAGGATCTTAGTCCATTCTTCCATGACATGCATCGCATCCTCTGTCATACTCTGACTCCAAAATCTGGGAACATGGACAACATGACTGCTGAAGAACTGATCTGCATGTACTATCTGGTCGCCAGGCAACCTTTCTCACTTGCAAAATACATCATCTACACCATGATGCTCATCAGGGACTCTTCTTATTGTTCTCTCCTTTTTGGCATGTACATCACTATGATCCTCGAAGCCAATGGTGTTGACCTCACTCACTGCCCGATTGGTGACCCTCGTCCTACTTCTCTTGCCAAATCTAAGGGTCGTGCCCGTGCAGTTCCTGCTGGTGCTCCTGCTGTTGCTCCTGCTGCTGTTGCCGGTGGACCTGCCTCTCCTCCGACGTCCCTCCTCACTCATGATGTTCGCCGATACATTGATCGCAAGTTTGACGATCTCTCTCTCTTCACCCATGAGCGCCTTCAGGCAAACACTCGGGGGCTCGGCACCCTTATCCACCATGGCTTTATGGATCAGGCCTACTATATTCAGCGCATGTTTGAGGAGCGCACTCCTTTTCTCAATCCTAACACTCCTCATCCTAATTTTCCTGGCCCTCGCTTCACTGATCCCAACGTCTATGGTTTTATGTACCCGGATGGCGTCGACCCTTATGGCGCCTTTACCACTGCTCCCGAGGATGATGAAAATTAGGAGACAGGTCCTTCTCATGCTCCTGACAGTTGATAAGTGTTGTGTTTAGTCTTGTTTTGTGTCGTCCTTCCGGGACTTTTAGTATGTGTTTTTTGCTGTCCTACGGGACTTTTAAAATCTATTTTTAGTTGTGTGTTGTGGTTTGGCTTTCAAGGCCCAGATATTGTACACCTGCTTTTATTATTAATGAATGTTTCCTTCTTATGCATTTCTGTTTACTGTTATCTCCCTTACATATTTGTGCTTCTTTGTTCTATCTTTTTCTCACCATCTTTGATTAAATGACGAAGGGGGAGAAATCGTATTGAGGGAGAGATCCTTGATTACGTGGGAGCTACTTTCTATATTCTTATTTTTGTTAATTATCAAAATAGGAGAGTTTGTTGGCACATCGATTTTGATACATTGTTCACAATAACCCTTGTACGTCTTTAGTTTGTACTTTTCACAGGCACTTCCAAAAAAAGAATAGAAGAAAGAAATCTCCATGCAAATTCCATGAAGCTTATCAAAGACCATGGAGCTCATGCAATTCTCCATTATCAAGATGATGATATAGTACAACAAAGAGAAATGCAAAAGACTATGAAGCAGACCATACAAAAAATCCAGCATGAAGTCTACATAGAAGACGGTTCTTATCCCTGTTCTTTTCCTGAGTCTGTAAATGTCTAGGAATCTATGTATGCACTTTGCTAAGATGAAAAACATATAGAAAGAAATGGTGAAGTAAAGTCATTCAGAGGAGACGGAAAATCCGTCGGATTTTCGGATAAATTCGCAGGAACAGCAAGTTAGTGAGCAGAAGTTCGGATAATCCGACCGACATCCGGGGAAATCTGCCAGATAATCCGATCGCTCACAGCAAGTTAGTGATCCAAAGTTCGGATAATCCGACGGACATCCGCGGAAATCCGCCGGATAAACCGATCGCTCACAGCAAGTTAGTGAGCAGAAGTTCGGATAATCCGACGGACATCCGCGGAACTCCTGCGGATAATCCGAACCTCTCACAGCAATTTTGTGAGCTATAGTTCGGATCATCCGCCAAATTTTTGCTGAAGTCCGACGGATAATCCGTTTGACTTATTTACAACTTTTGAATTCAAATCCAACGACATCTGGCAGCGGCATTTAATGCATCTAACGGCTCTTTTTATGACCGTTACTATTGACCGGATAATCCGACGGATTTCCGTTGAAATTCGGCGGATAATCCGGTTGATGGCTGAATGGCCTTTATGACTTTGGATTTGTATAAAAGGGGCTTTAGTCTCTCCTCTTAAAGGCTATCTCTTCCAAGCTTTAAATTTTCTCAACCACAAAAGAGCTTCACCATTACTACTCTACTCAATCTTCAATTGTCATCCAACCCAAAAGTGCTAGAGTTTAACAAGAGCTTTATTCTTCGATCTTCAAGTGTTTAGAAGATCAAAGCATCCTTTTCTTTTCCTACTTGAAGTTGGTGAGCCTTCGTAAGAAAACTCGTGTGTTAAAGTTGGCGAGTTCTTCGGATCCAAATTCGTGTTGAAGTTGGCGAGTTCTTCGGATCCAAACTCGTGTGTACTATTTTATTAAATAGTAGATTTAAGCCGGAGAGAGTTTCGGGACTGGATTGCCTCAAGCGAGGATACCAGGATACATCTTGTGTTTGATCTTCTTACTCTATCTTTTATTTTACGTATATTGCTTCTTGTGCTCAAGTTATTTTTTATTTCCCTATTCACCCCCTAGGGTTCTACAACATCCAAGTCCAATAGAAGTTTATGATCCAAACCGCTTATTTGGTTGCCTCAGAGGTTGCTACATACTCGACTTTCATGGTGGAATTGACAATACATTTTTGCTTAATCCTCATCCATACTATGGCTCTACCTCTCAAAGTAAATACATAACCTTAGGTAGATTTTCTTGGATCCATATCTGACTGAAAATCTGAGTCTATATACCCCAAGGGCAGTAACTATCTGCCTGGTAAACCAGCAGATAATTTTTAGTCCTTTTCAGGTACTTCAGAATATGCTATACCGCAGTCCAGTGATCTTGTCTTGGGTTAGATGAATATCTGCTAACCATGTCTATGGCAAAGCAGATGTCTGGTCTCGTACATTGCATTGCAGACATTTAGCTTCCTACTACCAAAGTATAAGGAACCGCTCACGTCCTCTCTCTCTTTAGTTGTCCTCAGACACTGTTCCTTGATAGAGCTATTCCATGCCTAAAAGGTAGAAAACGTTTTTTGGAATTTTGCATGCTAAAATGAGTTAATACAGTATCGATATAGGCTGATTGAGATAAACCTAACATCATTTTCTTGCGATCACATAAAACTTTGATCCCAAGGATGTGACCTGCTTCTCCCAAGTCCTTCATATCAAACTGTTTAGATAAGTATACACTTATGTTAGATAACACCTTCATATTATTTCCAATGAGCAATATGTCATCCACATAAAGTACTAGGAATACCACCATATTTTTGTCACACTTTTGTACACACAAGATTCATCCGTACATCGATCAAATCCATAGGATTTTATCACCTGATCAAAATGGATGTTTCAAGATCTGAAAGCTTGCTTAAGTCCATAAATGAACTTCTTTAGGTTACAAACAAGATGCTCTTGGCCCTTTTTAATGAACCTGTCTGGTTACATCACATAGATGTTTTCCTCAAGAGTTCTATTAAAGAAAGCTGTCATGACATCCATTTGCCAAATCTCATAATCGAGATGAGCTGCAATAGATAAAAGAATCTAGAGAGACTTAAGCATGGCTACTGGTGAAAATGTTTTAACATAATCAATACCCTCTTTTCGTGTAAAACCTTTTGCAACAAGCCGCACTTTAAAGGTTTCATCCTTACCGTCCGCTCCTCTTTTTCTCTTATAGACCCACTTGCATCCAATGGCTTTTATACCAGTGGATGGTTCTACAAGTTTCTAGACCTTATTAGAATCAATTATTCTATTTTCGATTTTATTGCCTTTTGACAAGATTCAACATTTTTATCTTGTAGTGGTTCATTGTAGGTACATGGATCATAGTCTTGTTCCTCAGGGACAAAGTTTGACGACTCATCCAAGAACATAAACATTTCTGGTTATATAATAACCCTCATACTATGATGAGGCACTATGGACTTTGGTGTAGCATCTGTGACACATTGAGCAGTTACTTGTGGTTCCTCCTCTTGTACTGTTGGTATTAAAGTATTAGGTGTCTCTTCTCTCAATTCTTTTAGAACAACACTACTCATGGGTTTATGGTTCATCATATAGTATTCCTCTAAGAATCGGGCATTGGTGCTAACAATGACCTTCTGATCCTTAGGACTATAAAATAGACCTCCCTTCGTTCCTTTTGGATAGCCTATAAGAAAGCGTACTTCTGTACGAGATTCCAACTTATCTGCTTTCCCATTCAACAAATGTTCTTAACTACCCCAAATTCGAACATGTTTCAGACTAGGATTTCGTTCGGTTGACAGCTGTGGGAGTAGTAGGTACTGACTTAGTAGGTACCAAGTTCAAAATATAAGTTGCAGTCTTTAACGCATATCCCCAAAACAAGTCTAGAAAATTCGAATAACTTTTCATTGATCTAACCATCTCCATAAGAGTCATATTTCTTCTTTCTACTACACCATTCTGTTGGTGTGTTCATGGTGCAGTCAATTGAGACATAATCCCAGCTTCTGGTAAGTAATCCCTAAACTCTCCAAAAATGTACTTGCCACCACTATCTGAACGTAATGAGTTGATATATTTTCCATGACGTTTCTCCATCCCAGCGTTGTACTCTTTGAATTTCTCAAAGCACTCAGACTTACAGCATATCAAGTAAATGTATCCATACCTTGAATAATCGTCAATGAATGTGATAAAATATTCAAAGTCACCTCTAGCCTGGATAGTTATGGGCCTACATAAATCAAAATGAACCAATTGCAACACATCTTCGGCCCTATACCCCTTTACCTTAAAAGCCATTTTGGTTATTTTACCTTCCAAGCAGGATTCACAGACTAGAAGTCCATACACTTCTAATGAACTCAAAGCTCCATCTGTAACCAGTCTTTGAATCCTTTATAGGATAATATGGCCTAATCGCAAGTGCCAAAGATATGTTTGGTTCATATAAGAAGGTTCTTTTCTCTTATTTAAGTTAGAAGACGCATTATTCATTTTTATTAGTTACATTGTTGGTAAAAAGGATTAATGACATACAAATTATCTACTAATGCACAAGAACAGATAAATTACTTTTTTTTCTAATAACAATGTTGTCATTAAAATAAACTGAATATCCATCCTTAACTAGCATAGAAACAGAAATCAAATTCCTTCTAAGTGAAGGTGCATAAAGACAATTTTTTAATGTCAAAGACTAATTTCTATCAAAAGATAAAGTAACATTTCCTACTGCAATGATCGCAACTTTGGTAGCATCACCTATGAACAAGCTGTTGGTCCATGTGTCATAATCAACCTGATTTCAATAATTGACATAAAACTCCGACTATGATACGTAAAACAAAAAGAATATAGAAGATCGCAGCCGATCTCGTAAAATGAACTTTTGCAATTTTATTCTGTATTTTTCATTTATTGAGTCTAGATTATTTTGTGAGTCGGATCACTGGCATTTAGAAGTTCATTCTAACAAAAATGAAGACCATATTTTGTCCCAAACTAAACCAACATCCAAAAACCTTTCTGAACCAAATATACCCTGAATCACTAGTAGCCAAACTCTGTCAGAGTCCCCCCCCCCCGAACTCGGTCCCCTTGTATCACTCCTGGCCAGAAGGATTTCCTAGTCTTTTGGATCTCTAACGTTCAAAAATTTGAACGTTTACCCTAACTGAGTTCTGCCCGAACTCTGGTTCAAAAACTACTATAAATAGAGAAGAATCTGACATTTAACTCACTCATCTCATTCTTTATCTCCTCTATTCATTCTAGGCCTTCCTATTATAAATAACTTTTCAATCTTCACATTTCCAAGACAAGTACTCACTCATCTCATTCTTTATTTAATAAAATCTTTTCTAACTTATATTATCATATTTAATCCAATATTAATTCAAACAAAATTTAAAATATATTTTTATGAATACTAAAATTATAATAATAATTAATTTTGAAAATTCATAATAAGTATTTAAACATTGATAGAAATTACTTGGAATTACTCTTTGTATAATAACAATAAAAATTTCTAAAATTATGAATAATATTTCAAAAATGCCTTTGTAGAAAAATTAAGGTAGATAAAATAAATTTTTAAAAATGGTAATTTGTCTACATGAATCAACTTTCACGTACTTCGCATGCGATTAGTACAAAATATATTTACCTTGAAATAGGTATAAATAAATAAACAAAAATTTTGTCACTAGTGCGACAAAATTTTATACTTTTGAGCAACTAAAATATTTAACAATAAAATCTATAAATAAAAATATTTTCTAAAAATATGTACCTCGTACACATTCGTACTCGACGGGCAATTACGAAAAACACAAATTCTCGCGTGACGTACAATACGACTATGCGAGGTATAAATACAAAAAATCAGTACTAAAAATATAGTAGATATTTAGGAATTTTACATCCTACCCAACTTACAAGAATTTCGTCCTCGAAATTAAGAATAATAGGGGTGGGTGAGAAGGTCACATGGGTATATCGGTAATGAATACGATCAAGTCACTGGACGAGGCAAAAAAACGACGTTCAATGCAAACATGCATTAGAAAATCACAATTTCAAATAATAACGAAAATAAATCATGGATATGGCTAACTAACGCCAGAAGAAAAATGATTAGGGTTAAAGTTTAATCAAGATAACATGCTATAAGAATAGTATGGTATAAAGAGAAATAAATTTGAGAACTTAAAGACATGGTTCCTTGAGAGTAGGTTGGGGCACGATTAAGAGAGCGATTAGGTGCATGCCTAAATTAAGAGATTAGAAGGTCATGATAGTAAATATAGGGCCGAGAAGAAGGACGAGTAATTTAAGACGAAGATATAGTAACATTTAGTGGTAATGATCATAAGTGAAAAGGACAGCTAGAGGAAATTCAAGTATAAGCGTCTTCGCCATTCTAAAATAGATGAAGGCGAAAGCAACAAAGGGTTCGAAGAAGAGATTATTGAATATGAATACGAATACGTGGTTCAAAGGAGACCGAATAATTCAAAAAGAATTGTCAAGGCAATAGTGGATGAGATTCTAAGGGTAAGTTTAACTATATCTCAACCACGTAGAATAATCGTGTGAAAGGCGAACCAAAGTGCACTAGGTTGATCAGACCATCATGCACCGGTTCTGAGTATACAATATGTTATGGGGGCCCCCAATAAAATATGTCCTTGAACAAGCTTGATAAAAAGTAAGCTTGCAAAAATTAGGCTATTTAGCAGCATTAGTCACGATGGTAAAAATATAGGCACGAGAGCGTAAGAGTGAAAGAAGGTAGAATTAGTTCAACTCCTTAAGAATCTAAGTCTTGTCATGTGATTGTTCCTATACATTCATCCTACTGTCTTTTGTCTAAGGCTTAGTGGGCTAGATAAGTTAGGGCCCTATAAAGGCTATTGTCTAAGTAATCATGTTAATATGGATCACAAGGAAAAAGAAATGTTAGGTCGTGAGGTATCTACCCAACTTACAAGAGTTAAACTAAGGATAATTTGGGACAAATGTAACATGTCTATCTAGTAGGGGTCTCCTTCTCAATCTCTAGCAAGCACTAAGGGAATATAAGAATAATGATGGAAGGAATCAAGCAAGACGCAAATCGATGAGTAAAGCGGTAGTTTGAAAACAAAATCGAGAAAGGAGGTCAAGTATGTGGATGAGATCCTATACTCTAATCCTATACGCAGGCTTGCTTGGTACGGTAAAGTAACCAAACAATTTATCTTGACCTACATGGGCCACCACAAAAATATGTAACGCCCCAGTCCCAAAATACTTAGGACCAAGTACGTAGATATGCCAGCTGTATACATACGAAGTACAGGGCCTTGTATGTATACATAAGCTGTAAAATACAGTAAACCACAACTAACTAATCTCATCCATAAAATAAAAGAATAAAAGATATCATATAATGAATTGTCTTGGTACAATATGTTGGGTGGAGACACATCCACTACCAACCAAAATAAAAAAGAATAAGTACATGATATATAAAAGGCTAAATGGAAGTACCAAGGAGGAACCAAGTCACGTCATCTTCGAATAAATCGAGAAGACCACGATCCCGGCTAGGATACCTACGGAAGACATGAACACACACTGGAGAATAACCAGGTCCTCAGAGGGACGTAACAAGATACCGGAAGAATAAGCTAATATGAACTGTCAAAAAATAATAATATGCAAGACTCTCCTAGACACTAATATGCAAAAGGGAATGCTAACCATCTATTATGCAATTTAGAGGACAACTTTCATGCACATGGGTGGGATTTTTGGCTACATGTACGTAACTGGCATCCAGTAATCCGTATCCGTCCGTAACGTCCAAAATGTCAGAGGGCATCTGCAAATATAAATTGCCACAGTTCCATCCAGAGACTGTGGTTTACCTGTTTGGATTCCCATACGCACTAGCGACTGTCCTTCCATAATATTTCCCATACTGACCAAGTCACGTCCATGACCCGCCCAGTTTTGTAACTGCTTGAGTCTCTAAAACCCTAGTCATAGCAGTTACGATCATCTATCCGTCACACGACTTTAGAGATGGCCAGTCCATTAGTCATGCCCCTAGCAACATTTCTCCAACCGTGTAGTGTGTGTGTCATGGCCAAGGGAGATATAAGGATATCCCCCAACAAGAAGGTAGTCCCCTAAAACAAAGTTAACATGCGTATAATAAAGTAAAACGACTAATAGAGTCGCTTGCACCCAAGTGTGGCTTGGACGCGCAGTTTATAACAAAAAAAAATAACAAATATGAAACAAAGTAAATAATGCGGAAAATAATCAATATGACAGTTAATTAGCAAGGTATACTTGCCTGGTAGGACTCCTGGTGAGTTGCCTGGTGTGGTACAATAAATATGGCACAAGATCGACTTTGGTGTTACAACTACGCAAAGGGGCCTCCGATGATGGCATGGATTGTTTCATCGGGTCCAGAATGATCAAGTTTAGTTAGGTTGACATAACGAAGTACATGATTGGTAATGGAATAGGAATTGTGGGACTAGCCACAGACAAGAGGATAGTCGAGAGAAAATAGCTAATTAATATATATATACGATTTTTAGAAAACTATTTATAATAATTGAAAACTATGTTTTATTATTCCAAATATTTTGTAAGTAGTAAAATCGTTTTAAGTTGAAAACTATAGTTTACGTAGTAAAATATTTTATATAACTACCTAAAGAAAAATTGTATTTTATTAGTCAAAATAGTTTTTGGATAAGTACTTAAAAATATATAAAAATTTATTTTTAGGCCAAATATCCAAAATTTGTAAAAATGAGTTTTTAGGTAGGAAAAACTATATCTTATTAGCTAAAAGTTATATTTAATGATTATTTATACATTTATAAAACCGGTTTAAGATAAAACCAAATTTTGTTAAGTAAATTATTTTGGTAAAGCTATACTTTGTTAACTATTAAAAATCAACAAATATTTATAAATCTATTAAATAATTTGTTTGAAAATCTGAAGGCTCCATATTTGTCAAACAATACATTCTAGTAAAAGTAAATAAATAAAATATTTAATAGTATATTTGGTACTGCTAAACGACCCAAGCTTACTAATATATTTGTTTATAAATTCATTACAAAATAATCTTATATTAAATAATAAAAATACTAATAATGTAGTTTATAAATACTAATGATGATATTCAAACATTTATAATAACTAATCTACTCAATACATACTGTATAAGTGAAATAGACCTTTACAATAATAATAATGATAATAATAAATAATACTAAAACTTTACAAAATACCACAGGGGTTCGTTGAGAGAAGTGTGAAGAGAACAGAACATAAAAAAACCCACAAAAAGAGACATGAAGAAGCAACAACAGTAGGTGAAAGGAGGGAGAGGAGGAGAGAAAAAAAAGGGTCGGTCAAGAGAGAGAAAGGAGCGACCAGGCGGGAGAGAAGATCGGAGCAGTGAGCACACCCGTGGAGGCTCGGGTGGCTACGCGGATGGGCGCAGCGGCTGTCGGAGTCGGAGATAGGTCGGAAGAGGGAGTGAGGGGAGGAAGACGATGGGGGTTTCTCACTAGGAAGCCGCCGACGAGACTTGCCGGGCGGCGCGGCGCGGAAGAGGAGGACCGGCGATGCGGGAGACTTATAGGTGGCTGCGGCGGCTGGGTTCCTACTGGACGCGGGGACGGAGGAGGATGAGGCGGCGGAGAGACGATCATACGATGGGGTCGCCGGATCTCACGGAGGCGGCGGCCGGAGAGGTATGGGTTAGAGTTAGGGTTAGGGTTTACTTTTCTTTGCTGGTGGATGGTGGTGGTGGTGTTATGATTTTTGGCCGGGGCGGCGGTGGTGTGTTGCCGGAGTTTGGTGGCGGTGGTGTCGGATGATGATGGCGATGACGTTGATGGTGTTGTCGGCGGGTCGGGTCCGGGTGCTAGTAACGATGGCTAGGCGGCTGGGTTGCTGGTCGGCTACCGGGATGTCGGTTGTTGTCGGAGTGGCCGGGGACGACTTAGAGGGGGATAGTGCTATCTACGGAGGCTAAGTTGTCGTGAGGGGCGTTGAGAATAGGCTGTGGCAGCGGGGGTGATGGTGTAGGCAGGGCTCGGTGTCAGGGGAGCGGAAGATCTGGATGGCCGGGCTGTCGATTGTAGTGGCGGTGGTGGTATAGATGGCCCTGTGTCGGAGAGGACAGGTCTCGCCGGGGTGACTGCGGACAGAATTAGGAGTAGGAATTTGATTGTGTCGGGGATGTCCGACACGAAAATAGTGGAATGTATATGTAATTTTGGAATAAGATATTGGGTGGGGGAAACATGGACACGATGCACTCATGTGGGTGGAGAAATTTGTGGATGGTTGTGGAGAACTCAATGGAAAAAAATAGAATAATGAGCCTCTCCTTATATAGGAGGTGGATGCTCCAATTGGATATGGATTAGGATTAGTTTAAAACCCAATAGATAAATACCATATTAATTCAAACGCTTTTAAAATTTTATTTAATCAAATCCGATAAAACCTTTATTTAATAAAATCTTTTCTAAATTATATTATCATATTTAATCCAATATTAATTCAAACAAAATTTAAAATATATTTTTATGAATACTAAAATTATAATAATAATTAATTTAAAAAATTCATAATAAGTATTTAAATATTGATAGAAATTACTTGGAATTAATCTTTGTATAATAATTAAAATTTCTAAAATTATGAATAATATTTCAAAAATGCCTTTGTAGAAAAATTAAGGTAGAAAAAATAAATTTTGAAAAATGGTAATTTATCTACATGAATCAACTTTCACGTACTTCGCATGCGACTAGTATAAAATATATTTACCTTGAAATTGGTATAAATAAATAAACAAAAAATTTGTCACTAATGCGACAGAATTTTATACTTTTGAGCAAATAAAATAGTTAACTATAAAATCTATAAATAAAAATATTTTTTAAAAATATGTACCTTGTACGCATTCGTACTCGACGGACAATTACGAAAAACGCAAATTCCCGCGTGACGTACAATACGACTATGCGACGTATAAATACAAAAAAATTAGTACTAAAAATATAGTAAAAATTTAGGAATTTTACACATGGTCATCAAACTCCGGGGTAAGGCTCCAGCACGGCCCGCCCCGACGGCATCAAGCCAGGAGCCCCTACAAATAAAGCTTTCCCGAAAGGCCCCGACACCCGCTTTAAAGCCATAGGATACTCTAGCTACGCCCCTCGCGGTAATCAAGATGAAGCGAAAATCTCCTCCACCTTCTTCTGTAGCAGCTCTTACCCACGAGGAATTACAAGATGACGTCTGCGCCAATACCGAGGCATAGTCTTTAGATGATGTAATCCCTCGGGATAAAATTTTGTATTTTATTAATAAAAAGTTATCTTCGAATTACTCATGTGCATATTGGAACACTAAGTACTTCTTAGACAACGCTCTATGTACTCTACAAACGCAAGTGACAACTGCCATCCTTGTAAACTGAGTTGTCCCCTACAAAGGCACCTACTTCCTAGTCCTGCCAAGGAACCCAGAGCAGCAACCTATCGTGTTTGATCGACTTGAACATCCGCAGCGGCCAGCCCCAGGAGAACCGGAACCTGACGACGGCAAGATACAGCTCTACCGCTATGCTACTCAAGCCAAATATCTCATCCAGAAGATGGGATATGACCTGAACAGCAACAAAGGGCTGAACTACGGCAAAGGTCGGTGGCTCTTCTTACGAGTTCATACTCCGAAGGGGAAGCCTCAGAACTACTACCAACATACTCGCCGGGGGTTGAGTTATATTACTCCTACGACCACTTTGGAGAGTTCAAAATCAGAGGCTCCACTACACTCACATTCTTCCGACTCTTCAACCTGGGATTCTGATACCAGTATAGGCCGGGACCTCTCAGTGGGAATGGAATTTTGAACAACAAGAGCCTCGCACCGAGGATAAAGTCGTCCATATCGACTTTGGGGATGAAACTTTCCCTAAACCAATCTCTATCAGCAAAAGCCTGACAAGAGACGACAAAGATTTTCTGGTACTGCTGGTCCGGGAGTATATAGACGTCTTTGCCTACAGCTATAAAGATATGTCGAATTTGGACCCACAAGTCGTCATGTACCGGCTCAAGATTCTACCTGACGTCAAACTTGTCAAACAGCAGCAGCGTCCCTTCCGTCCCAATATTATGGAAACCATCGAAGAATAAGTCAATAAACTCCTTGAGAGTGGCTTCATCCGCGAAGAATAGCACCCTGACTGGGTGGCCAATATCGTGCCAGTTACCAAGAAGAATGGGAAGATTAGAGTCTGCATAGACTTCCGGGATCTCAACTCAGCCTGTTAAAAAGACGAATTTCCTCTCCCAATCATAGATGTGATAATCGACAACACTTGTGGCTTTGAGCGTATGTCCTTCATGGATGGCTTCTCAGGCTACAACCAAATTAAGATTTTCTCCGAAGACGAAAAGCATACTTCATTCAGGACTCCAAAAGGGATATACTGTTATACAGTTATGCCCTTCGGATTGAAGAATGCGGGCACAACCTACCAGCGGGCTATAAGTACCATATTCCACAAATATATTAGAAAGACAGTGGAATGTTATGTCGATGACATTACCGTCATGGGAAAAGTCAAGTCTAGCCACTTTGACGACTTACGAACAGTGTTCGACATAATACGGGCGCACCAACTAAAGATGAATCCGGCCAAGTCCTTCCTAGGCATCTCCAGCGGCAAGTTCTTAGGCTTCATCGTCATGGCGAAGGGAATCCATATTGACCTGGAGAAGACGAAGACAATCCTGGACATGGCTCCCCCGAAGAATCTTAGGGATCTTCGAAGACTGCATGGACGTCTGGCATACATAAGAAGATTCATAGCAAACCTCTCTGGTCGATGCCAGCCCTTCACTAAACTGATGAAAAAGGGGGTCGCCTTTGTATGGACCGAAGAGTGCCAACAAGCATTCGACGACATCAAGAAGTACCTCACCAGTCCCCCTATTCTGGTAGCTCCAGTAATAGAAAGACATTTTTTACTCTAGGTCCGAGCCATAGATCACTCTCTCTGGATATTGTTGGCCCAGAAGAGCAATAAAGGACACGAACAAGCCATCTATTACCTCAGCAGAACCATGATTGGAGTCGAGCACCGATACAATCCTGTTGAGAAGGAGTGTCTTGCTTTACTCTTTGCCATTCAGAAACCCATCATTACGTGACCGGAAAGACGATCCATATCGTCTCCCGAATCAACTCCCTCAGAGTCCTCATGACCAAGCCAGGGGCTTTGAACTCGAGGTTAGCCATCTGGGCCATACTCTTAACTCTTTATGACATGGTGTTCGTCCCTCAGAAGGCAGTTAAAGAGCCAAGCGTTGGTCGATTTCCTAGCAACACACCCTGTGCCAAAGACGTCAAAGCTCTACGATGACATCCTCGATGATGTCTTAGAATCTAATACTGTCTCAGATAACCCCGTATGGCAACTGTTCTTTGATGGTGCTCCAAGGACAGAACCTAAGGGTAAGATTGTAGCGGGAGTGGGGGTCGTCCTCATTATCTCCGATGGCAAGATCATCCATCGTGCCTACTCCCTCGGTGAGTCATGTACCAACAACGTTACTGAGTACAATGCTTTCATCATCGGGCTACAACTCGCTAAACAGTTGGGGGTTGACTATATCGAAGCCCATGGGGACTCAAAGCTGATCATTGGCCAAGTTTGAAGGCAATATGAGGTCCATCATGAGGACCTAATCCCTACCATCAGGCGGCCATCGACATCATCTCCACGTAGGTTTCTTTATAGAACATGTGCCATGTTTACAAAATTTGGAGGCCGACGCCCTCGTCGGTCTCGCCGCCTCTCTCGCAGCTCCTGAAAGATCCCAATAAATTGTTACAGTGATGGGGCTGAAGAACAGATAGGCAACTCTAGAGGGGGTGAATAGAGTTTATAACGATAATAGCCAAATAAAAATTAACTCTTTTCACCAACATTAAATAATCAGAGTAGTAAATGCAGAAATAAAAAAGATCAAGAGAGCATACGCAAACACAGTCGTTTTAACCTAGTTTCCCTCGTGGAGGACTAGTCCAGGCCTGAGAACTCTAGCTCAGGATTAAAATCCACTATTTATGAAAAAGTAGTTACACCCCGTGCCTTTTCATCAGAAGAGCACGTCAACTTCTTACAAAGATCGCTGTAGCGAAGCTTAGAATTTTTCAAGCGACATTCTTGATTCTTGCACAAACTTCTAACTGAATAGCACTGAGAACTTTTAGGCTTAGGAAGCTTGTGGCTAGTAGATGAGAAGGTTAAGGCTTGTATGAGACTTATAGAGAAGAGAGGAAAAGATAATTGGATGAATTAGAATGAGCGAAATTGAGGCCTATTTATACTAGTTGGGATAGACAGATTTCGGCCAGAATTCTGTGTCGTGAATTCAAATTTTTGGCCGTTGGACAACTAGAATCTCGCAGTCCCTATAAATCAGGTCCTGGAAATTAGGGGACAGAGTTCGGCCCGAACTCTGTATGGAGGTAGAGTTCGGCCCGAACTTTGTCTCTATGGGGACATAATATTCAAAGGCAGTTTGGGCTTGTTGGGATGATTTGGCTTTTGGTTGAGTGGAGCTGTGAGTTTGTTTGGGAATAAGGTTAACGCCAAGAATACTCAGTACTACTCAGTTTACATTTTGCTAGACTCAATAAATATAAAATAGTACAGACTCTGAAAATGAGTACGCTGCAAGAGAGAGAGACGACGTCCGTCTTGTACTGAGTTCCGTCTGGATGTGTCATATTGAATTATGATAAGTATTATATTGTCAATTTGTCAATATTTGGTTGACTGTGATCCAGTTTGGGTCAACAATCTCCCCCATATTGATAATTGACAAAAATAATATTTGTATATTCAATGTTCATACCTGGACACAAGTTGATAGGGGCAGACAAGCATAGAATGCAGTAGCTCCCCCATAAACATAGCTTCCCCAAAAATCAATATGCCTTATCCTGATATACATTATCTCGTCCAAAACACAGATATCACACAATATGATAGAGATATAAATATCAAATAGATCTCCCCCTTTTGGTATTTATCAAATAAATGAAGACCAAACAGACAGGCAGAAGACTGTATAAAGGATTAACTGGCAAACACACAATTTAACAATATAATAATCGCAGATAAAATCTAAAGATCCACATAAACTGAAAATGTACTCATACAAGAAAATGAAACTACATAAGCATAAGTCCATAAAGCATAAAACTAAAGATGATCATCAGCAGTAGCAGCAGCAGGTATGGAATCATATCCATCATAGAGCACGAGATGGTCCAGCGGTGTCAGATGGATCAATTTCAGAACGATAAGGATCCACAAAAGCTGTATCCGGATCCAGATATCGTATGACCCAAGGGTCGTCGATACGGTAACCGGCGCGAGATGGATCCCGCTCCATAGGAAGGGGCATAGTGGAATGCCGGGACATGGTGTATCGGATGTCATGTAATGAGTTACTGATGTCACTCATCTACAAAGTGGTACGATAATCTAGCTGGGTCCAGCGGTCGTCTTGTAACATGAAGCGATCGTGCAGCATGGTCTGAATACACTCGAGAGTAGCAGGTGACTCGGGCGCAGGTTGCCCAAGAGCAGGTTGATCAGCCTACGCATCAGACCCGAAATACTCGGACTCAGCAGGAGACTTAATAGCTGCTAGAAGCCCCTTACCTTAGACAGATAGTCAGGGGCTGGAAGGAACTGGCACTCATCAAGAGGAACATTGAACGCACAAAAAACCATTGGCAAATATAGGGCATATATCAATGATCGAGGTATCTTTCGTACACTAATCATCCGGTCCATCATAGTACACGAAAGGTTAAACGGGACATGGAAGTAAAGATGATAAAGTACAGAGATCTCAAAATAAGAAACTTCATCAGTCGATCCCACTTTTGGTAAGATCGTGGAGAAAATGATACGATGAAGTTCATAGAAAAATGGGTTAAAAAATTTAGCAAGTAACTGGCGTGGACGAGTGTTGGGAGTACACAAATCATCCTTAAAACTTTCAAGGGACAATCCATCAGGAAATTGAAACTTACGTGCATCGACAAGTTTCTCCCAAGAATTTGGTTCCGGGATCTCGAGATATTCTGCAAGTTCAAAATCATCAAAAGTGATGTCGATTTCGGCGACACGAGAATAGATTTGTGTGTTGTCAAAAGTGAGATTACAGTAAAACATTTGGATATCATTCAAATATATAAGAGATGATGTAGATACTAACTCATCTAGACAAAGATCATGGAACACTGAGTCATATCAAAAAAATATTATGAAATTGATAGGATGACCCGCATACACACTCCTGGAACGAAAGTCATTGAACCATTCATTGGAAGCCTCCAATGAAACAAAAATTTGTTAATTGAATGTGTTGGGGTCATGAGGTGGTGGTGGATTAAAAAGTGGATGAATGGGTTGAACATCTTGAGGAGGAGGGTTGGATGAGGAAGCACCCTCGGTTCTAGCCCTCTTTCCCCTATTGAACAATCTAGGTGCCATTGATAATGATAAGAATTTGAAATTTGAGATGGAGAAAATGAGAGAGTATACCTCAAAAGAGTAGTAGAATATGGAAGAGAATGATCCAAATGCTATGCTCCTTGAGTTTGGGGAAGAAAATCTCACTAAAATAAGAATTCTAGGGATAGGGTTTGGAGAGGATAAACTTGGAAAGGGTTTAAAGGTGGAAATAAAGAAGAAATAGAAAGAAATTCCCGAAATATGAATGTAGGTTCGGTTGGTCGGGTAAATTTTGGACCATTGGATCAAAAGAAATGGAAGGCTGAGAGCGATCTTGGGTTCTGGAATCAGCAAACCGAACTCGGCCCGAACTCTGTGTGAGGTAGAATTCGGCCCGAGTTCTAGGTGCTGGGGCCAGACCTCAAAACAGTTATAAAAATAGCCAAGTGTTGGAGAAAATAAATGGAATGTTAAAGATTAAAAATTTGTAAATGTTTGATGAAAATCAAAAATTTGATTGAAAAAGAAACCATGAATGGAATAAATGGAATTGAATTTAGAAAATTTTGAATTAACTAAGTCACAAATAAAATTAAACCATATAATAAACAAGGAATTATGATAGTGACCATTACGATGAAACTGCCATGGGGTAGCTGTAGGGGCCGGATCCCAGCTAGCGGTAGTCCGAAGACTAGTGCACCGTATCGCTTAGGCTTTTACGCCTTATTGTCAGAAGGACCCTTTCGGCTTGTACCCATAGCAAAGGCACCATAAAGATATATGTCATAATCGTTATTTACGCAGGCCAATTTAATTAATAACCGTTTCATTCAAAATTCCTAATTTACGACAAAGAAAGTTGAAGCGCTCTTCGGCTAGTAGTTTGGTGAAAAAATCTGCTAGCTGATGATCTGTGTGGATAAATTCTAAGTTAATGGTGTCGTGTTGTTGATGATCACGCAGAAAAAGGTGACGAATCTCAATGTGTTTCGTGCGTGAGTGACATACTGGATTCTTAGTCAGATTAATAGTACTAGTATTATCACAGAAAATAGGAATATGCATAAATGATAGGTTATAGTCTGTAAGGGTTTGCTTCATCCACAAATTTTGTGCACAACAACTACCAGCTGCGATGTATTTAGCTTCTGTTGTGGATAGTACGACAGAATTCTGCTTCTTGCTAAACCATGAGACTAGAGCCTTGCCTAATAAATGACACGTGCCGCTTGTACTCTTACGGTCGACTTTGCATCCCACAAAATTAGCATCCGAATAACCAATAAGTTCAAAGGATGTGGATTTAGGATACCATAAGCCTGCAATAACAGTACCTTTAAGGTATCGAAAGATACGCTTAACGGCGGATATGTGTGATTCCTTAGGACTAGCTTGATAGCAAGCACACAGACAAACACTAAACATGATATCGGGACGGTTAGCAGTTAGGTAAAGTAGAATACTAATTATACCACGATACTTACGTTGGTCAATAGGTTTGTCGCTTTTATCAGGTTCCAGCTTGGTCGTAGTAGCCATGGGAGTGCTGATTGGTTTGATGTTGGCAAGATCAAACTTTTTGCAGTATATCCTTTGTGTATTTTGACTGGCTAATGAATGTTCCTTGCGAAGTTTATTTGACTTGCAGTTCGAAGAAGTAATTGAGCTCCCCCATCATGCTCATCTCAAATTCGTTCTGTATACACTTAGCTAAATCTTGGCATAGATTTTCATTATTAGACCTAAATATGATATCATCAACATAAATTTGAACTAAAAGAATGGTATCTTGAAAAGTTTTGATAAAAAGTGTAGTGTCAATTTTCCCTTTTGAAAAACCTTTATCTAGTAAGAAATTACTTAGGCGTTCATACCAAGCTCTAGGGGCTTCTTTGAGGCCATAGAGATAGGCAACCCTAGAGGGGGGTGAATAGAGTTTATAACGATAATGGCCAAATAAAAATTAACTCTTTTTACCAACAGTAAGTAATCAGAGTAGTAAATGCGAAAATAAAAAAGATCAAGAGAGCATAAGCAAGCACAGTCATTTTAACCTGGTTTCCCTCGTGGAGGACTAGTCCAAGCCTGAGAACTCTAGCTCAGGATTAAATCCACTATTTGTAAAATAGTAGTTACATCCCGTGCCTTTTCTTCAGAAGAGCACGTCAACTTCTTATAAAGATCGTTGTGGCGAAGCTTAGAATTTACCAAGCGACTTTCTTGACTCTTGCACAAACTTCTAACTGAATAGCACTGAGCACTTATAGGCTTAGGAAGCTTATGGCTAGTAGATGAGAAGGTTAAGGCTTGTATGAGGCTTATAGAAAAGAGGGGAAAAGATAATTGGATGAATTAGAATGAGAGAATTTAAAGCCTATTTATACTAGTTGGGATATGCAAAATTCGGCCAGAATTCTGTGCCATGAATTTAAATTTTTGGCCGTTGGACAACTAGCATCTCGTAGTCTCTATAAATTAGGTCCTGGAAATTAGGGGACAGAGTTCGGCCCAAACTCTGTGTGGAGGTAGAGTTCGGTCTGAAATCTGTCTCCATGGGGACAAAATGTTCAAAGGCAGTTTGGGCTTGTTGGGCTGATTTGGCTTTTGGTTGAGTAGAGCTGTGAGTTTGTTTAGGAATAAGGTTTAAGCCAAAAATAACCAGTGCTACTCAGTTTACATTTTGCTAGACTCAATAAATATAAAATAGTACAGACTCTAAAAATGAGTACGCTGTAGGAGAGACGACGTCCATCTTGCACTAAGTTCTGTCTTGATGTGTTATATTGAATTTTGAAAAGTATTATATTGTCAATTTGTCAATATTTGGTTGACTGTGACCCAGTTTGGATCAACAGGGGCGACAACTCGTCTGTCCGAAGAATGTTCTATGCACATGCCGAAGTTAATCAGTCCAAGCGGAGGCTAATGTAGACGTACAGGACTGTCGTTTCCCGTTCATCGACTATGTGGTCTACGAGATTCTACCCGAAGACCCGAAGAAGGCAGCTTCCGTCAGAAGACGTTCCTTCCGATTCTTCTATGACACAGCTACCAAAATGTTATACCGTCGTTCTTATGATAGACTCCTCCACCGATGCCTATCCCAGATAAAGGTACAGGAAGCACACTGAAAGGCACACGATGGGACCTGTGGAGCTCATCAACCTGGGCCCAATTTGTAAGACCGACTGAGCCGTATGGGCTGTTACTGGCCCACTATAATGGCGGGCATCATGGAATATGCGAAGAAGTGCCGGGTTTGTCAGTTCCACACAAACTTCATTCACCGACCTTCGAGCATCTACACCTAACTATGGCCTCATGGCCATTTGAAGCATGGGGAATGGATACTGTCGGGCCAATTAGCCTGCCTTCCTCCAAAGGACATCGGTTTATCCTTGCCATCACAGACTACATCTCTAAGTGGGCGAAGCAGTGTCATTGGTAGAAGTAAAAGCCTCGAACGTGATCAGCTTCATCAAGCACCACGTCATCTACCTATTCAGGGTCCCAGAAGAATTGTCCATGACAATGGCCCCCAGTTCGTGAGCTATTCCTTCCAGCGGTTCTATGACAAGAACTGAATACAGAATGTGGCATCAACGGCCTATAACCCGATGGCTAATGGGTTCACTACAACAAAAAACCCTTTTAATGACGGCTAAAAAGCGTCATTAATGTCGAACCATGACGCTTTTTTTTTCACAGCAACCGTTATGAAAACAGGTGTTATAAATGTTTTTTAAAAGCGTCATAAAATAACCGTCATGAATAGTTTCTATAAAAGCGTTATGAATAGTTAATATATAGTGCACAATTCAGAACAATTTTAAAACGTCATGAATAGATAATATGTATAGGCTCAATGCAGCACATTTATAACACTCATATTACTGAACTCATCACATTTATAACACTCAATACTGCACATTATATATTACTTTTCAAAAACTTCTCAATTCAATTTTAAAATAACAACTTTGAACTATATTCACAAGAAAACATCGAAATGTTATATCACCATCTTCATTACATTATCTCAAAATAGGGTATCCAAATACATATATTTACAACTACTACTTAAATGAATCCTCAAAACAAGTAACTACTTTGGCTTCAACTTGAGCACATCAAAACTGTCAACATCACGTGTAGCAAATTCCACCACTGCAATAATAGTTGCTTCTTCATGTGCACTTGAGAAAGAAAATTAATACTAGTTAGCTACAATTCTACCATGCATCTATAACAAGTATTATCAACACATTAAGATAACACCAACTTACAAATTTGAAAATAGAGAGAGCTCTATGAGCTAATCTTCAAAAACTTCAATGACTAAGGCATTAAAAACGATATATCAATGGTTCATGCTTTAAACCACATCTTCTTAAATTTTAGTTTAACTAAAGGTAGAATTAGAACTACTAATTTTTTCTTAAGTTTGAACAATCAAATTTATTGGATACTTGACCACAAAAGAATTAATAATCACTACAGCTAAATTCTTTCCAGAAAAGATGTTAGCTTAGGAGAAAACTTACTAACTGTTCCAGAATTCAAGCTACACATACTTAGAGAGAAGTAAAATACTTACCAGTAGAGTCATCTTCTTCAATGTACTCATTGCCAAAGAGTGAAATGATTCATATTCAAGAAACTATTTGATACTATGACAGAAACTATTTACTAATCTGGAAGAAGCCAAAATGCTAGCTAACACTTGTATCATATCAGAAAAAGCTTTATCTATTGATACCACATAAATGTCCCAGTCTTCACCCAATTATAATATAATATGCAATTTCTTCTTTTACTCCGTAATGCAAATATATCCATGTCCAAAATGAGAGAATTAGAAGAAAAAACTCTTAATTTTAATGCTTACCTCATGAACGCTTGGTCTATTGTGTCTGAGCTCCAGTAATGATTCCTTCCATTCTATCAGGACTCCAAGTTCCCCATGCACAAATACTTGAGCTGCACTCAAAAGGATACAAAATTCAGCTCAAAAGAAGTCATAGTCAACTAAGAGTTTTTGCTTTCATAGAAGGCTTTATTTCTCAACTCAAACATAGTCGAAGTACAATTTATTATATTTTTTATATATATGTCGGAAAGAAATTGATGGACATCCAAAGTAACATGAACATAACAGAGATGATGAGAACCGCCACTCACCCAAAAAAAACTGCCAAGATAACCCCCCCACCCCACCCCACCACAACAAAAAAAACAACAAGGATAGGAACACTCATGCCTTATACATAAACCAGAAGAGTGGAAGTGGAGTAAGGAACAATCCCTATCCCAGAATATTATATGGGGGTGAGCTTTGAAAGGTTAAAAACAATAGTTATACTTGGAATAGGTCACTTTATTACTAGCATTTCTGACAGGACCTTCTAACACTGGTAAATTGTGTATACACGGCTTGGATGTAAAGAATGGAGATTTTGTTTAAAGCCACATACCGTCCCAGCAATTAAATTGCCAATCGATGCCTGCAATTTGACCCTCTTCGCATTCTGAAGTCGACTTTCTCTCGCGGACAACAAACTATTCTCAAGATTTGTCAGAAGGGGCTACCCAAGTCAATAAGCACAGTCAAATGGTAAGGCAAGAAAAATAAGATGCTTACAGTGGGCCCACTATCACGAAACCAAGCATCATTCATGCTCATCTCTACAACTCGTATATTTGCATTGTCTTGCAGAAAATCGTATGCTTTTGTGTACTTTAGTAAATAGGTATAAAATAGTCAGAAACAGAAAATAAATTTAAGCGTTTAAAAAATATTATGTAGAAAATGTTGATAGAAATATCTTACTTGAGCAGGACTAGCATATACAGTAACTGGTCAAACTGAGAGATTGCGCTTGCCACTTCAGCAAAGACTTGTTGACCATGCTTAGCATCTTCCCTCCAATTATCAGGACGTTCCTAAGCATCAAGTCAAAATCCAATCAGAAATGAATATGAACTAGAAAAAAATGATAATACAGGGATCATTTTGATTCCAAACCTGAAAATATTTCAGGTGTCCTCAAAAGTGCAACTAATATGATAGAAGATTTATGTTGTCATCCATATGCCATATATGGAGCATATTGTCATCGGGAAAATGACTTAATTTTGGTGGTTCAAAAAGATCATCAAACAGCTCCATGTATTACTATTTTATATACTTCAGGATCATGAGTTTCACAAGCAATTCAATGACAGGAAATAAAAGAGAATAAAATGTGTATCGGATTCCAGTGATAGATGATGCGTGATCCATTAAATGTAAGTAATTTCCACAGTTCCAATATTATTATGTATGATTATACTTGATGAAAGGAGGGTTACCCCTACAGTTGTGGAAGCGGAATAGACAAGGGTAGTTCCAACAAAATGATGAACATAGATGAAGCCAAACAAAATTAGACTTTTTTTAAGGAGACCCATTATTCCAAGATGAACATATCATGAAGCCAAGACCAAATTACACCAAAGGAAGAAACTTTTTCTGTTCCCAACCCAAAAAAATGACCCCAAATAGAAAATAGATTCTTATTCCAACATGAGTATAGAATCAAACCAAGTTTAAATTACATCCCCTGGAAGAAACATTTTTTGATCCAAACCAAACAATATTAGATCTATTCTTTTTTCTTCTTCTGAAGGAGACCCATTTTATTCCAACATGAACAAACCAAGCCCAAATTAACCTAAAGAAAGAAACTTTTTCTGTTTTCAATACAAAAATAATGACCAAAAAGAGAATCAGATTCCTTTCGGTCGCGACGGAGGAGGCCTTCGGGGTCGCATGGGGAATAAAAGGGTTTTTAATTTCATCAAAATTAGGGTTAAGGTTTTGGAGTTGGGGGAAAGGAAGGAAAAGAAGAAGAGAGGAGGGTGTAAGGAAGAGGAACTGACCCATGAGGGCTTCGGATCCGAGGCCGACGCCGGAACCGATGAAGCGACGGAGGTTGCGGACCCACGACATCGACGACGCCGGAGGAAGGAAAGGGAGAGCGCGGAGAAGAGGACGAGCAGAACCCTAACGCTCCTCCTTCGCGTTCTTGTCGATCGCGTACGCGACGGCCTCGAGCTTGTCCTGGAGGGCGACGAGGAGTGTGAGGCCCTCCTCGAAGATTTTGGATCTAGGGTTAGGGTTTTGGAGTTGGGGGAGAGGAGGAAGAAAAAAGGAGGAGAAGGAGAAGACCAGAATCTTTTTGGAGAGAGGCGGGCTATAGCAAGGATTTTGCTAACAATTAAACTTAAAAAATATTACAAGTTTGCCACCGCTCTAAATTATTAATAACGCTTTGTTTTACAAACGTTATAAAAACCCCAGAATTAGCCTAAACCGTCAAAGAAAAAAGGTATTTCGAACTTTGATGATGCTTCTTTATCAGCCGTCATGAAATCCACTTATCAAGCGTCATTAATAGGTCTTTTTGTTGTAGTGGTTAGCCAAAGCATTCAACAAACTATCGTCAAACTGCTGAAGAAAGTCATGTCCCATAATAAACGTGACTAAAAAACGTTGGGTAAATGCCTATGGGCATACCGTACGACCGTGCGGACACCAACGAACAACAAACAGTTCACCCTGGTCTACAGAAGTAAAGCGGTGCTCCCCTTGGAGATTCAAATCCTATCCCTACGGGTAGCTATCACCAATCAGCTGACTGACGAAGATAACCAGCGCAAACGGTTACAAGAGTTGGAAGCGTTGGATGAAAAATGCTTGCTAGCACAGCAAAGAATCGAGATTTACTAAGATCGTATTTCTAGAGTCTTCAACAAAAGAGTCCGGGAAAGATCATACCAAGTGGGTGACCTCGTCTTAGCAGTGCGAAGGCCGATGGTGATGACTCACAAGACGGCTGGGAAGTTCAAGCCCAAGTAGGAAGGACCGTTCATCATAGAAACAGTATACTCCAACGGTTCTTATCAACTAGCCAAACCCAATGGTGACTTGCTAATGATGTCCATCAACGGCAAGTCCCTAAAGAAGTATTACGCCTGAAAACGAAACCGGCATAGGTTCTTGTAGAAGCATGGAAAATACTAAAGAAATTGACTCATGCGGCCAAGAAAGACCCATGCGGCTCAGAAAACGCATGCGGCTCAGGGAGTCATGCGGCATAAGGAGCTATACGGCCGGAGGCATTCCATGCGGTTCAGAAGACATGTGGCATGACAGTGCTCACCTCCGATCCATACTGCATTAATTGCTTTGACGGCTTACCCCTCTGAAAAGTTGACAGACCTGACACCAAAGCAGGTAATTATGACTCTGTCATGATGATGAATCTCTAGGGAAGAGAAAAAAATCTCTGACACGATCCCCCGAGAGCAACAAAATGCCACGTGGCCCTGCCACGTGGGTGTGCTTATGCGGCTCGAAGTGAAGACTTCCCATACGGTTCAGAGTGAAGCTGTCCCATGC
This sequence comes from Iris pallida, assembly GCA_029216955.1. Taxonomy (NCBI): domain Eukaryota; kingdom Viridiplantae; phylum Streptophyta; class Magnoliopsida; order Asparagales; family Iridaceae; genus Iris; species Iris pallida. The sequence continues at coordinate 7,707,192 of JANAVB010019198.1, read as the reverse complement.
GGCTCGAGCGGAATCATCCCTATGCGGCTCAAGAAGATCATGCCCATGCGACTCAAGCAGACACACCATTATGCGGTTCATGCGGCTCATCATATGGCTCAGAAGTCTGAAGGAGGGGGTCACTGCCCAGACAGCCCTGACACGTGTCCCAAGTCTTATCCGGCCCAAAATTCATGCGACCCAAATCTCATGCGGCCCAATCTGCATGCGGTTCTAGTCTCACCATTGGCTCTCAGGACACGTGTCCTCAGCCGATCAATCTTCCAGATTTATGGCAATCCAAGATCGGGTCGAATCCTAATGATCTGGGGCACGTGGCAGGAGAATAAATTTGATTTATTCGCAGATATGAGAGAATCATTATAAGGAAGATTTATGCCAATCAGCATTAATTGCTAATGGGGATTTGGTGTAATCTACCCTTAATGGTTCTGATTCGTCACAATCAGAAACGAACGGCCTGGATTGATCAATCCTCAGGCCGCCGCCATCTCCAGGAGCTAATCATTGGCAACCCTAGCGATCACATCCCACTATTATAAATAGCAAGGTGCCATTCCCTTGTAAAATATAGAGAGATATACAAAAAAAGAAGCCAGAGAAGAATACGTATACACAGAGAGACTTCCCCCATAGTCAGAGAGAGAATATACACAGAGAGAGAGAAGCCAGGAGAGCAATCAGAGAGAGAGCAAGAAGGCATTTCTTCATCAACGACCAAGCAGATCTTCTTCGAGTCAAGGCTGCGTACCGATCGTCCAAGGAGTAAGGCAGAGCGGCCGTCGCTTTCCCGAGCCTCTATCGTCACCTCCAGAATCTAAATAAACAATCGTACTTAGACTGCTGTACCTAGGTTTTCGTCCCTAGGCTTTCTTTGTACGAGCGAGTTTGTATTGTGAGTCTAGGTTCAGTCCTCCGATAATTGTTCTGTACTTTTACAATCAATGGCAAACACGATGGCGACTCTGCTGGGGACTAACTTCTCCACGGTTGAGAAGTTGGTGACGCAATCGGACGCAGCCAAACTTGGCTCTACACAACAGAAGATGGTCGTACGCTTCGACCAACAGGCGTTCGAAGAGATACTCTTTGAAGGTAGCACTGGCCCGGTCCAGAAGTGCACCCGCACCATAAAGGCTCGCAAAGAGTGGAGGCCAAAATTATTTGCTTCTCCGCAAGCCCTTGATGAGGTGCTCTCTATTGCTCAAGATGGCGAGAAGGACTCCCCTGCGGTCCCACTTCAGACCGTAGACAACTCTGCTGTCCCCAAGTCTGGCAGAAGAAACACTATGATGCTGGACTTGCAAGGGCAAAGAGGAACTCTACGCGATCCGAGCCGCAGAAGAGTATTAACCGCAGGGAGAAAACCCATGCGGCTATAACCGCCGACCGCATAAAGAAAACTCATGCGGCCACATCTGTCAGCTGCAAAACTTATGCGGCTACAGTTGCCAACCGCACGGATGAGACTCATGCGGCTATTAAAGTCTATCGCTTGCAGAAAACCCATGCGGCCACATATGCCAACCGCATGCGGTCAGCCTGCACGGTCGTGACTCCTAACCGCATAAAGACTCATCCTACAACAAAAGACAGCCGTATAGCATCCATCCCACGCTTCTCTCGATCAGACTTTGACCAGCTCTCATGCGTCCTGACTCTGATCATTTTCTGGATGATAATCCAGACTCTGTGGTATTCGACTTAGACTCCTCCTATTACGCACCCACAAGTGCTAAAAGGAGGAAGTCTAGGGCAGCGCGGGCTCATCAAGTCCAGATGACTGCCCCAACCTCTGACTATCGGGGCGTCCCTTTAATTATCACGCGGGCCTCTGATGGGAAGTTGTATAAAACCACTCAAGTCCAGCCCCCGGTGGCAAACAGACAAAGTGGATCCTCTGACCTGCGTGAGGTTATCCTCCACAAACGCAAGGAAAGAGAAGGAGCTTCGGGGTGTAAAGAGCCCTCACACGGACATCAATGCACCCAGATCATCGTCAACTGCCGTTGCAGCAACACGGCGGTGACGGAAGACCGGCCATCCGTCTTCCAAAGACTACATCACCCGAGCTCAGAAGACGAGGCACCTCCTGTTGTCTCCTGCAAGTCTGCGCAGAAAGTTCTCGCCAAGGGAAGAGGGAAGAAAACGAGCATCTCCAGCCCAAAGGTGTCAACTACTGCAGCTAAGAAACCGTCATCTAAAGGGTTATCCTCCACTGGAGTATTTCAACACACCCATTCGAAGACGAAAACTGCTGTAGTAGGAAGTTCGTCGTCTGCAACATTGGGGGTCGTCGGAACTGGGGGTAGCACTCCTCCAAACATCCACGACAATCCGACATTCCAGGAATACGGACTGGAGGAAGCAAATCCTCCGACGGATACAACAGATACCGACATCCCCAAGGACATCCTAGACGAAGCAAGCTCCGAAGCCGGGGGTAGTGTTCCTTCCGAGTCTGAACCTGAAGAGAACATCCCCACATATCCTGATGATTTCTCGATGCACGGGTACGACTCGGAGGGTACATCCTCCACCACTCCTTCCGTCACTCCTCGTGTGAAGACGGTGTTCATGACAGACAGTAATCAAGGCGGTTTCGGTGATCGCCAGTGCATCGACACTTTGGAGGCCATATTGCACGCCTTGGTCAAGTCTGTAGACGAGATCAAAGTGGCGCTTCCTAATCTGTAGGGGGTGACACCTGGCCAGACAAGCACGGGTCCCCCAATCAACGTAGATTCAAATTCGGTGGCACCGAACCCGGGCAATAATCCTCCCGAAGTAACGGCTCCGACTGCGACAGATGAGACCCGAGAAGTAAGAAGAGAAGTTCAAGAGCTTCGATCCATGTTCCACGCCAGAGAAAACACTCAAGACTTCAGAATACGGCAACCATATCCTGCTGAATGGAGGGATGTTCCATTCCCACCACGATATAAGCCGTTCAATATCAACCCCTATGATGGCAAGACCTCAGCAAGTCGGTACATTACTTACTTCGAGGTCACTACCGACCATCTGCCCCATGATGACGCTATCCTGATACGGTTATTCATTGGGGCATTGGAAGGAGTCGTCTTCGATTGGTACCGCAACCTGCCGGACAATTGCATCTATTCTTTCGCTGGCTTCAAACGCCTGTTCTTGGAGAGGTTCTATGAGGTAGGGCAGGACGTCACGATGTCTACCCTCATGGACGTCATTCAAGGAGAGAAAGAGCTGGCGAGGAATTATATTGAGCGGTTCCGTCAAACCGTAATGAAGTTACCATCTGGCAACCCGGACTCCTCCTTGATCGAAATTTGCCAAAAGAGACTACTCCCAACAATCAGTCTCTGGATGGGCGAGAGTCAATTCAAGGACTGGAAGGCTTTTATCATTAGTTCTACAAGTGCCGAAGAACGATTAAAGAAGGCTCGCCAACTGGGATTACATATCTCAGAGGGAGAGAACAAGAGCAAGCGTCCCAGCACCACAAACGATAATGGGGGTAGCCCTTCCAACAACCGGGACAACAGAGGCAAGCAGGCTATGGTAGCCGATACAGCCCAGAAGCCTGAGTCGCAACCTGCGGACAAACATTGGCCTCAAATCACTTACTCTTTTGAAGACGGTCACGTCAAGCCTATCTTGGACATGCTCATACAAGGAGATAGGATTCAGCTTCCTCCACCAAGACGGGAGCCTCGGCTGGCTGATCTGGAGAACCCAAAGTTCTGCCATTACCACCGCTACGTCCACCATGCTACGCACGACTGCTACCAACTGAAACAATATATCCAGAACCTCATCGATTCGAACGCTCTGGCCATCAATTTCGAGGAGGTAACCGTGGCAGCCAACATGGTGTCCGTACAATTCGGCAGCTTCCCTCCAACAGAGACCCAGGACGGGGCTATACCCATCCCTCTGGCAACGATGGAGATTGCTAATCTCCCGCCTGCTCAAGCTGCTGGTCTAGTACCCCTCACCACATCACGAGAGGAAATCATGTGGGTCCATCCGGACCTAGTCCACGAGGTAACTCAGTCCACTCCATCTTCTAAAAAGAAAAGTGAAAAAGTCAGATCCTGCCGTACCACCTCAGCAGATGAAGAGGAAGTCACGGCCGTTGTTACTCGGTCCGGAGCACAATCTCAACCTGTGGCTGAAAACTCGACTGATGATCATCCGCCCATTACCACGGATGCTCCGGGACCGGCTCAGCCTTCGACGACCGACAAGCCTAGGCCGAAGGAGACTCGCTTCGACAAATCCCTCTGAAAGGAAACATCTCAGGGGCTGGAGAGGCCCTACAACTTCGACATCTTGGTGCAATTGGCCAATACACCGGCCAAATTGTCCTTATATGAACTTCTGAGGCTCTCAAAGGATGTCCGCACAGCTTTGAGCGATGCACTTCAAAATGCCGACGCGTACCTGGCTCAGGTCAACCTCACGGGAGAAAATTAGCCCGCAGACCTCCAAGACAGTGCCTGTACGGGAGCAATGCCCAACATCGTCTTCACTTCACAAGACATGCTCATCAAGACTAATCTACACGATCGCCCATTATACTACACAGGCTACATCGGCGATGTAAAGGTGGACCGGATGCACATTGACCCTGGGTCTTCATAAGCATCATTCCAAAAGGACTACTGCATCATCTTCGTATTCCGATGCATCGCCTGACCCCTACAAACACCGCCATCAGCGGGTTCAATTCGGGCAGGAGCTACCCAATCGGGAAGATCCGTCTGAAATATTAGATTGGCGATCTCCAATCAGAAGTCACTTGCTACGTCATAGATGCCGACACTTCATACAACATCCTTTTGGGGCGCCCTTGGATACACGATTACATGATCGTGCCTTCCACGCTACACAAATGCTTCAAATATGTCGACAAGCACGACTTCGTGAGGACAGAATTTGCTGACATCGATCCCTTCAAAGGGGTCGAATCTTATTACTCGGACTCCTGCCTATACGAAAAGTCGAAAAGGCACCTTGAAGGAGGAAATGAACAAACTGATGTTGAAGCAACCACGGGATCAGAAGAACCTCTGACAATCCACCTCCAGGCTCGCAAGCCAGGCAATTCTGCACCCCTTACGGCCATGCTGTGTAAGGACGCGATCAGCCTTTCGGCACAGGAAGAGCAGTTGAGAATCCGGCTGCCAAGGTCCGGCCAGGTACCGAGACCCACGACAGGGCCACTTACCATCAGATTGCCGAAAGTCGGTCAATCCCAAATAGAGAAGCTCAATCCCTCCGATAGACCTATGACGATACACCTGCCTAAGAAAGGTCGTCACCCCGATGCGAGGTCTGACACTTCAAGCGAACCAGCCACCCCTCGCTCCACATCAAGTGCCAGACTGGGGGTTGCTAGTCTACCGATAACCCCACGCTCCGCTCCGTCAGTTGAGCCTCTGAAGATCAAGCTGACTAGGATGCCCTCTCAATCTTCATTCACACAGGGGGTAGCCGAAGAGGAACCAGAGCTAACCAAGTATGTGGCTGCCCACACTGACGCTCCCTCCGCAGATGATGTAATCCCTCTAGAGAAGATACCTTACTTCATCAATAAAGGGTTATCTTTGAACTACACCGAGCTCAATAAGCTATGTACAATGTATGCTATGGAACACAGTATAGGCACTCACCTACATACACAGGTGACAAATGTGTACACCGCTATCCAACTTACTCCAATAGAAGACGCTTACCGAATAATCGAGAGAGGGGACCACCCAATTATCTTCGGCCGGACGAACAACCCGCATCCCCTCGCCATGGAAGAAGTTGACTTCGGGTCAGATGCTAGAAGACTGCCTCTGTATCTCTATAGCCCTCAATCCAAATATCTCATGCAGAAATAGGGGTATGATCTAGAGACAACGTCAGGACTGAACTACGGCACTGGACGACGATTACCTTTGAAGACGCCAGCCCCGCCGGGCAAACCACGAAACTACTATAACAAAACCCGATACGGTTTAGGGTATGTAACGCCTACTATGACCCCTGAAAGCTCAGATAAAGAATGCGACTGGCAGTCACATTCAACTGGATCACCGACTTCCAACTCAGATACCAGCATCGAAGATGTGTTCAGATAAGTCATGTCAGTCAACATGGCATTCACCGACGCTTACGAGGAAGACGAAGACATCCTCGAAATCCTTGAGCTAGAGCCATGGGCCTAACAATTAGACGCACAATGGGAAAAGCGGTTCGAACTGAGAGAACCTCCTACTGAAGATGAAGCATACAAGTGGATCTCGGCAGCGAATCTTCTCCAAAACCGATCTTTATCAGTAAAAGCCTAACTGACGAAGAACGAGAGTCGCTGTTAGAACTTGTCAGAGAATACATTGATGTGTTCGCCTGGAGCTATGAAGACATGCCAGGGTTAAATCCTGACATCGCTCTCCACAAACTCAATATACGGCCAGATGCAAAGCCAGTCAAGCAGCAACAACGACACTTCCGCCCAGGCGTCATGAACGTGATCGAAGCCAAAGCCAACAAGCTAATAGCCAGCGGCTTCATTCGTGAAGAGCAACATCCTGATTGGGTCGCCAATATAGTACCCGTCCTCAAGAAGAATGGGAAGATTCGAATCTGCATCGACTTCCGCAACCTGAACGAGGCATGCCCCAAAGATGAATTTCCCCTTCCTATCACAGACATCATGATCGACAATATATGCAGCTTTGAACGTATGTCATTCATGGATGGATTCTCGGGGTACAATCAAATCAAGATGTCTCCCGACGACGAAAAGCACACTTCATTCTGAACCCCGATTGGCACATACTGCTACATAGTCATGCCATTCGGTCTAAAGAATGCTGGCGCTACATATCAGCGAGCCATGAGTATTATTTTCAGAGAATATTTACGTAAGACAGTGGAATGCTATGTCGACGACATCGCCGTCAAGAGTCGCCGTAAGGAGGATCATCTGCAAGACCTGAGAACGGTGTTCAACTTAATACGAGCCCACAATCTGAAGATGAACCCTACAAAATCGTTCTTGGGCGTATCCAGCGGGAAGTTCTTAGGCTTCATCATCACTGTACGGGGTATCCATGTAGACCCCGAGAAAACGAAGGCAATCATGGAAATGGGTCCCCCGAGAAATCTCCGTGAACTTAGAGGCCTCCAAGGGAGGCTAGCTTATATCAGGAGGTTCATTTCCAACCTCTCCGGGCGATGCCGACCGTTCACCCACCTCATGAAGAAGGGAGTCTCATTCGTATGGGACGAGGAATGCCAGCGCGCTTTCGATGACATCAAAGAATATTTATCAAATCCTCCAGTCCTGGTGGCCCCGGTCCCTGGAAAACTATTTCTGCACTATGTACGAGCAATGGAACACTCCCTCGGTGCCCTGCTGGCACAAAACAACGATGCAGGCCACGAGCAGGCCATTTACTATCTCAGCCGAATGATGGTCGGGCCCGAACACCGATACACCGCTGTGGAGAAAGAATGCCTCGCCCTGGTATTCGCCATTCAAAAGACGCGGCACTATGTCACGGGGCAAACCATACATGTGATCTCACGAATCAACCCTCTCAGGGTCCTCATGACCAAACCAGGGACACTCAGCTCCCGCCTCGCTACATGGGCGATATTGCTGTCCCCCTATCATATGATCTTCGTCCCGCAGAAGGCTGTCAAAGGTCAAGCCCTGGCAGACTTTTTGGCGGCCCATCAAGGATCGGAATCATCCAGAATATACGAAGAAATCCCAGATGAGGTCGTCGATTCAAATACAACCACCCACGATAACATATGGCGGATGTTCTTCGATGGCGCTTCAAGAACCGGACCCAAGGGAAACATCGTCGTCGGAGTCGGAGTAGTATTGGTCTCTCCTACCGGGCTAGTGATCAATCGTGCCTACTCTCTCACGGAACCCTGCTCTAACAATGTGGCCGAGTACAATGCTTTGGTCATTGGCCTCTAACTCGCAAGAGAACTGGAGGCAGAATACCTTGAAGCATACGGCGATTCGCAATTAATCGTCAACCAGATTCGGGGGACGTACGAAGTCCGCCATGAAGACATGATCCCCTACCACCAAATAGCGATCAACATTATCTCATCATTCGAGGGATTCTTCATCGAACACGTCCCCAGACTCTAAAATATCGAAGCTGATGCCCTAGCAGGCCTGGCTGCTTCCCTAGCAGTGCCAAACCACTCTCATCATTCGGTCGATGTAATCGGCCATGAGCTGGTCTGCCCTAAGAACAACGTTCAAGCCATGGCGAGTTATTCTGCTCAGATGATCAACGAAGCGCCAGACTGGAGACAACCATTCATAGACTTCGTGGTCTACGACATCCTGCCCGAGAACCCGAAGGAGGCTACTTCTATCAGACGGCGTTCTCTCAGATTCTTCTACGATACAGAGACGAAAATGCTGTATCGCCGCTCCTACGACGGATTACTACTTCGGTGCTTGTCGAACGCAGAAGCTAAAGAAGCCGTACGAGAGGCTCATGACGGTGTCTGCGGGGCCCATCAGCCTGGCCCTAAGCTGCAAGACCGCCTTCGCCGGATGGGCTACTACTGGCCCACGATGGTGGCTGATGCAATAGATTATGCCCAAAAATACAAGGCCTACCAAGTCCACGCAGACTTTATTCACCAACCATCCGAATTTCTACATCCGACAGTGGCGTCCTGGCCATTCGAAGCATGGGGAATGGATATCATTGGTCCAATCACCCCACCTTCCTCCCGAGGACATCGCTTCATACTTGCGATCACTGATTACTTCTCAAAGTGGGCAGAAGCTGTCCCACTCGCCGAAGTCAAGACTTCGAACGTAATCAGCTTCCTGAAGCACCACGTTATCTACCACTTTGGACTGCCCCAAAGGATCATCCATGATAATGGTCCGCAGTTTATAAGCCACGCATTCTACCGATTCTGCGACAAACACCGCATTCAGAATGTCGCTTCGATACCATACAACCCTGCAGCAAACGGGTTAGCAGAGGCATTCAACAAAACAATCATCAAACTCCTCAAGAAATTTGTCTCCTCCAACAAACGTGACTGGAACGAGAAGCTCGGCGAGTGCTTATGGGCTTATCGCACCACGGTTCGAACAGCCATCGGGAATACACCATTCTCTCTGGTGTACGGGAGTGAGGCAGTTCTCCCATTAGAGACTCAGATTCCCTCACTCCGAGTCGCCCTCACTTATCAATTGACAACGGATGACAACTACCGACGTCGACTACAAGAGTTAGAGGCCTTAGATGAAAAATGTCTCCTAGCTCAGCAAAGGATCGAATTATACCAAGCACGCATCTCAGGAGCCTTCAACAAAAAGGTTAAAGTCAGAACATTCCAAGTGGGCGATCTTGTTTTGGCAGTCAGGAGGCCAATGGTCATGACTCACAAGACCACCGGCAAGTTCCAGCCAAAATGGGAAGGCCCATTTATCATCGAGGCCGTGTTCTCCAATGGTGCTTACCGCCTCGCCAAGCAGAATGGAGACTTGCTCATGTTGCCCGTCAACGGCAAGTTCCTGAAGAAATACTATGTTTAAACAACATTTTCCAGAGTTTCGAGTTATGTGCCCGCTGGTACCACTGAACTCAACCCCCTAATTTTCTAACTTATTGAGTCACGTACCCTCTTGTACTGCTGAACTCATATCCCAAATTCCCAAGTCATGTACCTGCTGGTACCTCTAAACTTACACTTTGATTCCAACATTCACAGATTTTCGAGTCATGTACCCGCGTATACCGCTGAACTCATGCCCTTCTTCTATAAACATATACCAAATTCCTAAGTCATGTACCTGATGGTACCTCTGAACTTACACTTTGATTCCAACATTCATGGATTGTCGAGTTATGTGCCCATCGGTACCCCTGAACTTACATCCCGGTCACTCTTTTGAAAGAAAGTCATGTATAATCATACCGCTGAACTTTCTTCCTACAAGAGATCCTCCCTCATGATCTAATACCTGCAATCCCAGTGCACAACAAAGGTAACGGATCCACAAATTTCCAAGACGACCATGTCCTCATCACCTCTGAGTCGTCCCATTTCCGCCAAAAACAAATCACCCCTACATAGAATTTCTATGTCCTCATTACCTCTGAGTTATTCTACGTACCCCCTTTCATTGAGCCCACTCCTGTCATGTCCTCATTACCTCTGAATGGGAAGGCTCCGTCGAAGAAACCTTCATACTTGCCATGTCCTCATTACCTCTGAGTAAGTATGATGATCCCCTTTCGACCTATTACCTGTACCCACCACCGGAGTACGCCAAGGGTAATGGGTCCACAAATGTCCTCTGTTGACCACAAATGTCCTCTGTTGACCACAAATATCCTCTGTTGACCACCAATACCCTCCGTCGAGTTCGCTCCTGCCATGTACTCATTACCTCTGAGTAGGAAGACTCTACGTTCAAAGAACTTTCCTACTTACCATGTCCTCGTTACCTCTGAGCAAGTATGTCAGTTCTATTTTATCATATTATCCGTATCCTAAACTAGGGTATGCCAAGGGTAATAGGCCCACAAATATCCTCAGCTAAATTTTTTAACACAAACCTATCACCTCATCATGCCCTAGGAGCCCAGCTGCTCTACGGCAATTCTTTTCTCAATACCAAGAGCACCCATGACCACTTTGCTATGGCTGCTTCAGGCATCCTGACCGAAACTTGTTATCTCTACCTAAAACCAAGGTACGCCATGGGTAACAGGTCCACAAATATATCCCCTATGCGGGGGAGAACATCACCACAATATCACAGGCACAACAGGCAATACAAATGAAGGGTAGAATGGAAAATACTCTTTATTTGAAGGGAGAAAAGAAGTACTGCATATTTCGGGACCACGTCCCTTTCAAAAAAAAAAGAAAAAGGGGAAAACGGGGACAAAACAAGAGGCCGATTATAGCTCGGCATTGCACAACTCCAAAAGACGGTCCTTTACCAAAGCAGTCCCCCGATCAAGCCTTTGCATAGGTCGACGCTCGGCCTCTTGAGATAGCTGCTCTGCGTCATTCAAATGTGAATAAGCCTGCCAGTTGTCCTCCACCTTCTTTAGGGCAAGCTCTAGATTAGCAGAAGCCCTACTATACTTGCCAGCCTCCTGAATAGCAATCTCTTTCTCAACACGAGCGGCCTCAAGCTCTGACTCCAGGAAAGCCAGTTTTCTCTGGAGCTCGAGGATCTGGTCCCGAACATCGGCCACCCCACGAGAAGCATCCGCTTCCCGAGTCGTGTAATTTTCAGTCCGACGGCTCCACTGGTCGTACAACTGAGTCAGATTCCGACGGTCCTGTAATATAGCCAGTTTGAGTGATTCCCGGGCAGCCATCACCTTCTCCACCACGGTAGTGAGGAAGTTGCGTTCTCGATTTATGGCCGCAGGTAAATCAGTCTGTTGCAACGAGCGAAACTAGGCAACGAGACGGTCAGCCTCTAATAGCTTAGGCTCCAAGAGTGCAGCCAGTTCCTCTCCCCCAGGGAGTGTTTTAAGGGTATTAATCTGGCCGCCTGTACATCGACGGGGCAGAGTGAAGGGAGTCCCCCTTTCCACCGCTGCTTCGATCCCCCTCTTCAGATGACGATGGAAACTAGCAACTACGTCCTATAACGCATCATCCAAGACTTCTATGGATGACGACGTCAGAGGGAGAGTGGCAGACGGTACCAGAGGGGCAGTTTCAGAAGTTACCGCACCCGCTACCAAAGAAGTAAATTTCGTACGAAAAGAGGCTTGAATGGCGGCTAACTCCTCTTCCGTCGCCCGAATAGCGTGGATGCTCGGTAGGGAGGAAAGGTTGACCCCGAAATCACATTCGTAAGGGTGGACACAGGGGGTATCGTCCCTTGTCCCGGCAGTACTGCTGTCTGAGGCCCCAAGCTCGACCCAGACAAAGGATCCTCGACACACGGAGATTCCGTCAGGCCCTCTCCGGTAGGGTGTGATCCAGCAATATCAGTCACTAGCAATGACGGGTTGGGATCTGAACATCCAAAACAACCGTTAGACGAAGAATTTGAAGAATGACAGGAACACGTATGCTGATTCACGAATTATAAGTTCAATTTGTATTACCAGGGGAAGAGCGTGGGGGCGACGGCTCGTTCACCGCCGACATAGTTTCCCCACCCACAAAGCCATCATGTGGGGGCTCAGATGTTTTAGGAACGGGCGCAGTAAAGCTCCCATCCCCCTAGATTGAGGTTCCAGCAGGGCAAGAATCCTCGGTCGCAACCGGAAGCACCCCAGCAGCAATGATAGCGGTGCACACCCCACTGACTAAATGAGACAGGACTGGATTAGCCTCCGTAATTGGGTCCTGAGGGGCGAGCTCGTCCGACGCCTATAAAGAGCAGAAGAAACAAATAATTAGATCACAACATAAAAGAAGAAGAAAGGAAACAGCGGAAGCCCAAGTCACCTCAGAAACATCCTCCACATCATCAATAAGCAGCCTGCGACGTCTTACCGCAGCGTGCTTCTTAGAATAAGTTCGGTCGTCAGTGGTAGTCACGCGCCTACTCCGTTTACGCGAGGGGCCGGGTATCGCAGATGGTTGATCCTTCACCACCTCGTCAGACAGACTAGACGATTGACCCACTGCCCTTTCAGCCTGCGCGACTGGAGGTTGAGTCCCAACCTCCTCATCCGAAGAATGGGACAAGTCATCAGTGTCCTGTTCGTCGTCCCCCTCATCCGCCCTATTGGACTCTGAGTCCGACACAGGAACTCTATTCGCCTGTTTTTTCCTCTTCTTGGACCCTTCTGGCTTCTCGGCCAAATTGGTGCCATCAATAAAGCTAGTATTCGCATCAAAACCAACAGGAGGTTTGCTCGCTGCAACATGATAAAGAGCCGCTATATACAAAATATCACCCTCCACCTTGGCGTCAGGGAGTGAGAAGCTGGCTCGGGTATGGGTCGCATTATAATAATGCCAAGCCCGAATGCCATCAAGTACACTGCCCTCGAAGCTCAAGCAAGCGCTAGGGCAATCCAGGAACAATTGACTATACCCAAATTGACGGGAAAATCTACTGGGCAGATAAGGCTCCAAGTATACCCTGTTCCGGTAACGATACACCAGGTGCGCGGGACGGATGTTGCGTAACCAAAGAAGCATCTTCTCAGTTAAAAGTTGGGGAGGATCAACGCCGTCAACATGTACCCTCCTCACTTCTCCAGGGGTGAACTCAGGGAGAGATACGAAGAATTCGAGCTCGTCAATTCTCGCCAATACCCTCCGGCAGACCGGCATGGTATCATGTTCCCAAGGCTGATGACGATATCGGAAAATAAAGGCGTCATCAACAGAGACGTTTTCATCGGGTCCCGGTCTCATCAATGACCGATAGTGCATCAATAACCACCCCATGAGGTAGTGGTATGGTAGTTCTATCCGGTTAAAGTCCGCCGACACATCACGAGCAATAACTTTGGATGTAAAAGCACGAAGGCCGTGGTGTATGCTACACACCATGGCCGGAAGAAGCGCCAGCCTCACTTTGAAGACTAATTTTACAGCAGGAAGAATGAAATGGCGGCTGATCCTTTCTATAGAACCCGTGCCGCCCGAGACTACACAATTGCGTAGCCACACCATCAAAAACCCAGCCAAGATTGCTTTATTAGACATCTCCCGGGTACCATAGTGGAAATAACTAAGGTAGTCAGTGCTACTCCCAAACCGGTCACGAGTAGACTTCGACTTCTTAACCTTCGACATCATATCCTTAACCTCCTCTGAGGTTTGGGGAGCTCGAGACGAAACGTGACCAGAAGGACGCAACTTAAAAAGATACAGAATCCAGTCCCTGGTATGAGGGGCGTTCCCTTCTGAACTATTTATCTTCTTAATAGCCATCTGGCAGGCGCTATGATGACACAATAATTCTTGGTACACGGCGACGAAGCCAGGAAACCGCTGATCCAAATCCCCGAGCTCTTCGTTTGTCGGCATGTATACTTCAAAAGCTTCGTCTCCCCACGGCAATCTGGATACAGTGTTCATTTCGTGAAGAGCAAGCCCCAGTTCTCCTTCGGGGGTAAAGAAAGTCCCAGTACGCCGGTTATACAACTCCAATAGAGCCATAAACAAGGGCTTGTTAATGGGCAATCCGTAGCAGGTACCCCTGACGGCGTAGTAAAGATCAATTTCCTGAAGGAAGTCCCCGTACGTCCTCAGAATCCAGGAGATAAGATTAGTCCATGTGGGAATAGGGTTAATCCAATTCAGCAGTGACAACCTGCCTATGGGATAAGACCCCTTGCGAGCAAGCTGATTCAGAAAAGTATCAGCTAGGGTGAAGGAAAAATTAGGGCCGATTGTGTTCACAAAAGTACCCGGGAGCAGCCCTACCACAGTCCGACTCACGGAGTCCCTGCCCGCACATATTAAACCCGTGCGTCCGTTATGGTGAATTTTGCCCACAAACATTCCCAGTTGGGTAGGAGTCAAAGAGCTCACCATCGTCCTGTTCAGCGGCACCATGTTAAACCATGAGAGAGGATAATGTCGCTCCATCTCGGGAATATGAATCTCTACCACGTCTACAGAAAAATCCCAGTGCTCTGAGACATCCAGCAATCGGGAGTTCTTTATGGAAAAGGCATCCCCGAAGAGAAAGGCCGGTTTCAGATATTCCCCATCCAACTGCCCCGAATTCATCATGGAACAAAAAAAGCTGAAAGGTTGTTTGTTGATAGCAGCCACCCTATCCTTAGGCTCATTAGTGGAAGCTGATCCACTATACGACGGATTAAGTCATCAAGTTGCACGCCCACGGCGCACCGAGCTGGACCCACAAGGAGCTCTCCTGCTGGGTTGGTTGGAAGATTCACTGAAGAAAGGACAAAAGAAGAAACATGATTAAAAGAAGGCTGAAATAAAAATTTACTGAATAAAGAAGCTCTCACGAGCCTATGCGGTTCAGGTCAATAAGGTCTTATGCGGCTCCAGTCCAGTAGGGTCCCAACTTATGCGGCTCCAATCCAGTTGGGTCCCAAGAAATATAGTTTTGGGGAAGCATATGAGGTTCGAGTCAATACAGTCACATGCGGCCTAACTCAGATGCGAATTCTATATGACTCTAGCTCGATAGCTTATGCGGGTTGGACGAGTGAACACATTTTTAAACAGAAGAATTCATGCGGCACAAAGCGCTATACAGTTCAGCCTGTTAAAACACATAGGCAGCTCCGTTCAGAGGAGATTGTATGTAGTTTAGATCCGTCTTCTGCGATTCAAACATGGGGCTTTATCTATACGGCTCGGGCATGAAACAGTCATGCGGCTCACACAGCATATGCGGCTCATACAGTATATGCGGCTCACACAGCATATGTGGCTCTGGCATCAAGATTGGAGAAGGGGCTTGTGCATAAATATGCAACAGAGCCATGAGTACTAAAGATCTAAAAGCAACCCTTACCCTCAAAAGCAGGACGAACGTCAGAGGGCACTTCGGGTGCGTCAGGTTCGACGGCTGACGAGGACGTCACCCTCTTACCCTTCGCGGCGGTGGAAATGACTTTAGAAGACTTAGGAGCCATTGCTTCGACAATGAAGATCGGAAGGAGAAGACAGGAAAAAGAGTGAACGAAAGAGAAGGTAAAGAAGTCCCTCCGGCTAAAGTTACCCGTATTTATAAACAGAGATGGAGCGTTTCGATTCCCATGCATACACATAAACCGACCCTTCGGTTATCAAAATAAGCTGCCAAAAATGAAGGCTAAGCTCCTCGGATCCTGCACCAAAAAGTGCCTTTTAAAGATCGACAACACTTAAGTGCTAAAGATTGCCATACGTGGCAAATGATGACGTGGCTAGAGGCCATGCGGTCGAAAGTCTCCTGTGGCTGAATCACCTATGCGACTGAATAATTCATGCGGCTAGAACTCTTATGCGGTCAGGATTACATATGCGGCCAATACAGCCATGCTTCTTGATTCAAAGTATTTTAATTTTACAAATTGAAAACTTTGAAGGGGGCCCTGTAGAAGCATGGAAAATACTAAAGAAATTGACTCATGCGGCCAAGAAAGACCCATGCGGCTCAGAAAATGCATGTGGCTCAGGGAGTCATGCGGCATAAGGAGCTATGCGGCCGGAGGCATTCCATACGGTTCAGAAGACATGTGGCGTGACAGTGCTCCCCTCCGATCCATGCTGCATTAATTACTTTGACGGCTGACCCCTCTGAAAAGTTGACAGACCTGACACCAAAGCAGGTAATTATGACTCTGTCATGATGATGAATCTCTAGGAAAGAGAAAGAAATCTCTGACACGATCCCCCGAGAGCAACAAAATGCCACGTGGCCCTGCCACGTGGGTGTGCTTATACGGCTCGAAGTGAAGACTTCCCATGCGGTTCAGAGTGAAGCTGTCCCATGCGGCTCGAGTAGAATCATCCCTATGCGGCTCAAGAAGATCATGCCCATGCGGCTCAAACAGACACACCATTATGCGGTTCATGCGGCTCATCATATGGCTCCGAAGTCTGAAGGAGGGGGCCACTGCCCAGACAGCCCTGACACGTGTCCCAAGTCTTATGCGGCCCAAAATTCATGCGGCCCAAATCTCATGCGGCCCAATCTGCATACGGTTCCAGTCTCACCATTAGCTCTCAGGACACGTGTCCTCAGCCGATCAATCTTCCAGATTTATGGCAATCCAAGATCGGGTCGAATCCCAATGATCTGGGGCACGTGGCAGGAGAATAAATTTGATTTATTCGCAGATATGAGAGAATCATTATAAGGAAGATTTATGCCAATCAGCATTAATTGCTAATGGGGATTTGGTGTAATCTACCCTTAATGGTTCTGATTCGTCACAATCAGAAACGAATGGCCTGGATTGATCAATCTCCAGGCCGCCGCCATCTCCAAGAGCTAATCATTGGCAACCCTAGCGATCATATCCCACTATTATAAATAGCAAGGTGCAATTCCCTTGTAAAATATAGAGAGATATACAAAAAAAGAAGCCAGAGAAGAATACGTATACACAGAGAGACTTCCCCCATAGTCAGAGAGAGAATATACACCGAGAGAGAGAAGCCAGGAGAGCAATCGGAGAGAGAGCAAGAAGGCATTTCTTCGTCAACGACCAAGCAGATCTTCCCCGAGTCAAGGCTGCGTACCGATCGTCCAAGAAGTAAGGCAGAGCAGCCGTCGCTTTCCCGAGCCTCTATCGTCACCCCCCAGAATCTAAAATAAACAATCGTACTTAGACTGCTGTACCTAGATTTTCGTCCCTAGGCTTTCTTTGTACGAGCGAGTTTGTATTGTGAGTCTAGGTTCAGTCCTCCGATAATTATTCTGTACTTTTACAATCAATGGCAAACAGTTCTCGCATCCCCTAAGAGTGGCTATGAATTCTGGTAAGGGGATTCCTTTTTTCTATATCTTCCCTCCAATAGATGAAGCACTTTACGTCCATATTACCTCTGGATTGTTCCTCTACACCCTGATAATCCGACTACCACGTCCATATTACCTCTAAGTAGTCGTTTTCTTCGTATTGATCCTATAATGGCTATCTAGAAAACAGTTCATGTTCATACTACCTCTGAATTGTTGTTCTACATCCCAGCGAAGATTAGGCCTACCATGTTCATATTACCTCTGGTTAGGTGTGTCTTCTATAATGACCCCTCCTTATGTTTAAGAAAAAAATAAGGGAACAGAAGAGTTTCTATACATAAACAAGAATCTAAAACATCACCAAGCATGTACGCTCATGTCACATGTTCATGCTTCTGTTCAAAGTATCTCGAGCTTGACTCAAGTTCTGAACACTTTGAAGGGGTCTTCTAGAAGCATAAAAAATCTCAGATGATAACGACAAGTGGGTCCCTTTTCACTTCGTAAAATATGTGAATATAAATGGACCCACTTGTCACACAAAGGAGGTATCAAAACTTTGATATCGCATTCTATATTAAAGTTCTACTCTGTTAGAAGAAAACTTCAATACAGATAGAGATATCAAAGTTTTGATACCTCTTTTGTATGACAAGTGGGCTCCCCTCTCACTTCGTAAAACATGTGGACATAAAGTTTAAGGGTGAGCTTATTAGAAGAAAATTTTGATACAGTTGGAGGTATCAAAGTTTTGATACCTCCTTTGTATGACAAGTGGGCCCCCTATCACTTTGTAAAACGTGTGGACATTAAATTTAAGGATGGGCTTACTTGTCATACAAAGGAGGTATCAAAACTTTGATACCTCCTTCTGTATCAAAGTTCTACTCATGGTGTTAAGTGGAGGATTTTTTTTCTACCTAGGTCATTAATTTTTTTATTAGGCATTTAAATAAATAAAAAATTAAATGAGATATATGTAACGGGACAGCTCTTTATGGACCAATTTAGATGGGTAAATTTTAAAGGCACTTCAAGTTTTACTTGGGACTAGCCCAAATTTTTATTAAAAAATTTACAAGTTTGCCGCTCCCATTTGTTACTTGAGACTATCCCAACTTTCTTCAGGACTGCCAATCTTTTTGGCAGTCCTTACACCAAATAGGACTACCAACAAAGTTGACAGTCCTACTTTATGTTAGGACTCCTATTCCATGTTAGAACTGCAAACAAAGTTCGTAGTCCTATATGCTTGTAATTCGTGCCCCTGCGCCTCCGCCGTCGTTGTCACGCCCTAGAACCAGAATACTGGAGAGCAGGAGACAGACACAGCCAGCTACGTACATTGAAGTGTAACCCACCTCGTAATACGGTCACAGCTGTCTAGATACATGAGGGTTTATCTACAAGCCAACAGTCTCTTATATATTGTCAAGAACAAGCCTAGTGTCTCAATCTCAAGCAAGCAAATAATTGTTACAAGATGTTAGATCATCAAACATACAAAGTAAGACGTCCCAAACATTACATACTTAGATGATCATGAAGATAGTCATACAAAATGCGAGACTAGCAAGAGTTAAGTCATACATGATCAACCCTAGAATTTGTCTATCATGTTATAGCCCTTAGGTAGACAAAAATAAAGTTTCAACACGAGCTAACATGTGCTCGGTGGCTAAATGCCTCAAAAGAATAAGTTATATTAGAGTGGAAGAGCAAAATAAGAAAACTTACTCGTTGCCACAGTTTCGTCTGGTGTTCACCATCTAGCTGAAAGGCAGGTAGATCCTCGGGTATTACTCTGAAATCTGGCCATACAAATAGTTGGATCAGACCCCAGAAAGAGCAAGTATCACAAGGGAGGCTCCACTTAGAAATTAAAACCATCATAAATGGAATAGAAGAACTGATAAAAGAACATAATTAAATAACACAAAAGACATGCTTTAAAGAACATACTAGCTTGTATTAAGAAAACAAGAGGTGGAATGTAATTCCCATGTTAATCATAAGACAATCATTCAGGCACGACCAATCAAGTCCTACGGCTTGCTATCATTAGCAAACTAGGGTTGTCCCAGGCCTAGTTACTAACAAGATACAATGAGATGTTCCGCAGTCATAAGCCCTGCAGACTATCCAGGTTATCTAGGCAGGGTTACAAGAGTTATCAAGATTATGTGGTGTACATTAGTACTTATGATTCAAGAAGTGTAATACATGATAGTGTGCTAGAAATGTGCCCTACTCGTCGGTATGCTATAAGTTTATAGGTGTGGCCGGGATAACGGGATCGCCTGTAACTGAGAAATATCTCTATGTAAACTACTCGATCAATTTAGTCATTAGCCTAGTCAGATTCATTATGAATCCCTGACCGTAGTAACTAGGAATCTATGTCCTAGACATGATGCAAGATGAGACATGTAGCTTGTACAGGCACAATCAACCATGGAGTCAAGGCAAGAGTTATACTAGCAAAACAGGAATAGCTGTCGCAATAGCAATCAAGATTATACATGTCATGTCAGGTTTACTGGTCATGTCAAGAGTACTTGTCAGGAGTGCGCCTCGGCGGGCCATAATCAAGATTATAAAGACGGGTTTATGTTATCACGCTCAAGTCAAGTCAATATTCAGTTCAAATCTCATCAATCTCTAGTTCTATCATGCGTAGTGTAAAATCCCTAAACTTTAGGAATTTTTATTTATATATTTTACCTTATTTTATCTATTTACTTGAAATTTGGATTTTTGGTTTTCTTAATATTTGGGTAGCAAGTTCACTACTAAAATATGCTCCATTAGCGACGTAATTTAGCGACGAAATAAAATAACTTTGCTAAATATTGAATATAGGGACTCCTTTAGATAGACATCGTAAAACGTTGTTGAATAGCGATGTTCCGCGACAAGAGATAAAGTACGTCGCTGAATAGCGACGTTCAACGACGTGACTTAAGTTATGTCGCTTCTTAGCGACGTTCAGCAACGTCTAAATCAGACGTCGCTAATGTTTTAATATATCCCGTTCAAAACTTTTATTTCCCCTTCTCTCTCTTCCAAAAATTTCTCGAAATTTTTCAGTCTCTCCTCCGACGAAGCTCTCCTCCAACGAAGCCCCCCTCCTCGCCGCCTCCCTTCTATGACGAAGCCCCCCTCCTCGCCACCTTCCTCCTCCGACCGAGCCACCCTCTTCAGGTAAACCCTAACCCTAGCCCTAGCTATCTAGACACGGACACAAATATGGGCACAGACGACACAAACACGAGAACCCTAACCCTAGCCCTAGGTTACACGAGAACCCTAACCCTAACTAGGGCTGCAAATGTGCTGACACCATGTTATTGACACAATTTTGACCTCGTTTGGACACGAGTCTAGATACCCCTAGACACGTGTGTCACACACACACATACCCCTTCTGACACGTATACAATGGTTAGGTTTTGCATGAGAATTTTGGTTTCGAATGGGTTATAGAGATTTTAGGATTTTGAATGTTTTGTTACATTCATAGATATATATATGTATCAGAGATTTAATATAGTAGTATGTGTTGTATTCGAGTTATAGGTTTGGGTTTAATTTTGAGTTTGATATTTTGAATTAGTACTTTGATGTACTGTATTAGAGAGGGCAAGGATTATAGGATTATATGTATGTATTTGAGTTGATATACCTATGTATATAAGTATATGAGCTATGGGAGTTAGAGTATAGGGTTATGTTAATTTTGGGATATTTGCTTTTCGATTGATCTAGTTTTAGTAGACTAGTATAGTGGGTTGCAGTGTGGCTTTAGCTAAGTAACTGTTTGTAATGAGTAGACGTTTGCAGCGGCAGTGGTATAGCATTTGCCCTGCCTTGGTGTTGCCTTGATTTGGCATGGACAGTAAAATACAGTAGGCTTAGGAATGTGTTATCAGCAGCAGTAGCATAGGAGTATGGTTTGGTATTAGTAGAGAGTTGAGGTGAGGTTTTGGTTAGGATTTGTGAGTGTAAGGAGGAGGAGGAGGAGAGTATTAGTTGAGTTGATATTTTACCTTGAGGGATACTTTGCATAGGATATCTATAGGTGTTATATAGATATGAGGATTTATGCATAGCTTAGATTAAGGATTTGATATATATACATGTGAGTGTATGCTATATATATGTATAAATATTTATAGATAGGCTTTGTTTTGAATATATATATTGGTATAAAGGGTAGTTGGATAAGGTATGGGTTATACTTCATATAGAAGTGGGTTGTATCTTGAGAGTGCCACTTGTCTTTGAGTGAGTTATTGAAGAGTACGTGTGATATATATATATATATATATATATATATATATTTATATATATAAATAATATATATATATACACTAGCTAGAGTATCAATGTCTTCCAGGGATTCACCTATAGGTCCTAAGATTGGGTTTTATGACTTAGAGAGGACTAGTTGACTAAGTTTAACCTTTAACTAAGGCTTGACCAAACCAGATTACATACTCGAGTATCAGTAAAAATAATTTAGGAATTTGAAAATTAAAAATCAAATGAAGACCCGAACAGTTCACATTATATTGCAAAACTCAAGTATCAGACAAAACCACATCTTCATAATCAACCCCAACCAATGGATAATCGTGCACGCACAGTCCAAATCCCGTGCACGTGTGATTTCATGTCGGACATGCATCCAACCGATACGAAACTTGAGGAGGGGCTTGTCAGTCGTTGCCCCCACCTCTGTGTCAAGTGGTTCGTGTCCAGGTGTCCAATTTATTTAGGTATTTATGAAACGAATTTGTGCCTATTGGATAATTGTGTGTCATCTTTACAGAATTATTTCCAAATAGATATGAATTACTACTTGCGGTGTCATTCATGGATGTACAATCGTCATCCTGATGATATGTGCGGTGTGCGAGATGAATACATAGCAGGAGTAGAGCAGTTCCTGCAGTTTGCCAAGACGTTCCTTCAGTACATGGATGGCACCAAAATTAAGTATCCGTGTGTGAAATATCATAACGTGAAATATGATCCAGAAGTGGAAGTGACATATCATTTATACTCGAGGGGTTTCACGCCTAATTACTATCAGTGGATCGCACACGAAGAACTTGTGTCTTTAGCATCAGAGCCGGAGCCTTATGTTGAGCCGTATATGCATGCGGGACCTAATTTTGTTTCAGATAATCATGCATATGACGACGGGTACATGAACATGGTTTTCGATGCTGCGGGGCCTAGTTTCGTTCATGATGCAGCTGAGAAGGCACCTAATGTCGATGCTGCAAAGTTCATGGAGTTGCTGGAGAATGCAAGGACTCTATTGTATCCTGGTTGTGAGGATCATTCACCGTTGGAGGTGGTTACAAGACTGTTGAGTATTAAGTCAGATTTTAATATGTCAGAAGAATGCTACAACCGAGTGTTGGAGTTGATTATAGAGATCTTGTCGGCGGGTGCTAAGTTACCTAAAGACTTCTACCAGTCTAAGAGGATGGTGAGATCTCTCTGGATAGGATATATGAAAATTGATTCTTGTCGCAATGGGTGCATGCTGTACTACAAAGGCGATAAGGACGCAAATGTGTGCAGATTTTGTGGTGCTGATCGCTATAAGACAACTAGCACAGGAAGGTCTACCGGTGCAAGAAGACCGACCGATTCAATGCACTACTTGCCTTTAACGTCGCAGTTATAAAGATTATTTATGGTGAAAGAAACGGCCGAAAATATGAGTTAGGACACACGAGAACAGATTGAAGGAGTGTTGGATCACCCATCCGATGGAGAAGCGTGGAAGCACTTTGATCGAGTGTATCCTGATTTTGCTTCAGATCCGCGTAGTGTCAGGTTGGGGCTATCTTCTGACGGTTTTACTCCTTTTGGTCTTTCGAGATCCCAGTATTCGTGCTGGCCTGCGATTGTATTCTGATTTTGCTTCAAATCTGTACGTTTGTTTTATCATCATATTTGACACTTTAGTGACACTTTTATCATATAAATATGTGACACTTTATTGACACTTTTATCTGTGACTATGATATTTTTAAAAAATATGTGAAGTCTATCATATAAATATGTATCTTTGTTTTATTGTCATATGTTATTATCAAGTATGACTAGACCTGGACGACGCAGAGGATATTATGTTAGGCAGTCCCGTGTGCGTCAGGTTGGGATGCAGATTTCGTAACCTCATCCTCATCTCCGAGTACGCTAGTGTACCGTTCTGTTCCCGGTCCATTACCGGGACAGGACAGTTCCAGCAGGTTGGCAACTCCTCTCTCGTCGTCCAGCATTCCTCCCGCGTCCAGCATTCCTCCCGCATCCAGCATTCCTGTCACCCCCATTTCCTGTATTTCGTATTTGTACTCGTAATTTGATTTTGGCACGTATTTTATTTTCTCGACTTGTGGATTTGGTTTCTCGTAAATGGGTTTTGGACCGTGACTTGGTTTTATTTTGTGGAGTTAGTTTGGTTTGGTTTGGTTCATCATGAGTGGAACACCTTAGCCTATTCTCCACCTCTATTCCATCACAACCACCCTCATTAAAACCCACGAACCTTTTCTCTCTCCTCCATAACTCCATTAATTTCTTACAACTTCTTCTTCCTTTTTCCACACAACTCCCCAACCCATAGGCAAGTGCAACTTGCCACCACATAAGGACCCAATTTTATTTGTCCATTAGCTAGATTAGGACATGGAGAACAACATTAGAACTTAGCATTTTGCGATTTGGAGTCTCCATTGTTCTAGATCTAAGTTTTAGTTATTTTCGGATTTACATGGTTTTGATCTATTTTAGTTAGATTTTATGGGTTTTTGATGCTTCTATGTGGAAGAGAATTCGATTTTACTCAAGTTAGAACTTTAAAAATCTAGATTTGGTTTTGATTTGGCTAAGTTATGAAGATTTGAAGTTTTGGTGTTCTTGAGGAGTTCATCTCAGCCTTGGTGAAGGCTCTCGGCCAGTGCTCTTTAGCACTTGACCGTTTGCGCACCCCGGCCTGTGCTCTTTAGCGCATGGTCGATTGCGCATAGGCTCAGCCAGTGCTTTATGCTGCGCTGGATTGCGCTGGCGCAAGCTAGCCATGCGCAAGCCAGCCATGCGCAAGGTAACCCCTGTGCACTCGACCATTGTGCAGTCCATACACTATGCAACCAACCCTTGCGCAATCCTCCCTTGCGCAACCAATCAATGCGCAAGGCAGCCCCTGTACCCTTGGTCCATGCGCAATGACCCATTGTGCAGTACATCCCCTGTGCCCCCTTTACCCTATGCCCTTTGACCCCATGCGCAGTCTACCCATGCGCAAGGCTACTCTTGTGCAGCTCTTCCATGCGCAGTACATACCCTGCGCAGCCTAACCCCTGACCCCTGACCCCTGACCCCCCTTGCACAACCCCCTTGCACAACCTACTTGTCATGAACTTGATTTTGCTTAATATGTTTGGAATGACTATTGTACATGGCATGTATGACAAGGAACTAGCATAACCCGACAGTGACCCATAGTGGTGCACTTCTGACATGACCAACCTGACATGAAAGTGGCCCGTCGTGGCGCACTCCTGACAAGTACCCTGACATGATTTATCTTGATAACTTAACTTGACTTGCCTTGACACCGTGGGTGGTTCTTTCTTGCTTGCTTGTTAAATCCACTTATCCAGTCTTGCATCATGTCTAGGATGGGACTCCTGAGTACCACGGTCAGGAGTATCTACCAAAATAGATTAAGGCTAATAACTAGAATAACAATAGTAGTCATGAAGAGATGACACAGCTACAGGCAATCCCGTTACCTGGGCGCTCTTGGGATCTGTAGCCTACCGTCGAGTAGGGTACATTTCCATCGCACTGTTACGTGTTGCACCTCTAAGTTATCTAAGGGTACATGTGTCTCCTGGACGATGTACCCACCTGAATTCAACCCTAATCTTTCGTCCTGGATAACCTGGATGGTCTGCATGGCTTGTGGCTGTGGGTCAATCTCGCTGCATCTTGTTAGTAATTAGGCCTGTGATAACCCTAGTTAGTTAAAATAGTAAGCCGTAGGATCTGTTTGGCCGTGATTGATTGAATGAGGTATAACTAGTCTAGCTAAGTCTTGATCCCGTACAAGATTGTTTCCTGTCTTGATTCTCTTACATTATTATCTTGCCAATAAATGGTGGAAAACCAAGTTCTGTTCAGATGAAGGGTTACAACTCCGGTCCTTGTTTGGTTTACGGGTTGTAACCTGGCTATCGGAATAGTTCCATGGTTATCTCGTCGTATATCATCCTGACATGTTTTCGTAAGTTCTAGTTTTAATATTATATTTTTTGTGCTGATTGCTGGCTTCTGTTCTTATTACGTGGCCCCCTTGTGGCACTTGCTCTTTCTAGGGTTGACCCCGCTGGTTTTGTGTGGCCAGATTTCGGAGCAGCTCCCGAGGATCTACCAAGCTTCCAGCCCATGGTGACAACTAGACGGAACCCGGGCCAAGAGTGGGTTTTCCTTTTTGTCTTGCCCACTTCATTGTAAAATTATTCTTTTGAGGCGTTTAGCCGACGAGCACCTGTTAGCTCGATGCACATTTACTTACTGTCTGCCTACGGGCTGTAAACATGATTAACAAATCCTAGGGTTGATCATGTATGACTAAACTCTTGTTAGTCCTAAAATTTTGTAACGACTAGCTTCATGATCAGCTAAATATGTAATATTTGGGACGCCTTATTATTGTATATTTAATGATCATACATCTTACGACTTTACTTACTTACTGTGATTGAGACATTAGGCTTGTTCATGACCATAAGAGACTGTTGGTGTAATGCTTGTGGTCCGTATTACGTATTTCTGGAATACGTGTACGTATTTTATTCTGTATTTGTATGATTCCTTGTTTAGCTTGTATCTTGGCTTGGTTATTTCTTGGCTTGGTTCGGCTTGGCTCGGTTTTTTTTTGGTTCAATATGAACCAATGTGAACCCCTACCTACCACCACCATTGTATTTATTAATCCATTCTCTCTATTCTCTCTCTTCATTAATCATCTTCTTCTTCCCCATTACTCCCTACCTACCAGAGAGAGAAGAGAGAGGTCTAGGCAAGTGCAACTTGCTTCATGGAGGAACTCTGATTTTATTGCTCCATCCTCTTCTTTACTACATTATAAAGCACTTTAGTATTTGACATTTCTCATTTTCATGGCTAGATTCTTGTAGATCTAAGTTTATTTCATTTTCGGATTTCTTAGGTTTTGATCTATTTAATCCTGCTATTTCTGAGTTTTGATGGTTCTATGTTGTAGAGAATCTCGTTCTACCCCATTTTGACCTATGGAAGTTCGGATTTGGGCTCCAGATGAAGATTTTATGGAGCTTGGAAGCTTGGGTTCATGGTGTTCTTCTTCTCTGAAATTTGGAGAAGAAGAACAGTGCTTGACTTGACCGCATGACAATTCATGCGGTAAGTGATTTAGCCGCATGACACTTTCAGCCGCAGGGACTGAGTCTCATTCTTAAAACCGCATGAGGCCCTTGCTTCCCAGCCGCATAAGTCTGCCTTCATCCTTGGCCGCATGAATATGAATTGAACCTGACCGCATGGAGTCCCACTTGCCTTCAGCCGCATATGCGCCTATCTCCTTGAGCCGCATGAACTCTAGTACTTGCGGACCGCATAGGCTTGGTTCCCCGCTAGCCGCATGTGCCCCTACCCCGAGAGCCGCATGAGTCCAATTCATCCTGGCCGCATGGAGCCTTCCTTCCTGCTTGCCGCATGGGAGCTAGTCCTACTCCCAGCCGCATAGGTTCCTGCCCCTTCAGCCGCATATGTACCTTTCACTCTCAGCCGCATAGCAGCCATGTTGACTTAACCGCATGCGCCTCCTTCTATACCCAGTCGCATGAACTCCACACTTCCGCTGGCCACATGAGGCCCAACGTCTTGGAGCCGCATGCGTCCTTGCACTTCCAGCTGCATGCGCCCCCCTTGTCTTGGCCGCATGTGATTCAGTGACCCTGGCCGCATGCGCCCTCCTAATTGGGCCGCAGGATTCTACCCTTTCCTAACCGCATATGCTTTAGCCGCATGGCTCTTCTATAGCCCTGAATATTGATATTTTATTAGATATTTTACGTCCATTTTATATCCTTACGCCTTTTGTCGTGAACTTGATAATCATGGATTTGTTTAATATGTATGGAAATGATACCTGACATGACCTGATAGTGACCCGTAGCGGTGCACTCTTGACAAGAAAACCTGACATGACCTGATAGTGGCCCGCCGTGGCGCACTCCTGACAAGTACACCTGACCTGATTATCTTGATCAGCTGTTGCGACGGCTACCTGACATAACATGACCTGTATAAATTATATGGATACCGTGGGCGATTGTGCTTGTACAAATAATCCAGTCCTGTCTTGCATCATGTCTAGGAGGGGACTCCTGAGTACCACGGTCAGGAGTACCTACTGAAATGGACTAAGGCTAATAACTAGATTAATACAGTAGTCATGAAGAGATCTCCCAGCTACAGGCAATCCCGTTACCTGGGCGCGCCTGGGATCTGTAGCCTGCCGTCGAGTAGGGCACATTTCCAGCACACTGTCATGTGTTGCACCTTTCAAGCTACCTAAGGGTACATGCGTTTCCTGGACGGTGTACCCACCTGAATTCAACCACTAATTTCGACCTGGGTAACCTGGATGGTCTGCAGGGCTTGTGGCTGTGGAATAATCTCACTGCATCTTGTTAGTAACTAGGCCTGTGATAACCCTAGTTAGTTAAAGTATCAAGCCGTAGGTCTTGTTTGGCCGTGAAATGATTGGATGGAGTTTAACCAGTCTAGTCTTGTCCAGATCATGCTCCAGATTGCTACATGACTTGAATGCCTGTATTTATTTTACTGATAAATGGTGAGAATTCTAAGCTCTGTTCAGACGAAGGGTTACAACCCCGGTCCTTGTTTGGTTTACGGGTTGTAACCTGGTTATCTGAATAGTTCCATGGTTATCTCGTCGTATATCATCCTGATGTATTTTTTTTAATTCCAGTTTTACCTTATTTTATACTCTTGTGCTGATTGCTGGTTTTAGTTCCTAAGTGAAGCTTCCTTTGTGGCACTTGCTCTTTCTGGGATCAGACCCAGCTGGTTTTGTATGGCCAGATTTCGGAGCAGCTCCAGAGGATCTACCGACTATCCAGCCCGATGGTGGCGACTAGACGTAACCCGGGCAACGAATGGGTTTATTTTTGCTCTCCCACTTTATTGTAAAAATATTTTTTTGAGGCGTTTAGCCGAAGAGCACCTGTTTAGCTCGATTGTACTTTACTTACTGTCTGCCTACGGGCTGTAACATGATTGATAGATTCTAGGATTGATCATGTATGACTAAACTCTTGCTAGTCCTCACATTTTGTAACGACTAGCTTCATGATCAGCTGAATATGTAATATTTGGGATGCCTTATTATTGTATATTTAATGATCATACATCTTGTAACATTTACTTACTTGCTTGTGATTGAGACACTAGGCTTGTTCATGACCATAGGAGACTGTTGGCTTGTAGTAAACCCTTATATATCTAGACAACCGTTACCGTATAGCGAGA
This sequence comes from Iris pallida, assembly GCA_029216955.1. Lineage (NCBI taxonomy): Eukaryota > Viridiplantae > Streptophyta > Magnoliopsida > Asparagales > Iridaceae > Iris > Iris pallida. Next base: position 7,678,154 of record JANAVB010019198.1, on the reverse strand, counting down.
TAGAATCCATTTTAATATACGTAGCTGGCTATGTCTGCCCCCGCTCTCCAGTATTCTGGTTCTGGGGCATGACATGGTTTAAGTGGTGGCCCATGCAGGTCTTGTAAATCAAGATATGTGAGGGTTTACCGAATAGATGTCTCAATCAGTATTCGTCCTTGATCTCTGCTCGTATCTTCTGAATCCCTGGATTCTTGTCCTGATCATATGCTTGTATCGTTGATCTGTCCTGGTCCTTCCTTATTGTTCCCTATGTCGTCTTCTTCAGCGATATTGTTCGTGGTCCTGCCGATCAGCAAGGCGGAGCACCTCCCGTGGACCAGCAGCAACCTGGGGATCAAGCCCAGCATTCCGGAGTAGCCTCCAGAGTCGAGCCTATTGGAGAAGAGCCCCCAGTTCAGCCAGTTCAGCCTGCCGAGCCTGATGATGGCACATTAGTAGGACTCGTCAGGACCTTGATAGCTTCTCAAGATCGTCGTGGAGATGCCTTGCAACAGGCAGTGGCGGATGCTTTGACCAGAGGCGGTCATCCAGGGAACAGCGCGGCCAACAGCTTCAAGCTCTTGAACCCTCCATTCTTCGACGGTAGTGAAGATGTTATCACAGCAGATGCTTGGCTTCAGGATACAGAAGTGATTCTCGAGGCAGCCAGGACTTCAGAGAACGAGAAGGTGGCAGTTGTGCGCCTGCAGTTGTTAGATCTTGCCCGCAGCTGGTGGGCAGCTCAGGCCGTTGGGTTAGTGGCCCCTATTTCATGGACAGTATTCAGGGAGAGATTCCAGACCAAGTATTTTGATGCTGTAGCTCGGTATGATCTACAGACGAGGTTTACCAATCTGAAGCAAGGAGAAAGGACGGTCGATGGATATGCGGCCGAGTTTTCCAGACTCAGTCGGTTTGCTCCCACCTTGGTGGCAACCGAGTATGATAGAGCCCAGCGATTCCAGCAAGGCCTTCACCTGGAGATTCTTTTGGCAGTTGAGCAGTTTGAGCATCAGACTTTTGATGTAGTCTTGAGAGCAGCCCGGAGGCACGAGTATACCTCCCAGAGGATTGTGGATAGGACCGGAGGTCGGAAGAGATCTCACGGCCAGATGAATCAGTCTTCAGCCCCAGCCCTGGCAGCCAGGGCTTTGACTATTGGAGCTCCGAGACGGGCGGCCTCAGTAACGTCGGTTCAGCATTCCACTCCGACGCACCCTCAACAGCAGCAGAAGCAGAAGCAGTCTTCCGCAGTGGGATGTTCTCATTGTGGGAAGCCAGGCCATGTAGCGGCAGAATATCGCAGGGCGCAGGGATTGTGTCTGGCTTGTGGAGCACCAGACCATAGGGTTGGATCCTGCCCGAATAGGGGTGGTTCATCATCGTCCAACCTTTCTAGTTCTTCGGTGAGGGGACCAGCCCTAGTTCTAGTCCAGCAGCAGCAGTACCCATTGTCGAGGCCCTTGCCGCCTCAGTCCCAGATGTTCCAGCAGCAGAACCCCCAGCAGCATGCACAAGCCCAAGCCTTGAGTCAGAACAGACAGCGAGGATTCCAGCAGAGGGGACCAGCACCCCGAGGGCACGGTCAGGCTATGGTGATGACCGCAGAGGAAGGATTGGCACCAGGAGAGGTAGTGGCAGGTACTATTCTCGTCAATTCCTTTCCAGCTTCAGCTTTATTTGATTTTGGTGCATCACATTCTTTTATGTCTGTACGATTCGCGACACGGGTAGGATTGGAGCCTGAGTCATTATCAGTAAGGCTCAATATACTTACTGGTAACGGACTTGTGGGAGTAGATAGAGTATTTTCCTCGTGTCGGATCGTAGTTAGCGGTAGAGAGTTCCCCGCTAGATTGATAGAATTCCCGATGGTCGATTATGATGTGGTCTTAGGGATGGATTGGTTGAGGAACCAGTATGCTAGGATAGACTGCCACATTGGCAGGGTTGTTTTTAGCATTCCAGGCGAGCCAGAGTTTTCTTTTTCCCGAGGTGAAGTTGAGCCTTCTCCTCCAGTATTGCGGATGGCAGTAGCAGCAGTACAGTTGCCCAGGATAGTGGATGAGTTCCCAGATGTTTTCCCAGAAGAGCTACCAGGTATGCCTCCAGAGCGGGAGATCGAGTTCACTATAGACTTGATTCCCGGGTCAGCCCCAGTATCAGAGAGAGTCTACAGGATGGCACCTTCAGAGTTGGAAATCTTGTACAAGATGATTGAAGAACTTCGAGCCAAAGGATTCATTCGTGCTAGTGGATCGCCTTGGGGAGCCCCGATGCTTCTTGTGAAAAAGAAGGATGGTACGTCCAGGTTATGTGTTGATTATCGTACCTTGATTTCTTACAACTTCTTCTTCCTTCTTCCACACAACTCCCCAACCCATAGGCAAGTGCACCTTGCCACCACATAAGGACCTAATTTTATTTGTCCATTAGCTAGATTAGGACATGGAGAACAACATTAGAACTTGGCATTTTGCGATTTGGAGTCTCCATTGTTCTAGATCTAAGTTTTAGTTATTTTTGGATTTACATGGTTTTGATCTATTTTAGTTGGATTTTATGGGTTTTTGATGCTTCCATGTGGAAGAGAATTCGATTTTACTCAAGTTAGAACTTTAAAAATCTAGATTTGGTTTTGATTTGGCTAAGTTATGAAGATTTGAAGTTTTGGTGTTCTTGAGGAGTTCATCTCAGCCTTGGTGAAGGCTCTCGGCCAGTGCTCTTTAGCACTTGACCATTTGCGCACCCCGGCCTGTGCTCTTTAGCGCATGGCCGATTGCGCATAGGCTCAGCCAGTGCTTTGCGCAGTGCTAGATTGCGCTGGCGCAAGCTAGCCATGCGCAAGCCAGCCATGCGCAAGGTATCCCCTGCGCACTCGACCATTGTGCAGTCCATACTCTGTGCAACCAACCCTTGCGCAATCCTCCCTTGCGTAACCAATCAATGCGCAAGGCAGCCCCTGTACCCTTGGTCCATGCGCAATGACCCATTGTGCAGTACATCCCCTGTGCCCCCTTTATCCTATGCCCTTTGACCTCATGCGCAGTCTACCTATGCACAAGGCTACTCTTGCGCAGCTCTTCCATGCGCAGTACATACCCTGCGCAGCCCAACCCCTGACCCCCCTTGCACAACCTACTTGACTATGATGAAATTGTTTATTTCTTGATCTTGGCTCTTCTATAGTCCTATATATTGATATTTTATTAGATATTTTATGCCCATTTTATATCCTTACGCCTTTTGTCATGAACTTGATTTTGCTTAATATGTTTGGAATGACTATTGTACATGGCATGTATGACAAGGAACTAGCATAACACGACAGTGACCCGTAGTGGTGCACTCCTGACATGACCAACCTGACATGATAGTGGCCCGTCGTGGCACACTCCTGACAAGTACCCTGACATGATTTATCTTGATAACTTAACTTGACTTGCCTTGACACCGTGGGTGGTTCTTTCTTGCTTGCTTGTTAAATCCACTTGTCCAGTCTTGCATCATGTCTAGGATGGGACTCCTGAGTACCACGGTCAGGAGTACCTACCAAAATAGATTAAGGCTAATAACTAGAATAACAATAGTAGTCATGAAGAGATGACACAGCTACAGGCAATCCTGTTACCTGGGCGCTCTTGGGATCTGTAGCCTGCCGTCGAGTAGGGCACATTTCCAGCGCACTGTTACGTGTTGCACCTCTAAGTCACCTAAGGGTACATGTGTCTCCTGGACGATGTACCCACCTGAATTCAACCCTAATCTTTCGTCCTAGGTAACCTGGATGGTCTGCAGGGCTTGTGGCTGTGGGTCAGTCTCACTGCATCTTGTTAGTAATTAGGCTTGTGATAACCCTAGTTAGTTAAAATAGTAAGCCGTAGGATCTGCTTGGCCGTGATTGATTGAATAAGGTATAACTAGTCTAGCTAAGTCTTGATCCCGTATAAGATTGTTTCCTGTCTTGATTCTCTTACATTATTATCTTGCCGATAAATGATGGAAAACCAAGTTCTGTTCAGATGAAGGGTTACAACCCCGGTCCTTGTTTGGTTTACGGGTTGTAACCTGGCTATCGGAATATTTCCACGGTTATCTTGTCGTATATCATCCTGACATGTTTTCGTAAGTTCTAGTTTATTATTAGATTTTTTATGCTGATTGCTGGCTTTTGTTCTTATTACGTGGTCCCCTTGTGGCACTTGCTCTTTCTGGGGTTGACCCCGCTGGTTTTGTGTGGCCAGATTTCGGAACAGCTCCCGAGGATCTACCAAGCTTCCAGTCCAATGGTGACAACTAGACGGAACCCGGGCCAAGAGTGGGGTTTTTTTTTTCTTGCCCACTTCATTGTAAAATTATTCTTTTGAGGCGTTTAGCCGACGAGCACCTGTTAGCTCGATGCACATTTACTTACTATCTGCCTACGGGCTGTAAACATGATTAACAAATCCTACGGTTGATCATGTATGACTAAACTCTTGCTAGTCCTAAAATTTTGTAACGACTAGCTTCATGATCAGCTGAATATGTAATATTTGGGACGCCTTTGTTTGCCATTGATTGTAAAAGTATAGAATAATTATCGGAGGACTGAACTTAGACTCACAATACAAACTCGCTCGTACAAAGAAAGCCTAGGGACGAAAACCTAGGTACAGCAGTCTAAGTACGATTGTTTATTTTAGATTTTGGGGGGTGACGATAGAGGCTCGGAAAAGCGACGGCCGTTCTGCCTTACTCCTTGGACGATCGGTACGCAGCCTTGACTCGGGGAAGATCTGCTTGGTCGTTGACGAAGAAATGCCTTCTTGCTCTCTCTCTGATTGCTCTCCTGGCTTCTCTTTCTGTGTATATTCTCTCTCTGACTATGGGGGAAGTCTCTCTGTGTATACGTATTCTTCTCTGGTTTTTTTTTGTATATCTCTCTATATATTACAAGGGAATGGCACCTTGCTATTTATAATAGTGGGATGTGATCACTAGGGTTGCCAATGATAAGTTTCTGGAGATGGCGACGGCCTGGGGATTGATCAATCCAGGCCGTTCGTTTCTGATTGGAGACGAATCAGAACCATTAAGGGAAGATTACACCAAATCCCCATTAGCAATTAATGCTGATTGGCATAAATCTTCCTTATAATGATTCTATAATATCTGCGAATAAATCAAATTTATTCTCCTGCCACGTGCCCCAGATCATTGGGATTCGACCCGATCTTGGATTACCATAAATCTGGGAGATTGATCGGCTGAGGACACGTGTCCTGAGAGCCAATGGTGAGACTGGAACCGCATGCAGATTGGGCCGCCTGAGATTTGGGCCGCATGAATTTTGGGCCGCATAAGACTTGGGACACGTGTCAGGGCTGTCTGGGCAGTGGCCCCCTCCTTCAGACTTCTGAACCATATGATGAGCCGTATGAACCGCATAATGGTGTGTCTGCTTGAGCCGCATGGGCATGATCTTCTTGAGCCGCATAGGGATGATTCCACTCGAGCCGCATGGGACAGCTTCACTCTGAACCGCATGGGAAGTCTTCACTTCGAGCCGCATAAGCACACCCACGTGGCAGGGCCACGTGGCATTTTGTCGCTCTCGGGGGATCGTGTCAGAGATTTCTTTCTCTTCCCTAGAGATTCATCATCATGACAGAGTCATAATTACCTGCTTTGGTGTCAGGTCTGTCAACTTTTCAGAGGGGTCAGCCGTCAAAGCAATTAATGTAGCCTGGATCGGAGGGAAGCACTGTCACGTCACATGTCTTCTGAGCTGCATGGAATACCTCCGGCCGTATAGCTCCTTATGCCGCATGACTCCCTGAGCCGCATGCGTTTTCTGAGCCGTATGGGTCTTTCTCTAGTATTTTCCATGCTTCTACAGGACCTCCTTCAAAGTTTTCAATTTGCAAAATTGAAATACTTTGAATAAGAAGCATGGCTGGATATTCTTCTGGCCGCGCATGGATATCTTGGCCGCATGGAAAGTTCTGCCGCAGGGGCGTCTCTGCCGCATAGAAATTTCTGCCTCCCGACCATCTGAGTCGCATAGTTGCTATCAGCCGCATGGTCATTTGAACCGCTTAAGCTCTTTGCCACGTCATTATGCCATGCGTATGGATCTTTCTGGCTCAGGATCCCAAGAGCTCAGTCTTTAAATGGCTGGTTTGGCTCAATAACCGAAGAGCTGATCGCGTTTGTACGAGGCGTCGGTCCACAGTTCTCCGTCAATAAATAGAAGGGCATTTGGACGGTCTTCTCTCTTAGACTATTCTTGACTCAGATTTTTGTCGTATTTTCTTCCTCTGATCATCAGATAACAATGGCACCCAGGGCTTCTAAGGCTGTAAAGAAGGCTGTGGCGAGGAGTAAGAAATCGGCTTCGCCCTCGACTGTCGTGCCCCCCGTTCGTTTTGATGTTCATATTGCCATCGAAGGTAAGGATTAGGTAGTCGGTTTGAAACCCTAGCAGAGCCTGCTTCACTGCATGCTTCATGTACACGACTTTGACGTGAACTTCTCAAACTACATGGTCCGCATACGCGTCCCATGACTGAGCCGCATAAGACTTGTCTAAAACGAGCCGCATGAATATTTCTGACTGTTTTCATTTTCTTCGTCTTTGGTTCTCGCAGTATCTCCACCGAATGTTGAGACTGCGGCGTCAGAGGAGCCGCAGCCTCCTGTCATCAGCCAGGGTTCTTCCTCTGTTTAGGAGGAAGTGAAGAAAGAAGAACCTGCGCCTGAGGGGAACGACAACTCTCTAAATATTGAGACTGTTGAGGGTGGCAGTGCTGGGTACCCTGTTTCTCCTATCCTGGACGAGGATGCTCTTCACTTGCATCCTTCATATGTGAGATGGTTGAGGGAATGGTACATGCGCTCCTGTAACTAGGATGTAGGGGCTTCTCGTGGATATTTGTCTGTAGTCTTTTATTTTGTTTCGCCTTTCTTCTTGTCTTCATGAAGAACTCTTTTGACTTGCTTGCAATCGTATGGATGTAACCGATTTTTGAATGAATGGAATATATATATTTGCTTCACTCTTTTGCTTTGTAATAATCCTCTTATTGGGACATTTTGCGTGGACCCATTATCCCTAACGTACCCTGGTTTTGGATACGGACAACAAGTTTAAAAAGAAAGGAACCAATCATACTGACTCAGAGGTGCTGAGGACATGGCAAGTATGAAGGTTTCTTCGACGGAGCCTTCCCATTCAGAGGTAATGAGGACATGACAGGAGTGGGCTCAATGAAGGGGGGTACGTAGAATAACTCAGAGGTAATGAGGACATAGAAATTCTATGTAGGGGTGATTTGTTTTTGGCAGAAATGGGACGACTCAGAGGTGATGAGGACATGGTCGTCTTAGAAATTTGTGGAACCGTTACCTTTGTTGTGCACTGGGAGTGCAGGTATTAGATCATGAGGGAGGATCTCTTGTAGGAAGAAAGTTCAGCGGTATGATTATACATGACTTTCTTTCAAAAGAGTGACCGGGATGTAAGTTCAGGGGTACCGATGGGCACATAACTCGACAATCCATGAATATTGGAATCAAAGTGTAAGTTCAGAGGTACCAGCAGGTACATGACTTAGGAATTTGGGATATGAGTTCAGCGGTACAAGAGGGTACGTGACTCGATAAGTTGGAAAATTAGGGGATTGAGTTCAGTGGTACCAGCGGGCACATAACTCGACAATCCATGAATGTTGGAATCAAAGTGTAAGCTCAGAGGTACCAGCAGGTACATGACTTAGGAATTTGGGATATGAGTTCAGCGGTACAAGAGGGTACGTGACTCGATAAGTTAAAAAATTAGGGGGTTGAGTTCAGTGGTACCAGCGGGCACATAACTCGACACTCTGGAAAATGTTGTTTAAACATAGTATTTCTTCAGGAACTTGCCGTTGACGGGCAACATGAGCAAGTCTCCGTTCTGCTTGGCGAGGCGGTAAGCACCATTGGAGAACACGGCCTCGATGATAAATGGGCCTTCCCATTTTGGCTGGAACTTGCCGGTGGTCTTGTGAGTCATGACCATTGGCCTCCTGACTGCCAAAACAAGATCGCCCACTTGGAATGTTCTGACTTTGACCTTTTTGTTGAAGGCTCCTGAGATGCGTGCTTGGTATAATTCGATCCTTTGCTGAGCTAGGAGGCATTTTTCATCTAAGGCCTCTAACTCTTGTAGTCGACGTCGGTAGTTATCATCCGTTATCAATTGATAAGTGAGGGCGACTCGGAGTGAGGGAATCTGAGTCTCTAATGGGAGAACTACCTCACTCCCGTACACCAGAGAGAATGGTGTATTCTTGGTGGCTGTTCGAACCGTGGTGCGATAAGCCCATAAGCACTCGCCGAGCTTCTCGTTCCAGTCGCGTTTGTTGGAGGAAACAAATTTCTTGAGGAGTTTGATGATTGTTTTGTTGAATGCCTCTGCTAACCCGTTTGCTGCCGGGTTGTATGGTGTCGAAGCGACATTCTGAATGCGGTGTTTGTCGCAGAATCGGTAGAATGCGTGGCTTATAAACTGCGGACCATTATCATGGATGAGCCTTCGGGGCAGTCCAAAGCGGTAGATGACGTGGTGCTTCAGGAAGCTAATTACGTTCGAAGTCTTGACTTCGGCGAGTGGGACAGCTTCTGCCCACTTTGAGAAGTAATCAGTGATCGCAAGTATGAAGCGATGTCCTCGGGAGGAAGGTGGGGTGATTGGACCAATGATATCCATTCCCCATGCTTCGAATGGCCAGGACGCCACTGTCGGATGTAGAAATTCGGATGGTTGGTGAATGAAGTCTGCGTAGACTTGGCAGGCCTTGCATTTTCGGGCATAATCTATTACATCAACCATCATCGTGGGCCAGTAGTAGCTCATCCGGCGAAGGCAGTCTTGCAGCTTAGGGCCAGGCTGATGGGCCCCGCAGACACCGTCATGAGCCTCTCGTACGGCTTCTTTGGCTTCTGCGTTCGACAAGCACCAAAGTAGTAATCCGTCGTAGGAGCGGCGATACAGCATTTTCGTCTCTGTATCGTAGAAGAATCTGAGAGAACGCCGTCTGATAGAAGTAGCCTCCTTCGGGTTCTCGGGCAGGATGTCGTAGACCACGAAGTCTATGAATGGTTGTCTCCAGTCTGGCGCTTCGTCGATCATCTGAGCAAAATAACTTGCCATGGCTTGAACGTTGTTCTTGGGGCAGACCAGCTCATGGCCGATTACATCGACCGAATGATGAGAGTGGTTTGGCACTGCTAGGGAAGCAGCCAGGCCTGCTAGGGCATCAGCTTCGATATTTTGGAGTCTGGGGACGTGTTCGATGAAGAATCCCTCGAATGGTGAGATAATGTTGATCGCTATTTGGTGGTAGGGGATCATGTCTTCATGGCGGACTTCGTACGTCCCCCGAATCTGGTTGACAATTAATTGCGAATCGTAGTATGCTTCAAGGTATTCTACCCCCAGTTCTCTTGCGAGTTGGAGGCCAATGACCAAAGCATTGTACTCGGCCACATTGTTAGAGCAGGGTTCCATGAGAGAGTAGGCACGATTGATCACTAGCCCGGTAGGAGAGACCAATACTACTCCGACTCCGACGACGATGTTTCCCTTAGGTCCGGTTCTTGAAGCGCCATCGAAGAACATCCGCCATATGTTATCGTGGGTGGTTGTATTTGAATCGGTGACCTCATCTGGGATTTCTTCGTATATTCTGGATGATTCCAATCCGGGATGGGCCGCCAAAAAGTCTGCCAGGGCTTGACCTTTGACAGCCTTCTGCGGGACGAAGATCATATGATAGGGGGACAGCAATATCGCCCATATAGCGAGGCGGGAGCTGAGTGCCCCTGGTTTGGTCATGAGGACCCTGAGAGGGTTGATTCGTGAGATCACATGTATGGTTTGTCCCGTGACATAGTGCCGCGTCTTTTGAATGGCGAATACCAGGGCGAGGCATTCTTTCTCCACAGCGGTGTATCGGTGTTCGGGCCCGACCATCATTCGGCTGAGATAGTAAATGGCCTGCTCGTGGCCTGCGTCGTTGTTTTGTGCCAGCAGGGCACCGAGGGAGTGTTCCATTGCTCGTACATAGAGCAGGAATGGTTTTCCAGGGACCGGGGCCACTAGGACTGGAGGATTTGATAAATATTCTTTGATGTCATCGAAAGCGCGCTGGCATTCCTCGTCCCATACGAATGAGACTCCCTTCTTCATAAGGTGGGTGAACGGTCGGCATCGCCCGGAGAGGTTGGAAATGAACCTCCTGATATAAGCTAGCCTCCCTTGGAGGCCTCTAAGTTCACGAAGATTTCTCGGGGGACCCATCTCCATGATTGCCCTCATTTTCTCGGGGTCTACATGGATACCCCGTGCAGTGATGATGAAGCCCAAGAAATTCCTGCTGGATACGCCCAAGAACGATTTTGTAGGGTTCATCTTCAGATTGTGGGCTCGTATTAAGTCGAACACCGTTCTCAGGTCATGCAGATGATCTTTCTTACGGCGACTCTTGATGGCGATGTCGTCGACATAGAATTCCACTGTCTTGCACAAATGTTCTCTGAAAATGATACTCATGGCTCGCTGATATGTAGCGCCAGCATTCTTTAGACCGAATGGCATGACTGTGTAGCAGTATGTGCCAATCGGGGTTCGGAATGAGGTGTGCTTTTCGTCGTTGGGAGACATCTTGATTTGATTGTACCCCGAGAATCCATCCATGAATGACATACGTTCAAAGCCTCATGTATTGTCGATCATGATGTCTGTGATAGGAAGGGGAAATTCATCTTTGGGGCATGCCTCGTTCAGGTTACGAAAGTCGATGCAGATTCGAATCTTCCCATTCTTCTTGAGGACGGGTACTATATTGGCGACCCAATCAGGATGTTGCTCTTCACGAATGAAGCCGTTGGCTATTAGCTTGTTGACTTCGGCTTCAATCGCGTCCATGACGCCTGGGCGGAAGCGTCGTTGTTGCTGCTTGACTGGCTTTGCATCTGGCCGTATATTGAGTTTGTGGAGAGCGATGTCAGGATTTAACCCCGACATGTCTTTATAGCTCCAGGAGAACACATCAATGTATTCTCTGACAAGTTCTAACAGCGACTCTCGTTCTTCATCAGTTAGGCTTTTACTGATAAAGATCGGTTTTGGAGAAGATTTGCTGCCATGATCCACTTGTATGACCTCATCTTCAGTAGGAGGTTCTCTCAGTTCGAACCGCTTTTCCTATTGTGCGTCTAATTGCTGGGCCCATGGCTCTAGCTCAAGGATTTCGGGGATGTCTTCGTCTTCCTCGTAAGCATCGGTGAATGCCATGTTGACTGACATGACTTGTCTGAACACATCTCCGATGCTGGTATCTGAGTCGGAAGTCGGTGATCCGGTTGAATGTGACTGCCAGTCGCATTCTTCATCTGAGCTTTCAGGGGTCGTAGTAGGCATTACATACCCTAAACCGCATCGGGTTTTGTTATAGTAGTTCCGTGGTTTGCCCGCCGGGGCTGGCGTCTTTAAAGGTAATCGTCGTCCAGTGCCGTAGTTCAGTCCTGGCGTTGTCTCTAGATCATACCCCTGTTTCTGCATGAGATATTTGGATTGAGGGCTATAGAGATACAGAGGCAGTCTTCCAGCATCTGACCCGAAGTCGACTTCTTCTATGGCGAGGGGATGCGGGTTGTTCGTCCGGCCGAAGATGATTGGGTGGTCCCCTCCCTCGATTATTCGGTAAGCGTCTTCTACTGGAGTAAGTTGGATAGCGGTGTACACATTTGTCACATGTGTATGTAGGTGAGTGCCTATATCGTGTTCCATAGCATACATTGTACATAGCTTATTGAGCTCGGTGTAGTTCAAAGATAACCCTTTATTGATGAAGTAAGGTATCTTTTCTAGAGGGATTACATCATCTGCAGAGGGAGCGTCAGTATGGGCAGCCATATACTTGGCTAGCTCTGGTTCCTCTTCGGCTACCCCCTGTGTGAATGAAGATTGAGAGGGCGTCCTAGTCAGCTTGATCTTCAGAGGTTCAACTGACGGAGCAGAGCGTGGGGTTGTCGGTAGACTAGCAACCCCCAGTCTGGCACTTGATGTGGAGCGAGGGGTGGCTGGTTCGCTTGAAGTGTCAGACCTCGCATCGGGGTGACGACCTTTCTTAGGCAGGCGTATCGTCAGAGGTCTATCGGAGGGATTGAGCTTCTCTATTTGGGATTGACCGACTCTCGGCAATCTGATGGTAAGTGGCGCTGTCGTAGGTTCCGGTACCTGGCCGGACCTTGACAGCCGGATTCTCAACTGCTCTTCCTGTGCCGAGAGGCTGATCGCGTCCTTACGCAGCGTGGCCGTAAGGGGTGCAGAATTGCCTGGTTTGCGAGCCTGGAGGTGGATTGTCAGAGGTTCTTCTGATCCCGTGGTTGCTTCAACATCAGTTTGTTTATTTCCTTCTTCAAGGTGCCTCTTCGACTTTTCGTATAGGCAGGAGTCCGAGTAATAAGATTCGACCCCTTTGAAGGGATCGATGTCAGCAAATTCTGTCCTCACGAAGCCATGCTTGTCGTCATATTTGAAGCATTGGTGTAGCGTGGAAGGCACGATCATGTAATCGTGTATCCAAGGGTGCCCCAAAAGGATGTTGTATGAAGTGTCGGCATCTATGACGTAGCAAGTGACTTCTGATTGGAGATCGCCAATCTGATATTTCAGACGGATCTTCCCGATTGGGTAGCTCCTGCCCGAATTGAACCCGCTGATGGCGGTGTTTGTAGGGGTCAGGCGATGCATCGGGATGCGAAGATGATGCAGTAGTCCTTTTGGAATGATGCTTATGGAAGACCCAGGGTCAATGTGCATCTGGTCCACCTTTATGTCGACGATGTAGCCTGTGTAGTATAATGGGCGATCGTGTAGATTAGTCTTGATGAGCATGTCTTGTGGAGTGAAGACGATGTTGGGCATTGCTCCCGTACAGGTACTGTCTTGGAGGTCTGCGGGCTGATTTTCTCCCGTGAGGTTGACCTGAGCCAGGTACGCGTCGGCATTTTGAAGTGCATCGCTCAAAGCTGTGCGGACATCCTTCGAGAGCCTCAGGAGTTCAAATAAGGACAATTTGGCCGGTGTATTGGCCAATTGCGCCAAGATGTCGAAGTTGTAGGGCCTCTCCAGCCCCTGAGATGTTTCCTTTCGGAGGGATTTGTCGAAGCGAGTCTCCTTCGGCCTAGGCTTGTCGGTCGTCGAAGGCTGACCCGGTCCCGGAGCATCCGTGGTAGTAGGCGGATGATCATCAGTCGAGTTTTCAGCCACAGGTTGAGATTGTGCTCCGGATCGAGTAACAACGGCCGTGACTTCCTCTTCATCTGCTGAGGTGGTACGGCAGGATCTGACTTTTTCACTTTTCTTTTTAGAAGATGAAGTGGACTGAGTTACCTCATGGACTAGGTCCGGATGGACCCACATGATTTCCCATCATGATTTGGTGAGGGGTACTAGACCAGCAGCTTGAGCAGGCGGGAGGTTAGCAATCTCCATCGTTGCCAAAGGGATGGATATAACCCCGTCCTGGGTCTCTGTTAGAGGGAAGCTGCCGAATTGTACGGACACCATGTTGGCTGCCACGGTTACCTCCTCGAAATCGATGGCCAGAGCGTTCGAATCGATGAGGTTTTGGATATATCGTTTCAGTTAGTAGCAATCGTGCGTAGCATGGTGGACGTAGCGGTGGTAATGGAAGAACTTTGGGTTCTCTAGATCAGCCGGCCGAGGCTCCCGTCCTGGTGGAGGAAGCTGAATCCTATCTCCTTGTATGAGCATGTCCAAGCTAGCTTGACGTGACCGTCTTCAAAAGAGTAAGTGATTTGAGGCCATTGTTTGTCCGCAGGTTGCGACTCAGGCTTCTGGGCTGTATCGGCCACCATAGCCTGCTTGCCTCTGTTGTCCCGGTTGTTGGAGGGGCTACCCCCATTGTCGTTGGTGGTGCTGGGACGCTTGCCCTTGTTCTCTCCCTCTGAGATATGTAATCCCAGTTGGCGAGCCTTCTTTAATCGTTTTTCGGCACTTGTAGCACTAATGATAAAAGCCTTCCAGTCCTTGAATTGACTCTTGCCCATCCAGAGACTGATTGTTGGGAGTAGTCTCTTTTGGCAAATTTCGATCAAGGAAGAGTCCGGGTTGCCAGATGGTAACTTCATTGCGGTTTGACGAAACCGCTCAATGTAATTCCTCGTCAGCTCTTTCTCTCCTTGAATGACGTCCATGAGGGTAGACATCATGACGTCCTGTCCTACCTCATAGAACCTCTCCAAGAACAGGCGTTTGAAGCTAGCGAAGGAATGGATGCAATTGTCCGGCAGGTTGAGGTACCAATCGAAGGCGACTCCTTCCAATGTCCCAATGAATAACCGCGTGAGGATAGCGTCATCATGGGGCAGATGGTCGATAGTGACCTCAAAGTAAGTGATGTACCGACTTGCTGAAGTCTTGCCATTATATGGGTTGATATTGAACGGCTTATATCTTGGTGGAAAGGGAACATCCCTCCATTCTGCAGGATATGGTTGCCGTATCCTGAGGTCTTGAGAGTTTTCTCGGGCATGGAACATTGTTCGGAGCTCCTGAACCTCTCTTCTTACTTCTCGGCCCTCATCTGTCGCGGTAGGGGCCGTTATCTCGGGAGGATTGTTGCCCGGATTCGGTGCCGCTGAATTTGAATCTACGTTGATTGCGGGACCCGTGCTTGTCTGGCCGGGTGTCACCCCCTGCAGATTAGGAAGCACCGTTTTGATCTCGTCTACAGACTTGACCAAGGCGTGCAATATGGCCTCCAAAGTGTCGATGTGCTGGCGATCACCGGAACTGCCTTGATTGATGTCTGTCATGAACAACATCTTCACATGAGGAGTGACGGAAGGAGTGGTGGAGGATGTACCCTCCGAGTCGTACCCGTGCATCGAGAAATCATCAGGATATGTGGGGATGTTCTCTTCAGGTTCGGACTCGGAAGGAACACTACCCCCAGCTTCGGAGCTTGCTTCGTCTAGGATATCCTTGGGGACGTCAGTATCTGTTGTATCCATCGGAGGATTTGCTTCCTCCAGTTCGTATTCCTGGAATGTCGGATTGTCGTGGATGTTTGGAGGAGTGCTACCCCCAGTTCCGACGACCCCCAATGTTGCAGACGACGAACTTCCTACTGCAGCAGTTTTCGTCTTCGAACGGGTATATTGAAATACTCCAGTGGAGGATAACCCTTTAGACGACGGTTTTTTAGCTGCAGTAGTTGACACCTTTGGGCTGGAGATGCTTGTTTTCTTCTCTCTTCCCTTGGCGAGAACTTTCTGCGCGGACTTGCAGGAGACAACAGGAGGTGCCTCGTCTTCTGAGCTCGGGTGATGTAGTCTTTGGAAGACGGATGGCCGGTCTTCCGTCACCGCCGCGTTGCTGCAACAGCAGTTGACGATGATCTGGGTGCATTGATGTCCGTGTGAGGGCTCTTTACACCCCGAAGCTCCTTTTCTTTCCTTACGTTTGTGGAGGATAACCTAACGCAGGTCAGAGGAACCACTTTGTCTGTTTGCCGCCGGGGGCTGGACTTGAGTGGTTTTATACAACTTTCCATCAGAGGCCCGTGTGATAATCAGCGGGACACCCCGATAGTCAGAGGTTGGGGTAGTCGTCTGGACTTGATGAGCCCGCGCTGCCCTAGACTTCCTCCTTTTAGCACTTGTGGGTGCATAATAGGAGGAGTCTAAGTCGAATACCACAGAGTCTGGATTATCATCCAGAGAATGATCAGAGTCAGGACCGCATGAAAGCCGGTCGAAGACTGATCGAGTGAAGCGTAGGACGGATGATATGCGGCTAGCATTGGATACCGTGTAGGCTGTCTGCATGCGGCTGTCTTTTGTTGTAGGATGAGTCTTTATGCGGCTAGGAGTCACGACCGTGCAGGCTGACCGCATGCGGTTGGCATCTGTGGCCGTATGGGTTTTCTGTAAGCAATTGACTTTAATAGCCGCATGAGTCTCATCCGTGCGGTTGGAAACTGTAGCCGCATAAGTTATGCGGCTGACAGATGTGGCCGCATGAGTTTTCTTTATGCGGTCGGCGGTTGTAGCTGCATGGGCTTTCTCCCTGCGGCTAATACTCTTCTGCGGCTTGGATCGCGTAGAGTTCCTCTTTGCCCCTGCAAGTCCAGCATCATAGTGTTTTCTTCTGCCGGACTTGGGGACAACAGAGTTGTCTACGGTCTGAAGTGGGGCCGCAGGGGAGTCTTTCTCGCCATCTTGAGCAATAGAGAGCACCCCATCAAGGGCTTGCGGAGGAGCAAATGATTTTGGCCTCCACTCTTTACGAGCCTTTATGGTACGGGTGCGCTTCTGGACCGGGCCAGTGCTACCTTCAGAGAGCATCTCTTCGAACGCCTGTTGGTCGAAGCGTACGACCATCTTCTGTTGTATAGAGCCAAGTTTGGCTGCGTCCGATTGCGTCACCAACTCCTCAGCCGTGGAGAAGTTAGTCTCCAGCAGAGTCGCCATCGTGTTTGCCATTGATTGTAAAAGTGCAGAACAATTATCGGAGGACTGAACTTAGACTCACAATACAAACTCGCTCGTACAAAGAAAGCCTAGGGACGAAAACCTAGGTACAGCAGTCTAAGTACGATTGTTTATTTTAGATTCTGGGGGGTGACGATAGAGGCTCGGGAAAGCGACGGCCGCTCTGCCTTACTCCTTGGACGATCGGTACGCAGTCTTGACTCGGGGAAGATCTGCTTGGTCGTTGACGAAGAAATGCCTTCTTGCTCTCTCTCTGATTGCTCTCCTGGCTTCTCTCTCTCTGTGTATATTCTCTCTCTGACTATAGGGGAAGTCTCTCTGTGTATACGTATTCTTCTCTGGTTTTTTTTGTATATCTCTCTATATATTACAAGGGAATGGCACCTTGCTATTTATAATAGTGGAATGTGATCACTAGGGTTGCCAATGATTAGCTTTTGGAGATGGCGGCGGCCTGGGGATTGATCAATCCAGGCCGTTCATTTCTGATTGTGACGAATCAGAACTATTAAGGGAAGATTACACCAAATCCCCATTAGCAATTAATGCTGATTGGCATAAATCTTCCTTATAATGATTCTATAATATCTGCGAATAAATCAAATTTATTCTCCTACCACGTGCCCCAGATCATTAGGATTCGACCCGATCTTGGATTGCCATAAATCTGGGAGATTGATCGGCTGAGGACACGTGTCCTGAGAGCCAATGGTGAGACTGAAACCGCATGCAGATTGGGCCGCCTGAGATTTGGGCCGCATGAATTTTGGGTCGCATAAGACTTGGGACACGTGTCAGGGCTGTCTGGGCAGTGGCCCCCTCCTTCAGACTTCTGAACCATATGATGAGCCGCATGAACCGCATAATGGTGTGTCTGCTTGAGCCGCATGGGCCTGATCTTCTTGAGCCGTATAGGGATGATTCCACTCGAGCCGCATGGGACAGCTTCACTCTGAACCGCATGGGAAGTCTTTACTTCGAGCCGCATAAGCACACCCACGTGGCAGGGCCACGTAGCATTTTGTTGCTCTCGGGGGATCGTATCAGAGATTTCTTTCTCTTCCCTAGAGATTCATCATCATGACAGAGTCATAATTACCTGCTTTGGTGTCAGGTCTGTCAACTTTTCAGAGGGGTCAGCCGTCAAAGCAATTAATGCAGCATGGATCGGAGGGGAGCACTGTCACGCCACATGTCTTCTGAGCCGCATGGAATACCTCCGGCCGCATAGCTCCTTATGCCGCATGACTCCCTGAGCCGCATGCGTTTTCTGAGCCGCATGGGTCTTTCTCTAGTATTTTCCATGCTTCTACAGCCTTATTATTGTATATTTAATGATCATACATCTTGCGACTTTACTTACTTACTGTGATTGAGACATTAGGCTTGTTCATGACCGTAAGAGACTGTTGGCTTGTAGTAAACCCTCATATATCTAGACAGCCGTGACCGTATATCGAGGTGGTTTCCATTTCAATATACGTAGCTGGCTATGTCTGCCCCCGCTCTCCAGTATTCTGGTTCTGGGGCGCGACAATTCCTTCTGCCGACGGCTCCATAGGGAGAGCCGACGCCGAGCATATAGAGGATGGCGATCAGACTGATCCTGGTCAGGCAGAAGGTGAGAACGACCCTCCATGCGCTCCCCCGAACGAGACGTGTATGGAAATTTGGACGGACGGGCCTACGAAGTAAGTTAATTAGTTGATATATATTTCTCAAATGATCATATGTACATATATATTCATAAAATTTATTATTGTATAGATATCGGCCTCCTGCAGTACAGAGACAACTAGGGTTATTTCTGAGGCAGAACTATGGTGGGCTTTGGATTAACTACTCAGATGCTCCCGCAGATAGGAAGGCCTTTTGGTTGGCCCACTTCAAGGTAAAAAATTTGTTTATTTTTAAATTTTAACAATTATTTGTATATATTATACAACTCTTTCTATTTGACTTCTTGTAGAGGACCTATTTCTATCCATCACACCGGGCGGCGGATCCGAGGCCGGCGCCGGAACCGATGAAGCGGCGCAGGTTGCGGACCCACGACATCGACGACGCCGGAGGAAGGAGAGGGAGAGCGCGGAGAAGAGGACGAGCAGAACCCTAACGCTCCTCCTTCGCGTTCTTGTCGATCGCGTGCACGACGGCCTCGAGCTTGTCCTGGAGGGAGACGAGGAGTGTGAGGCCCTCCTCGAAGATTTTGGATCTAGGGTTAGGGTTTTGGATTTGGGGGAGAGAAGGGAGAAGAAAGGAGGAGAAGGAGAAGACCAGAATGTTTTGGGGGAGAGGCGGGCTATAACAAGGATTTTGCTAACAATTAAACTTAAAAAATATTACAAGTTTGCCACCGCTCAAAATTATTAATAACGCTTTGTTTTATAAACGTTATAAAAAGCCCAGATTTAGCCTAAACCGTCAAAGAAAAAAGGTATTTCGAACTTTGATGACGCTTCTTTATCAGCCGTCATGAAATCCACTTATCAAGCGTCATTAATAGGTCTTTTTGTTGTAGTGGTTAGCCAAAGCATTCAACAAACTATCGTCAAACTGCTGAAGAAAGTCATGTCCTATAATAAACGTGACTAAAAAAAGTTGGGTAAATGCCTATGGGCATACCGTACGACCGTGCGGACACCAACGAACAACAAACAGTTTACCCTGGTCTACAGAAGTAAAGCGGTGCTCCCCTTGGAGATTCAAATCCTATCCCTACGGGTAGCTATCACCAATCAGCTGACTGACGAAGATAACCAGCACAAACGGTTACAAGAGTTGGAAGCGTTGGATGAAAAATGCTTGCTAGCACAGCAAAGAATCGAGATTTACTAAGCTCGTATTTCTAGAGTCTTCAACAAAAGAGTCCGGGAAAGATCATACCAAGTGGGTGACCTCGTCTTAGCAGTGCGAAGGCCGATGGTGATGACTCACAAGACGGCTGGGAAGTTCAAGCCCAAGTGGGAAGGACCGTTCATCATAGAAACGGTATACTCCAACGGTTCTTATCAACTAGCCAAACCCAATGGTGACTTGCTAATGATGCCCATCAACGGCAAGTTCCTAAAGAAGTATTACGCCTGAAAACGAAACCGGCATAGTCTCTCGCATCCCCTAAGAGTGCCTATGAATTCTGGTAAGGGGATTCCTTTCTTCTATATCTTCCCTCCAGTAGATGAAGCACTTTACGTCCATATTACCTCTGGATTGTTCCTCTACACCCTGATAATGTGGCTACCACGTCCATATTACCTCTGAATTGTTGTTCATGTTCATATAATGGCTATCTAGAAAATGGCTATAATGGCTATCTAGAAAATAGTTCATGTTCATACTACCTCTGAATTGTTGTTCTACATCCCAGCGAAGATTAGGCCTACCATGTTTATATTACCTCTGGTTAGGTGTGTCTTCTATAATGACCCCTCCTTATGTTTAAGAAAAAAATAAGGGAACAGAAGAGTTTCTATACAGAAACAAGAATCTAAAACATCACCAAGCACGTACGCCCATGTCACATGTTCATGCTTCTGTTCAAAGTATCTCGAGCTTGACTCAAGTTCGGAACACTTTGAAGGGGGTCTTCTAGAAGCATGAAAAATCTCAGATGATAACGATAAGTGGGTCCCTTTTTACTTCATAAAATATGTGAATATAAATGGACCCACTTGTCACACAAAGGAGGTATCAAAACTTTGATACCGTATTCTATATTAAAGTTCTACTCTATTAGAAGAAAACTTCAATACAGATAGAGATATCAAAGTTTTGATACCTCTTTTGTATGACAAGTGGGCTCCCCTCTCACTTCGTAAAACATGTGGACATAAAGTTTAAGGGTGAGCTCATTATGAGAAAATTTTGATATAGTTGGAGGTATCAAAGTTTTGATACCTCCTTTATATGACAAGTAGGCCCCCTATCACTTTGTAAAACGTGTGGACATTAAATTTAAGGATGGGCTCACTTGTCATACAAAGGAGGTATCAAAACTTTGATACCTCCTTCTGTATCAAAGTTATACTCATGGTGTTAAGTGGAGGATTTTTTTTTCTACCTAGGTCATTAATTTTTTTATTAGGCATTTAAATAAATAAAAAAATTAAATGAGATATATGTAACGGGACAGCTCTTTATGGACCAATTTAGAAGGGTAAATTTTAAAGGCACTTCAAGTTTTACTTGGGACTAGCCCAAATTTTTATTAAAAAATTTACAAGTTTGTCGCTCCCATTTGTTACTTGAGACTATCCCAACTTTCTTCAGGACTGCCAATCTTTTTGGCAGTCCTTACACCAAATAGGACTACCAACAAAGTTGACAGTCCTACTTTATGTTAGGACTCCTATTTCATGTTAGAACTGCAAACAAAGTTCACAGTCCTATATGCTCGTAATTCGTGCCCCTGCGCCTCCGCCGTCATTGTCACGCCCCAGAACCAGAATACTGGAGAGCAGGGGACAGACACAGCCAGCTACGTACATTGAAGTGTAACCTACCTCGCAATACGGTCACAGCTATCTAGATACATGAGGGTTTATCTACAAGCCAACAGTCTCTTATATATTGTCAAGAACAAGCCTAGTGTCTCAATCTCAAGCAAGCAAATAATTGTTACAAGATGTTAGATCATCAAACATACAAAGTAAGGCGTCCCAAATATTACATACTTAGATGATCATGAAGATAGTCATATAAAATGTGAGACTAGCAAGAGTTAAGTCATACATGATCAACCCTAGAATTTGTCTATCATATTATAGCCCTTAGGTAGACAGAAATAAAGTTTCAACACGAGCTAACATGTGTTCGGTGGCTAAATGCCTCAAAAGAATAAGTTACATTAGAGTGGAAGAGCAAAATAAGAAAACCTACTCGTTGCCACAGTTTCGTCTGGTGTTCACCATCTAGCTGAAAGGCAGGTAGATCCTCGGGTAATACTCTGAAATCTGGCCATACAAATAGTTGGATCAGACCCCAGAAAGAGCAAGTGCCATAAGAGAGGCTCCACTTAGAAATTAAAACCATCATAAACGAAATAGAAGAACTGATAAAAGAACATAATTAAATAACACAAAAGACATACTTTAAAGAACATACTAGCTTGTATTAAGAAAACAAGAGGTGGAATGTAATTCCCATGTTAATCATAAGACAATCATTCAGGCACGACCAATCAAGTCCTACGGCTTGCTATTATTAGCTAACTAGGGTTGTCCCAGGCCTAGTTACTAACAAGATACAATGAGATGTTCTGCAGTCATAAGCCCTACAGATTATCCAGGTTATCTAGGCAGGGTTACAAGAGTTATCAAGATTACGTGGTATACTTTAGTACTTATGATTCAAGAAGTGCAACACATGATAGTGTGCTAGAAATGTGCCCTACTCGTCGGTATGCTATAAGTTCATAGGTGTGGCCGGAATAACGGGATCGCCTGTAACTGAGAAATATCTCTATGTAAATTACTCGATCAATTTAGTCATTAGCCTAGTCAGATTCATTATGAATCCCTGACCGTAGTAACTAGGAGTCCATGTCATAGACATGATGCAAGATGAGACATGTAGCTTGTACAGGCACAATCAACCATGGAGTCAAGGCAAGAGTTACACTAGCAAGACAGGAATAGCTGTTGCAATAGCAATCAAGATTATACATGTCATGTCAGGTTTACTGGTCATGTCAAGAGTACTTGTCAGGAGTGCGCCTCGGCGGGCCATAATCAAGATTATAAAGACGGGTTCATGTTATCACGCTCAAGTCAAGTCAATATTCCGTTCAAATCTCATCAATCTCAAGTTCTATCATGCGTAGTGTAAAATCCCTAAACTTTAGGAATTTTTATTTATATATTTTACCTTATTTTATCTATTTACTTGAAATTTGGATTTTTGGTTTTTTTAATATTTGGGTAGCAAGTTCACTACTAAAATATGCTCTATTAGCGACGTAATTTAGCGACAAAATAAAATAACGTCGCTAAATATTGAATATAGGGACTCCTTTAGATAGACATCGTAAAATGTTGCTGAATAGCGACGTTCCGCGACAAGAGATAGAGTACGTCGCAGAATAGCGACGTTCAGCGACGTAACTTAAGTTATGTCGCTTCTTAGCGACGTTCAGCGACGTCTAAATCAGGCGTCGCTAATATTTTAACATATCTCGTTCAAAACTTTTATTTCCCCTTCTCTCTCTTCCAAAAATTTTCCAAAATTTTTCAGTCTCTCCTCCGACGAAGCTCTCCTCCAACGAAGCCCCCCTACTCGCCGCCTCCCTTCTCTGACGAAGCCCCCCTCCTCGCCACCTTCCTCCTCCGACCGAGCCACCCTCTTCAGATAAACCCTAACCCTAGCCCTAGCTATATAGACACGGACACAAATATGGGCACAAACGACACAAACACGAGAACCCTAACCCTAGCCCTAGGTTACACGAGAACCCTAACCCTAACTAGGGCTGCAAATGTGCTGACACCATGCTATCGACACAATTTTGACTCATTTGACACGAGTCTAGATACCCCTAGACACGTGTGTCACACACACACATACCCCTTCTGACACGTATACAATGATTAGGTTTTTGCATGAGAATTTTGGTTTCGAATGGGTTACTGAGATTTTTGGATTTTGAATGTTTTGTTACATTCATAGATATACATATGTATCAGAGATTTAATATAGTAGTATGTGTTGTATTCGAGTTATAGGTTTGGGTTTAATTTTGAGTTTGATATTTTGAATTGATACTTTGATGTACTGTATTAGAGAGGGCAAGGATTATAGGATTATATGTATGTATTTGAGTTGATATACCTATGTATATAAGTATATGAGCTGTGGGAGTTAGAGTATAGGGTTATGTTGATTTTGGGATATTTGCTTTTCGATTGATCTAGTTTTAGTAGACTAGTATAGTGGGTTGCAGTGTGGCTTTAGCTCAGTAACTGTTTGCAATGAGTAGACGTTTGCAGCGGCAGTGGCATAGCATTTGCCCTGCCTTGGCGTTGCCTTGATTTGGCATGGACAGTGAAATACAGTAGGCTTAGGAATGTGTTATCAGCAGCAGTAGCATAGGAGTACGGTTTGGTATTAGTAGAGAGTTGAGGTAAGGTTGTGGTTAGGATTTGTGAGTGTAAGGAGGAGGAGGAGGAGAGTATTAGTTGAGTTGATATTTTACCTTGAGGGATACTTTGCATAGGATATCTATAGGTGTTATATAGATAGGAGGATTTATGCATAGCTTAGATTGAGGATTTGATATATATACATGTGAGTGTATGCTATATATATGTATAAATATTTATAGATAGGTTTTGTTTTGAATATATATATTGGTATAAAGGGTAGTTGGATAAGGCATGGGTTATACTTCATATAGAAGTGGGTTGTATCTTGAGAGTGCCACTTGTCTTTGAGTGAGTTATTGAAGAGTACGTGTGATATATATATATATATATATATATATATATATATATATATATTTATATATATAAATATATATATACACTCGCTAGAGTATCAATGTCTTCCAAGGATTCACCTATAGGTCCTAAGATTGGGTTTTATGACTTAGAGAGGACTAGTTGACTAAGTTTGACCTTTAACTAAGGCTTGACCAAACCAGATTACATACTCGAGTATCAGTGAAAATAATTTAGGAATTTAAAAACTAAAAATCAAATGAAGACCCAAACAGTTCACATTACATTGCAAAACTCAAGTATCAGACAAAACCACATCTTCATAATCAACCCCAACCAATGGATAATTGTGCACGCACAGTCCAAATCCCGTGCACGTGTGATTTTGTGTTCGACATGCATCCAGCAGACACGAAACTTGAGGAGGGGCTTGTCAGTGGTTTCCCCCACCTCTGTGTCAAGTGGTTCGTGTCCAGGTGTCCAATTTGTGTAGGTATTTATGAAACGAATTTGTGCCTATTGGAAAATTGTGTGTCATCTTTACAGAATTATTTCCAAATAGATATGAATTACTACTTGCGGTGTCATTCATGGATGTACAATCGTCATCCTGATGATATGTACGGTGTGCGAGATAAATACATAGCGGGAGTAGAGCAGTTCCTGCAGTTTGCCAAGGCGTTCCTTCAGTACATGGATGGCACCAAAATTAAGTGTCCGTGTGTGAAATATCATAACGTAAAATATTATCCAAAAGTGGAACTGACATATCATTTGTACTCGAGGGGTTTTACGCCTAATTACTATCAGTGGATCGTACACGAAGAACTTGTGTCTTTAGCATCAGAGCCGGAGTCTTATCTTGAGCCGTATATGTATGCGGGACCTAATTTTGTTTCAGATAATCATGCATATGATGACTGGTGCATGAACATGGTTTTCGACGCTGCGGGGCCTAGTTTCGTTCATGATGCAGCTGAAAAGGCACCCAATGTCGATGCTGTAAAGTTCATGGAGTTGCTGGAGAATGCAAGGACTCTATTGTATCCTGGTTGTGAGGATCATTCATCGTTGGAGGTGGTTACAAGATTGTTGAGCATTAAATCAGATTTTAACATGTCACAAGAATGCTACAACCGAGTGTTGGAGTTGATTATAGAGATCTTGCCGGCGGATGCTAAGTTACCTAAAGACTTCTACCAGTCTCAGAGGATGGTGAGATCGGTCTGGATAGGATACGAGAAAATTGATTCTTGTCGCAATGGGTGCATGCAGTACTACAAAGGCGACAAGGACGCAAATGTGTGCAGATTTTGTGGTGCTGATCGCTATAAGACAACTAGTACAGGAAGGTCTACCGGTGCAAGAAGACCGACCGATTCAATGCACTACTTGCCTTTAACGTCGCGGTTGCAATGATTATTTATGGTAAAAGAGACGGCCGAAAATATGAGTTGGCACATACGAGAATAGATTGAAGGAGTGTTGGATCACCCATCCGATGGAGAAGCGTGAAAGCACTTTGATCGAGTGTATCCTAATTTTGCTTTAGATCCGCGTAATGTCAGGTTGGGGCTATCTTCTGACGGTTTTACTCCTTTTGGTCTTTCGAGATCCCAGTATTCGTGCTGGCCTGTGATTGTATTCTAATTTTGCTTCAAATCTGTACGTTTGTTTTATCATCATATTTGATACTTTAGTGACACTTTTATCATATAAATATGTGATAATTTATTGATACTTTTATCTGTGACGATGATATTTTTCAAAAACCTATGATGTCTATCATATAAATATGTATCTTTGTTTTATTGTCATATGTTATTATCAGGTATGACTAGACCTGGACGATGCGGAGGATATTATGTTAGGAAGTCCCGTGTGCGTCAGGTTGGGGATGCAGATTTCGTAACCTCATCCTCATCTCCGAGTACGCCAGTGTACCGTTCTGTTCCCGGTCCATTACCGGGACAGGACAGTTCCAGCAGGTTAACGACTCCTCCTTCGTCGTCCAGCATTCCTCCTGCGTCCAGCATTCCTCCCGCATCCAGCATTCCTTCTATCGACGGCTCCATGGAGAGAGCCGACGCCGAGCATATAGAGGATGGCGATCAGACTGATCCTGGTCAGGCAGAAGGTGAGAACGACCCTCCATGCTCTCCCCCGAACGAGACGTGTATGGAAATTTAGACGGACGGGCCTACGAAGTAAGTTAATTAGTTGATATATATTTCTCAAATGATTATATGTACATATATATTCATAAAATTTATTATTGTATAGATATCGGCCTCCTGCAGTACAGAGACAGCTAGGGTTATTTCTGAGGTAGAACTATGGTGGGCTTTGGATTAACTACTCAGATGCTCCCGCAGATAGGAAGGCCTTTTGGTTGGCCCACTTCAAGATAAAAAATTTGTTTATTTTTAAATTTTAATAATCATTTGTGTATATTATACAACTCTTTCTATTTGACATCTTGTAGAGGACCTATTTCTATCCACCATACCGGGCGGCGAAGATCGAGGCCTAATTTTCTTCAGTCGCAGGCAAGCTAATCCGTGATGCGATCCACGAACAGAAGTCTCGTGATCGCTCCGGAAAGCCGATCCATGGTTGGATCACGCCAGAGCAGTGGACTGCGATGAAGGCTAGATTCGGCGAGGCCAGGTACCAGGAGCGGTCTGACAAGGCCAAGGTGGCACGGTCGAGTGCCAGTAAGTGGTGTGGTGGCTCCATTCCTATGACGGAGCATTTTTGTCGTCTGGTACGTTTCCTTTACCGTACCAGACATCATTTTATATATAGTAGGATAGAATGTTTAATACTAATAATAGATAATATATTTTAACAGGTAAAAAAGGGTGAGGACCCCAACATGGTGACCGTCTTTCTAGTCACCCATCGGAGGGCTGGAGAGTTCATTGAGGAGAGGCCGACGCAGGCATATGTATGTTCTATTATTTATATTAATTTACTATAATTTAGAAAACAGAAAAATAGATATCAATATAGACTTTAGCAAACACTTAGACGTTAGCGAATAATGTTCTAGGTCGAGTTTTTTTGGCTACAAGAGGAGGCTGCTGCTGCTGCTGCTGCTATTACGCCAGCAGAGGGAGGGGCTGGTACTTCCTTTCAGCCGCCTACAACTCCATCACCGGACGACCTCTGGATGACCGTCGTTGGTGGTCTTCAGAAGGATACACACTACGGTACGGGATCCTACGGCGCCTATTTGGCTTCAGAGTCATCCCGGGCCCCCTCTGTCAGTATACACTCTCCAGCTTCGCAGGCGTCATCACGAGCTCAGGATATTGGTCGTCAGATCGATGAGCTGCGTCGCGAGTTACAACAGCAGATTTCTGATCACCATACCGTAGAGCGACGATCCGACGATCCGATGATCATCGGACGATTTGATGCGGTCGAGCGCAGTATACAGGAGCTGATGAGTCTGCAGCAGGCTACAGCTGCCAGCTTGCACACGCTCACCGAGTCTACGGAGCACACAGAGCGTAGACAGGTTGAGCTGAAGGGATCGCAGAGGACCATGTCTGCCTCACTCACTCAGATACATACTTCGATTGAGGAGAGTTCTCAGAGGATGGTGAGTACTCTTGCTGCGCATGCTAAGCGACTGCGAGAGCTGAAGCAGATACGTCCTCCCGGTCCAACGACGGCGCCGACTCCAGACGTTGCACTACCTCCTACTGCCCCGGTGGTGCAGCTCACACAGGAGCAGTATGAGTTCATGCTATCTCAGATACGCAGCAGGGGTCCTCAGTGATCCAGTAGATTTTTTTATCATCTTTGTATGTATTGGCCCAATGGGCCCATTGATCATTGGTACACTGATTTTTATTCTTATTTGACTCTGTTGGACATGTATGTTTGTTGGATATGTATGTTTGTGATATTTACTTTGTTGGTATTTTCATTGAGTACATGTATGATATTTACTTGGACATGTATGTTTGTGATATCTGCGACGAGGATGACAAATATACCTACGATGGATTATAAGCGATGATCTGATATACAAAGGAGGTGCTGCCCAAATTTTAAAAAAATATGTTTGGTATTTTTGTGATGATGTGTGTCTGTGTAAACACAGACACAAAGATACCAAACAGATTTTTTTAATTTTTTATAATAATATCTGCGACGTATAGTGATGTTCTGCGACGTATAGCGACGTATCCTGAAGTCGCTAATTAGTGTCGCTACGTCGCTATCCGTCGCAATCCGTCGCTCAGTAGCAGACGTGGAAGAGAGATGACGTCGCTAATTTGGTCGATGTACGTCGCTACACTGCTGACGTGGCAGACATGCCATGTCATCACATAAAAAAAAATGACATCGCTAAGTAGTCGCACTACGTTGCTACTTTGGCGATGTACAATTTCGTCGCCCTCCGTCGCTAATTTTACGACGTCCTAGCGACATTGGGGTGACGTCGCAAACAGCGACGGAGGGCGACAAATTTGTCATCTATGACTAGCTTTTCTGCGACCTTCATGTTTCGTCGCTAAAGTCGTCGCTAATTACTTTTAGCGACGTATTTTCATTAATTAGCGACGTATCGTGACGTCGCTAATTTGCCTTATTTTAGTAGTGGTTTAATGCTACAACATATATATGCGAAGACAATAATGGTACAAATGATGTACTAAATAGTTTAAAAATGTTTGTATTATTTTTTAGAACATTTTTTTATTTTAATTTTGAATATTTTACCGAATACTAGAATGATTGTAATTAAATATATTGATTCTGGCTATTAATAGTAGGGGCATGTAAGTGCTACAATAATATACCGAGTAGGAGTATCTGTACATTATTTATTAAAATAAAATTTTGAAATATTTTTGGGATCTTAGAAATTTTTATATATATTTTTTAGATTTTTAAAAGTATATATAAAAGAAAGGTTAGAAAAAAAAAGAACAAAAAAGAAAAGGAAAAAAAACTTATTGTGTGAACAGTGCAGAGCACTGTTCACTGGGCCATCAGCGCGAGCCGTGAGGGCCACGAACCAAGCTAAGGCCAGTAGGGCCTCAACTATATAGCAGTAGCCGTGTAATATTCCTATTTTAAAGCATGTATTTGACTGTATTTCTGTATTTGGAGGATTTAATTTTGGGATGTTTTTAAAATTTTTATTATTTTAATTGGAGGTGAATTTTCCCTATTATTATTATGGTTACCATTTATTTGTTGTTCCTAATCCACCACTCCCGGCGACCACCACCTCGTCGTCGTCTCCTCCTCCAGCCACCACAGCTGGCCCCGCCTCCAGCCACCACCACTGCCTTCCTACATCTCCGGGCGCCGCCGCCTCCACCTCGTCGTCGTCTCCTCCACCACTTCCACCGCCTTGGCAGCCACCGCCATCGACCTCCATCCCGACTCCACCACTTCTGGCGACTGCCACCACCACCGCTTTCCTCTCTCTCTGACCTCCCCTTCGCCGGCGGCCGACCACCTAGCCGAGCCCAGCCAGGACCCCCCGACTCCTCCGCCACCCTCATCCCTTTCCTCCGGTCGTCGTACTCGGAGACAGTGCGAGCCTCGAGCAGCGGGACGCCCTTGGGCCCCGCGCTGCTCGAGCAGCAAGCCCCCCGGGCTGCGTGCCATTCTCGAGCCGTGTGCTCCTCGGGCCACGTGCCTCGGTGCGCGCGCTGCCTCGAGCAGTGCGCTGCTCGGTCCGAGTGCGCCTCGTTTTGCGTACCTTGGTTTGTGTGCACCTCGATTTGCATGCCTCCTCGGTCTACGTGCTGCCTTGGGCAGCGGGACGCCTCGAGCCCCGCGCTGCCTCGGGCACCGTGCCACATCGGTTTGCGCACCGCCTCATTTTTTGTGCCTCGGCCTTTGTGCCTTTTTTGATTTTTGTGCCACACCGATTTGCGTGCACGCATCAATTTGCGTGCCGCCTCGACTTGCGTGCCGTATTGGACTCCGTACCGCATTGATTTACGTGCACATATCGATTTGTGTGCCGTATCGATTTACGTGCTCCTTGGACTTTGGGTCGTCTCGATTTACGTGCTCGCCTCGATTTACGTGTCGCATAATTTGTACGCCGTTTCGATATTTGTGATTTCCTCGATCTACGTACGCGTCTCGATTTATGTACACGTTGTCTCCTGTTCATCTCGATCTTCGAGTCATCTCGATTCTCGTACGCGTCTCGATATACGTGCACGTCTCGGGTTGCGTGCCCGTATCGGTCTGCGTGCCTCAGTTTCCGTGCCAGATTCCTGCGCTGCTTGCGGGACCCGCACGGTATAGCCTCCTGCCATCCTCCGTGCTTCCTGTTATTATTTTATTATTTAATTCTAATGATTGTTTATTATGTGTTCTGAAGACCTCGATGGACGTGCTAGCTTGGATCCAGATCGCCGAAGACTTGCTTACCTAGCCGAGCCCTCTAGGCAAGTATCCCTTGCTCATCGACGGCTCTTGCCCTCTCTCCTGGAATTTATTTCATTTAATTAATTTGTACTTGTAAATTTTATAACCATGATTAGTGTAGCCTAGCAGTAGATCTGCCATGATGATAACTTAGGATAGCTTGGTCCGATACCGAGATAGACCATATCGGACAACTCGGATGGGTCATCCACACCTCCGAGGACACGAGCACGACTCACATGTATGGATTGTCCATGTATGCCCCGTGTCCGACTCGCGGTCGGGTAACGGCTTGGCGAACTATTCTTGTGGCTGTGATTGCGCTTGGGTTAGAATTATGAGCATGTGCTGTGATGCGCCCTGCGAGGCGGTTATTTTATTATTATACATGTTGGCTTGGCGCCCAGTACGCATTGTAGCGCTGCTGGAGGCCGGGACTTAGTGGTCTCGGGTTCGATTGATTTTCCAGTACGCATCGTAGTGTTGCTGGAGGCCGAGACTTAGTGTTCTCGGCTATCGACTTGTTCCCAGTACGCATCATAGTGCTGCTGGTAGCTGAGACTTAGTGTTCTCAGCCTGCGATTCTGCGATTCTGCGGCGGGTTGCGCCGAGTGGTTTTAGCCCCAATTCGCTGGGAGCTCCTGTCCAGAATACAGAGGAGACTCTGCCGGATTCTTCCAAAATTCCCGATCGGGAATTTGGTTCGAAGGACTGGGCAGAACCATTCCTTTGGTTTGCTGGACTGGGCTCGTGCCTGTTCACCTTGGTATGGTATACCTGATCCCATTGCCTGCCAGGTAGACTCCCGACTAGATTAGTCGCCTAGCGTCTTGACATGTCTTGTCCGTCGGATAGCGTAAGGAGAACGGTTCCACTCGGGAGACGGTCTGCAACCCTGGTCCTTGTTTGGTTTAAGGGTTGTGGATTTGCTCCAGAGCGGTCCATGTAATCCTTGCCACTTCCGGCGGTGTTTATTACCGGACTCTTGTCCCCTGACCCTTCATCCTAGGGGTTGTCCTAGTCTGTCAGATAGAGCTGACAGTTGTCCTATGTATTGGGAGATGTGACTTGTGGATATGACTGAGGATTGAGTATTATGGAGAGTATGATCTTGGGATATTGACTTGGTGGATCTATGTGGATTCTTGGATTTTGGTGATTTCGAATATTTCGTAGAATGAGGAGAATATCGAGGGTAATATTATATGATTTTTACTCGACTTCCCAAACGCCCAAACCTGGTACCTTTGTGTATTCCGGTAGTTGGGGAACCTGGTTTGATTGCTGTGTCTTGGTAGTTGAGGGGCTTGTTTTCTAGTGGCTTGTGATCATTGACTTGGAGGATTCTTGTGAGTCAGAGGGCCTAGCATTGTTAGGGGGATGAGCTTGGTATTTGGTGGTTATCTTTATTGACGTGATATTCACTCCATCATGGATGGGAGACTCTTGCTAGATTGATCTGGTGGATGGATCGACTTGATGATTTGAGCTGTAGGTTCCCATGTGTACTTGAGAGACTATTATAGTGGAGATTTTGATCTTATAACCGACTTGATATCCATGTCACGATTTGGGCATGTGACTTCTTGTGACTGATAGGTTTGACCTTGTTCCTGGTATTACACGATGACCTGGACCTGTCTTGATTCTTGATAGTGGCCCGTAGAGGTGCACTCCTGACTAGCACTCTGGACATGACGAGTAAACCTGACATGTATATCTTGATTCCTGATAGTGGCCCATGGTGGCGCACTCCTGACTAGTACTCTCGACATGACATGTTTACTCTTGACCACTGTTGCGACAGCCAGTCCTGACTTGCTAGGCATGACCCCGTCTTGACACCGTGGTTGATTTCTTTTGATTATGCTTGTATAAGCCACCAGTCCAGTCTTGTCTTGCATCATGTCTAGGACATGGATCCCTGAGTACCACGGTCAGGGATCCATAATGAATCTGACTAGGTTAACAACTAGATTGATCAAGTAGCTCATATAGATCGAGGTATTCCGGCTATAGGCAATCCCGTTATCTGGGTGCTCATGGAATTTGTAGTCTGCCGTCGAGTAGGGCACATTTCCAGCACACTGTCATGTGTTGCACCCCTCCAGCTAGCTATTAGGGTACATTTGTCTCCCGGGCGATGTACCCACTATATATTATACATTCGTCCTGGATAACCTGGATAGTCTGCAGGGCTTGTGGCTATAGGAATACCTCAACTGCATCTTGTTAGTAATTAGGTCTGTGATAACCCTAGTTAGCTAATAATAGCAAGCCGTAGGCATTGTGTGGCCGCTTGTCCTTCTGTGTTGATTGGCTTGTTGCCTGCTAGCCAGCTGATATTGATTTCCAGCTGGCAGTGCAGGTGTTAGTGGATGCTAGGAAGATTGTGATTGTATTAGCTTCACTATACTTGTGGATTGTTATCGTGCGTTGGTACCGCACGATCCCTTACCTTTATTTACTGTTTTTAGATGTTATTCCGGTCATATTTTGTCATGCTGGTTTTCTTCGCCCGTCCTTGAGCCTTCCTTTCTGGTACTTGCTGCGGTTGGCCTGACCAACCCTGGATTGTTTCCAGATTGTCTGAGACCGACCCGGTGGATCTTCCAGACTTGACTTGGAGGGTGTGCTTCAGTTCCAGACCATGCTAGGAACTGTGGGAAGGTATACTTGTCTACATTATTATCCTGTACTATAGATTCCAGATTTTCATACGAGTATTTCCTGTTTTTCATATGACTATCTCTCTTGATATTGTTTTATTGTGATTTACCTGTGGATATGAGATCGGATTTAGGCCATAGATTGATTGCATGCTAGGATACCCAACCAGACTGGACAGCCGTCATCACCGTATAGCGTATTCGTACCTTATACGGTGTAGCTGGCCGTGTACGTCCCCGTATTCCGGAACTGGGGTGTTACATGGTTTTAGTGGTGGCCCATGCAGGTCTCGTTTTGAGATTTTGTTGGGTATCACATGATTATTGATCTCATTCCACTATTCCTTGGTATTCCTACTGGTTACACTCGTCCTTCGCTCCCTTGAACTTGTGAACTGGTCCCCATCTCTACCTGGACCTATCTTGCATTGTCCTGTCTTATTCGTTGTCATCTACCATTATTCCTTGTTTTGAGAGGCATGGTCCTGTAGTTGGTCATGTCGATCACTTTATCAGGTAAGACGATGTCTGGTCTTATCTTTGGGTTACTATATTATTTATCTTGGGTTCTGGACTCTCTACCGGTGTTTCGCCTTGTTTGATTCCTGTTATCCCTTTTGTGCGTTGACTTTGTGTTGACTTAGTATCCTTATCACCCTCTTCGAGCGTTGGCTTGATCACTGCAACATGAAGATTTCACCAGGACTCAGAGATGGGATGTTTCAGCATTTGTGGAGTATCCAGTAGATTTTCTTG
The DNA here is from genome assembly GCA_029216955.1 of Iris pallida. Classification (NCBI taxonomy): domain Eukaryota; kingdom Viridiplantae; phylum Streptophyta; class Magnoliopsida; order Asparagales; family Iridaceae; genus Iris; species Iris pallida. The sequence continues at coordinate 7,644,343 of JANAVB010019198.1, read as the reverse complement.
TATCATTTCAGCTCCCTTGATTCCGGACAATTCCACAATCATGATTGTTTCCTTCAGATATTATTTTGGATTATATACATATATTCTCTATAGAATATGTTTTGGCATAGATTTCTGGATTTGGAGTTTCCTAGAAAACTATCTTGTGATTATTAGTGAAGCTGTTTTTGGATGCATATTACGATTTGGCATGGATTATGAGTTATTATTTTGTAGAATTATTATGTTATATTGGTTAAATATTTTCTAATTTTAGTGACTTGGACATTTGAGTTGTAGATTTGATTTATTTTGGGTATTTGTCAAGAGTGACTAGATGACCCTAGTATACATTGACGGCGAGGTAACGAAAGTTACAGCCGCTCGATTATAGTGCCCTGGTGCATCTTTTGCAGCTATTCCGGATGGCGTGGCAGGGATGATCATGACACACTTTTTCGGATATTCGGAAACTACGGTCGTCGGTTTGAGACAAGTATCCTTTATTTTATGATTTTGTTGATTTCCGTGTAGTGGGGATTTTAGGTTTTGGTATTGTTTTCGGTGCTTTGTACTTGTTTTGATTTATGGAGTTATTTCGTGCATGTGAGATTTTGACCTTCGAGATTCCTTGGTATTTTGGATTTACCCTTAGAGTTGACTTGTGTAGCTAGACATTGTTTTCTTGATGTTTTCACAGTAGGATTTTGTTCATTTCTTGTTATCTTACTTGATTTCTGTAAGGTGGGTAGAGTTTTCATGGAATATATATATATATATGTACTAGTTTTGAAAACCCTACTTGATAATTTTGAAATTTCGAGGACGAAATTTTTGTAAGGTGGGTAGGATGTAATATTCCTATTTTAAAGCATGTATTTGACTGTATTTCTGTATTTGGAGGATTTAATTTTAGGATGTTTTTAAAAATTTTATTATTTTAATTGGAGGTGAATTTTCCCTATTATTATTATGGTTACCATTTATTTGTTGTTCCTAATCCACCACTCCCGGCGACCACCACCTCGTCGTCGTCTCCTCCTCCAGCCACCACAGCTGGCCCCGCCTCCAGCCACCACCACTGCCTCCCTCCATCTTCGGGCGCCGCCGCCTCCACCTCGTCGTCGTCTCCTCCACCACTTCCACCGCCTTGGCAGCCACCGCCATCGACCTCCATCCCGACTCCACCACTTCTGGCGACTGCCACCACCACCGCTCTCCTCTCTCTCTGACCTCCCCTCCGTCGGCGGCCGACCACCTAGCCGAGCCCCGCCAGGACCCCCCGACTCCTCCGCCACCCTCATCCCTTTCCTCCGGTCGTCGTGCTCGGGGACAGTGCGAGCCTCGAGCAGCGGGACGCCCTTGGGCCCCCCGCTGCTCGAGCAGCAAGCCCCCCCGGGCCGCGTGCCATTCTCGAGCCGTGTGCTCCTCGGGCCACGTGCTTCGGTGCGCGTGCTGCCTCGAGCAGTGTGCTGCTCGGTCCGCGTGTGCCTCGTTTTACGCACCTTGGTTTGTGTGTGCCTCGATTTGCGCACCTCCTCGGTCTACGTGCTGCCTTGGGCAGCGGGACGCCTCGAGCCCCGCACTGCCTCGGGCACCGTGCCACATCGGTTTGCGTACCGCCTCATTTTTTGTGCCTCAGCCTTTGTGCCTTTCTTGATTTTTGTGCCATACCAATTTGCGTGCATGCATCGATTTGCGTGCCGCCTCGGCTTGCGTGCTGTATTGGACTCCGTACCGCATCGATTTACGTGCACACATCGATTTATGTGCCGTATCGATTTACGTGCTCCTTGGACTTTGGGTCGTCTCGATTTACGTGCTCGCCTCGATTTGCGTGTCGCGTAATTCGTGCGCCGTTTCGATATTCGTGATTTCCTCGATCTACGTGTGCATCTCGATTTACGTACACGTTGTCTCCTGTTCATCTCGATCTTTGAGTCATCTCGATTCTCGTACGCGTCTCGATATACATGCGTGTCTCGGGTTGCGTGCCCGTATCGGTCTGCGTGCCTCAGTTTTCGTGCCAGATTCCTGCGCTGCTTGCGGGACCCGCACGGTATAGCCTCCTGCCATCCTCCGTGCTTCCTGTTATTATTTTATTATTTAATTCTAATGATTGTTTATTATGTATTCTGAGGACCTCGATGGACGTGCTAGCTTGGATCCAGATCGCCGAAGACTTGCTTACCTAGCCGAGCCCTCTAGGCAAGTATCCCTTGCTCATCGACGACTCTTGCCCTCTCTCCTGGAATTTATTTCATTTAATTAATTTGTACTTGTAAATTTTATTACCATGATTAGTGTAGCCTAGCAGTAGATCTGCCATGATGATAACTTAGGATAGCTTGGTCCGATACCGGGATAGACCGTATCGGACAACTCGGATGGGTCATCCACACCTCCAAGGACACGAGCACGACTCACATGTATGGATTGTCCCTGTATGCCCCGTGTCCGACTCGCGGTCGGGTAACGGCTTGGCGAACTATTCTTGTGGCTGTGATTGCGCTTGGGTTAGAATTATGAGCATGTGCTGTGACACGCCCTGCGAGGCGGTTATTTTATTATTATGCATGTTGGCTTGGCACCCAGTACGCATTGTAGCGCTGCTGGAGGCCGGGACTTAGTGGTCTCGGGTTCGATTGATTTTCCAGTACGTATCGTAGTGCTGCTGGAGGCCGAGACTTAGTGTTCTCGGCTATCGACTTATTCCCAGTACGCATCATAGTGCTGCTGGTAGCTGAGACTTAGTGTTCTCAGCCTGCGATTCTGCGATTCTGCGGCGGGTTGCGCCGAGTGGTTTTAGCCCCAATTCGCTGGGAGCTCCTGTCCAGAATACAGAGGAGACTCTGCCGGATTCTTCCAAAATTCCCGATCGGGAATTTGGTTCGAAGGACTGGGCAGAACCATTCCTTTGGTTTGCTGGACTGGGCTCGTGCCTGTTCACCTTGGTATGGTATACTTGATCCTATTGCCTGCCAGGTAGACTCCCGACTAGATTAGTCGCCTAGCGTCTTGACATGTCTTATCCGTCGGATAGCGTAAGGAGAACGGTTCCACTCGGAAGACGGTCTGCAACCCTGGTCCTTGTTTGGTTTAAGGGTTGTGGATTTGCTCCAGAGTGGTCCATGTAATCCTTGCCACTTCCGACGGCGTTTATTACCGGACTCTTGTCCCCTGACCCTTCATCCTAGGGGTTGTCCTAGTCTGTCAGATAGAGCTGACAGTTGTCCTATGTATTGGGAGATGTGACTTATGGATATGACTGAGGATTGAGTATTATGGAGAGTACGATCTTGGGATATTGACTTGGTGGATCTATGTGGATTCTTGGATTTTGGTCATTTCGAATATTTCGTGGAACGAGGAGAATATCGAGGGTATTATTATATAATTTTTACTCGACTTCCCAAACGCCTAAACCTGGTACCTTTGTGTATTCCGGTAGTTGGGGAACTTGGTTTGATTGCTGAGTCTTGGTAGTTGAGGGGCTTGTTTTCTAGTGGCTTGTGATCATTGACTTGGAGGATTCTTGTGAGTCAGAGGGCCTAGCATTGTTAGGGGGATGAGCTTGGTATTTGGTGGTCGTCTTTATTGACGTGATATTCACTCCATCATGGATGGGAGTCTCTTGCTAGATTGATCTGGTGGATGGATCGACTTGATGATTTGAGCTGTAGGTTCCTATGTGTACTTGAGAGACTATTATAGTGGAGATTTTGATCTTATAACCGACTTGATATCCATGTCACGATTTGGGCATGTGACTTCTTGTGACTGATAGGTTTGACCTTGTTCCTGGTATTACAGGATGACCTGGACCTGTCTTGATTCTTGATAGTGGCCCGTAGAGGTGCACTCCTGACTAGCACTCTGGACATGACGAGTAAACCTGACATGTATATCTTGATTCCTGATAGTGGCCCGTGGTGGCGTACTCCTGACTAGTACTCTCGACATGACATGTTTACTCTTAACCACTGTTGCGACAGCCAGTCCTGACTTGCTAGGCATGACCCCGTCTTGACACCGTGGTTGATTTCTCTCGATTATGCTTGTATAAGCCACCAGTCCAGTCTTGTCTTGCATCATGTCTAGGACATGGATCCCTGAGTACCACGGTTAGAGATCCATAATGAATCTGACTAGGTTAACAACTAGATTGATCAAGTAGCTCATATAGATCGAGGTATTCCGGCTACAGGCAATCCCGTTATCTGGGCGCTCATGGGATTTGTAGCCTGCCGTCGAGTAGGGCACATTTCCAGCACACTGTCATGTGTTGCACCCCTCCAGCTAGCTATTAGGGTACATTTGTCTCCCGGGTGATGTACCCACTATATATTATACATTCGTCCTGGATAACCTGGATAGTCTGCAGGGCTTGTGGCTATAGGAATACCTCAACTGCATCTTGTTAGTAATTAGGCCTGTGATAACCCTAGTTAGCTAATAATAGCAAGCCGTAGGCATTGTGTGGCCACTTGTCCTTCTGTGTTGATTGGCTTGTTGCCTGCTAGCCAGCTGATATTGATTTCCAGCTGGCAGTGCAGGTGTTAGTGGATGCTAGGAAGATTGTGATTGTATTAGCTTCACTATACTTGTGGATTGTTATCGTGCGTTGGTACCGCACGATCCCTTACCTTTATTTACTGTTTTTAGATGTTATTCTGGTCATATTTTATCATGCTGGTTTTCTTCGCCCGTCCTTAAGCCTTCCTTTCTGGTACTTGCTGCGGTTGGCCGGACCAACCCTGGATTGTTCCCAGATTGTCTGAGACCGACCCGGTGGATCTTCCAGACTTGACTTGGAGGGTGTGCTTCAGTTCCAGACCATTCTAGGAACTGTGGGAAGGTATACTTGTCTACATTATTATCTTGTACTATAGATTCCAGATTTTCATATGAGTATTTCCTGTTTTTCATATGACTATCTCTCTTGATATTGTTTCATTGTAATTTACCTGTGGATATGAGATCGGATTTAGGCCATAGATTGATTGCATGCTAGGATACCCAACCAGACTGGACAGCCGTCATCACCGTATAGCGTATTCGTACCTTATACGGTGTAGCTGGCCGTGTACGTCCCCGTATTCCGGAACTGGGGCGTTACAAGCCGACTTCGTGAGGGGAAAAACCCTAGATATTCTCGACCACGTACGCAAGGCCACCACCCCGTCCTCGACGGAGGCGGCACGCCCACCGCAGCGGCGCCGTGAGCCAGTCTCCGGTGGCCAGGACCGCAGCCGTGATCAACCGTGCGCAGGAGAAGAGGCAGCAGCGGCAGCCCATAAAAAAATTTTGCAACGTGCCTTACACCTCTTCGCTCGATCGTTCGTCGAACCAATCGCTCAGGTAAACTCACAACATATATCGCTTTGATTCCTTTTAAACTGTTTAAAATCTAGATGACCTAAACCCTATAAAAAATTGAGGCGAACCTCGACGAAAAACAGTATCAATATACCCTGTTTTTGACTGTTAGGATGCCGAATTGGAAGCCTGATTTCGATAATCTGTTAAAAAAAATTTTGAAACTAACTAAACACAGTTTGAGACAACCTAAAGGACTTCAAACTCCCTTTCATAGAATTTGATTTTGTCAATCGTGTGACAAAATATTGATCTCATAAAATTGACAAAAATCTGTTTTTTCAGAAACACGAAAATTTTAAAAAAAATTTCGATATGGTGTGCACCCCGACAAACCGGGTGACGTGGTCGTGCACTATACACATCGAAAGGCACGTATGGATTTTGTCGACATGTGTGAACTGAAAAAACTCGATTTTGTTGTGTGTGCGTGCCGAAATCAGTACGTATCCGTCAAGATACCCCCGTATCGACCTTTTACAAACTAGGCCATAACTTTGTGCACATTCGTCGTATCGAGATAAAACTTGTTGTCACTACCACATTTCTAGTTTGAGGGTATTTTTGTCATTTTTGGGGTTATTTGAATTTATTAGAATTTATTTGAATTTATGGGAATTTTTAGGATTTATTTTGGAATTGTTTGAATGAAGGTTGACTAGGTTGACTTTGACTAGCTTTGACTTGATAAACTGACCCTAGTTGAGTTTGGACTTGGTTAGATTATGAGACTCTAGGTTGATTTAAGTTAACCATATTCTAGTTATTAAAATCAATTAGGAAATAGAGATTAGAATAGTATGTTTTAGACACAAGTCATGACTTGTGATTTGAACCATTGATTTATGACTAAGCCCAATCCACTAGCCATTAGCCAACCTAACCCTAGCCTAACTCACTTGGCCGGCCACTTAACCTAGGGAATCCCCCCTATATTCTCCATTAGGGCTAGCCTCCTTAGAATTTCACAAGTTTTGGAAAGAGGTATTATCCCATCATCATTAATTCATATAAAATCCTATTTATTTCCTTTTTCCCTCAAACCAATTACAATAGGTTCTAAATATAGTGTTCTTGCTGTTGTGGAGTGTTATTCTCAGATTCATATCAATTTGGAGAAGTTTGCTAGCAAGAGGAACCCCCCCATTGGAGGCTTTTCTTGCATTTGGTCACCAATAGGTAAATCTATATAAACTCCATTAATTTCTAGATTTCTTTGGATGTAGACCTAGCCCTAGGTGTCCCCTAGCCATAGGAATTGATTTCGTGTCCAGGTGGACCCATTTCGTGTCCGTATCGGACACGTATCCGACCCTAGACCTAAGTGTTTGATGAAATACCCCAATGGGCATTTCGATTTAGTTTTGGAAAAGTAATTGAATAGGAAATTATATTTTGATGTTGCTTACATATTTCTTTTGGACTGGGAGTGTTTTTGTATTGCATCGTATCGGGTTGGACACGTGCACACGCGGGAGCACGCGCGCGCGCGGTCAGTGCGCGTGTCCTACTACTCGGGATAGATTTCTCTCTGGACACAGCACGAGGACACGTAGGATTTTGAGGACACGTTGGGGCTGTGTCTGACACGACACTCCCCAAGTGGCACGACCCCTCGTGTCATGTCGGACACGTTCTCCTGTCCGCACTGGAAATTCACTGATTGTATCAGTCGGGTTTTTGTGCACTGATACGCTGTTCGTATCTCCTCTGACACATCATGGACACGCTTCGGGGACACTGACACACTCACCTAGACCTAGCCTAGCACTAGACTCGAGCACATGGTTCTTCGTGTTGTGCTTTGAGTCCAATGTGGCTCGATATGGCCCCACGAGGCCTGCCAATTACAGTTTTCTGATACATATGTGTTTTCTGTACTTGGACACTTCGTGTCCACTTTTGTGGACACGATCACTCTCTCTGACACAAACACATACTATATGTTAATTACCAACCACAATTTTACATATTACTTTGTTTATTAGTTATCAATTTCCTGTTTGCCAATTTCTGAAAACTGTGAACCAATTCCTGCTTTTGTCTAGTTTTTAAATATGAGTTTTGACAATTAAATTAACCTAATTAAATACTGTTAATGATTAGTTTTAGTCCCTAATATGGTACTCCTATATGTAATCTAACTGTGGTTTGAATTTGGGTTGATTTCGTTGTATATAGGGTTCGAAATGGGGTGTTTCAAAACCTGAAAACTGTTGGGACTGAAAAACTGGGATTTGAGAAATGCATTGATTTCCTTCCTTTCCTTTTTCAGTCTAATTTCTGAACTGTTATAATACATGGATTGGTTTCCTTCCTTCCTATTCTTCTAACTGTATTGACAGTACCCCCCCCCCCCCACACATACACATGTTTATGTATCTACACATACACACTCACAACCCCATATGCATCACTCTCTCACCCTCACTCAAATACACACACACAAATGTTATCCTCACACACATTGTCCCTCACTCTCTACACACACACACGCCCTCTCTCTTTAAATACATATGTATGAATATATCTAGGTAATGTGAATATATATATTATATATGAATATCTATTTATGTATGTAAATCATATATGTAATGTAATGTATATGCTAGCCTTAAATTCTTATAATGTATATAAGTTTTATAGCTAAATGAAATGTCAAATAGATATGCCATGATATGTTGACTTAGCCTATGCCAATATGTTTGTGCCTATATATCTATAGGGTACATAGATATATGTGTATAGGAATTATGTATGTGTGATGTTGGTTTTGACCTTGTGATTGTGTATGAGTACTAAGCTAGACTTGATTAGACTAATTTAGACTTGTTAGACCTAGTTTGACCATAGTTGACCTAGTTTGACTTCTAGGGTTGACCAGAGTTGACCAAGAGTTGACTTTGGCCTAGATTGACCTAGATTCATCTAGAATGCATTGAATTGCATATTGTTATTATTTTAGAATTGTTGTGACTTGTGCTATTCTGATTAGGAGCCAGAAACCTCTCCTCGGACAGTACATTTCATCCGGACACTTAGATACCAGGTGAGTACATTCTCTGATCATTTCATATCCTGCTTAGAATTATTTTCCTGTATTAAATTACTTTACTTGATACTGTCACATTGGTCACACGGATTAGTACTATATGGATCCCTTCTTGAGATGTTATCCCTTCAGAGAGCATCGGGTACAACATGTTCTGTGCGTTTCACTTACATGGCGTATCACTATGCTTCATTGGTTCATCGATCACTTGTGACATGATCACAGAGTCGTCCTTGAATCATTATCCCATTTATTGGGTCTCCTAGAATCTCCTAGAATCCCCATTTATGGGACATCCATGTATCACCCTTCGGGGGCCTTTGCATGGAATCATAACATAACTTGGTTGGATCCTTGTGTATTGATTGGGGATACGAAGGGAGTAGAAGTAGACATGTGAATAATACCCAAGTAGTATCTCATCAGAATCATTCCATAGTGTCTCATCAGAATTATCCTATGCCATTTACATGTCTATATTGTACTCTGACTCACAAGCCACTATTAGTTCTCTATTATAGTAGATATTTCTATTACAGTTCTCTCTCTGTTTACATACTGCATTTCTTTCAGTACCTGTATCTTACTTTACTGCATGATTATATTTTTTACCCTGCTATGAACTGTTGAGATGTATTGTGCTCGCTCATGTCCTGACTGGACCTGTTGAAAATATTACAGAGGACGAGGAGGAGGCCTGTGTGGATACCTTCTACGGTGCAGCCCTAGACGACACTTGCGAGCTGGACTCTCAGGAGGAGCCAGCTCTAGCTGAGGACATTACCCCCATTGCCTAGACTAGCTTAGTTAGGCCTTATCTTACTTATGTTGTCTTGAGACTGTTTTAGCTAGACTTTATTTCTGTCTGGAGATTCTGAGTTGTATATATTCTTTCATATTCAGTAGCTGAGATTTGTACTCTGGATATTTGCTGGGATGTTATCTTAGACTATTTTATCATCTGTATTTCCTTGAGTTCTATATCATATCGTGCTTCTTCTTCTTTAGTTGTGATTGAGTTTACTTCTATCATGTCACCCCCATTCGGAGAGTATAAACTGCTTAGAATTATATTGTTAGATGTTGTGACCTAGGACAACATTCTACCGTCGATACTGCGGCGTAGGCTGGACGTACCCACGTCTCGTGCCCTTATTCTAGGGTGCGGTTCGTGACACGTTTTTAGTGGTGGCCCATGCAGGTTTAGACTAGAAGTGTAGTGGTATTCGAACCAGAGTATCACTACAACCTGCAGTAGGATATAGGACATTAGTTTTCAAGGTACTCAATCACATTAGGAAAAAATTTCTTTTATTGCCATATAAATCCTTATTGTCAGCTGATCCTTTTGAATTTTAATTGTCCACCTTTGTTATATTGCTTCTTTCTCAGAAATTGATACTCTTGTTTGGTCTGTCTTCAGGATGGTAGAGACTCAGTCATAGCGTACCATTCATGGGGTTGCTTTGGAGGGGACTGCTACCTCTCAGCCAGTACAGCAGGGCCAGAAGACTGTAGCTCCTGCCACCTCTGTTCGTATTGAGGCTCCAGCAGCAGCAGCAGGGGGTATGCCTCCACCGGCTCGGAGGCAGGACCCAGTCATCGCAGAGGAGCCCTTCTAGCAGCCGCCGCCTACAGGATACGTGGATGCGGCACAGATGTTCACATATTTCCAGCAGTTCATGGACCGGCAGCAGGCTCGACAGGACAGGGGCATGGAGTTGGCCCTTACGACGGTCGCAGCTCGACCAGTGGTCCATCACCCGAGGACACCGGGGATAGAGCAGTTCCAGAAGATGAGCCCCAGAGACTTTCTGGGGACAGAGGAGATTCTATATGCTGATGAGTGGATCGAGCATATAGAGGAGATCTTTCACTTGGCCCGGATACCAGCAGATCTCCAGATTGAGGCAGCAGCTAGCCGGATGCGAGATCTTGCTCGCACCTGGTATTAGTCAGACCCCAGGGTTGGAGTAGCTGGGCAGACTTGGGAAGAGTTCAAGGGCTTCTTCAAGAAGAAGTTCTTTCCAGATTCAGCACTCAGAGCCTTAGAGTCGTAGTTCGAGAGCCTAGTCCAGGGGAGCCTTTCAGTGGAGGAGTACGCTGGGGAGTTCGGCCGCCTCGGCAGGTTCATAGAGGGCTTGAGCGAGACGACGAAGGCCCAGAGGTTCCGGAAGGGTCTGGTCAAGGAGGTCAAGTCCCTGACCAAGGGCAACAGGGATGCCACCTTCGAGGAGATCTTGACGGGAGCCTTATTGGCTGAGGATGATCTTGAGCTTAGGCTCAAGAGGGGGCGAGACCCAGTTGGGGGCAGCAGCAGCGGAGGCCAGGCCAAGAGGCCCCACTTTCAGCACCAGCAGCTGAGGCAGTTCCAGCCGCAGCCGATCCAGCAGAGGCCAGTTCACCAGCAGCAGCAGCCGAGACAGCACCAGCAGGGTCAGAGATAGGGTATTACTTGTGCCTACTGCAAGAAGCCCGGGCATGTCACCAATGAATGTCGGAAGAGGCTGGGCCAGTGCCTAGTGTGTGGTTCAACAGACCACCAGATGAGGGAGTGCCGCATAGCACGAGCAGCTCAGGAAGGAGGAGCCAGGGCTCCAGCAGGCCAGCAGAGGGGATCAGCCCTGCCGATACAGCAGCAGAGGTTCATCCAGCACCAACAGCAGGCCAGGGGAGGCAAGCAGGGGCGAGGATTCGCCATGGCAGCAGAGGATAAGGAGGCCATCGGAGAGCTGATCGCAGGTTCGATCCTTTTCGACTCCAATCCAGCTTTTGTATTATTTGATTTCGGTGCTTCGCATAGCTTTATGTCAGTATCTTTTGCGATTAGACACGGTATCATAGCTGAATCATTGCCTAGGACCTACAAGATCACGATCGGGGGTGGCATTATCCTCGTGAGTGATGTTTGTAAGGGTCGGAGTGTAGTTTTGGAAGACCGTGAGTTGGAGGTGAGCCTGCTCGTAATGCCATTGCCGAACTACGATATAGTACTCGACATGGATTGGTTGAGCAGGCACCACGCCAGCATTGATTGCAGAGGGGGTAGAGTTCTCTTTAGAGCGCCGGGGGAGCCAGAGTTCGAGTACTCCAGACGTCAGGCAGAGCAGAGTAGCAAAGTCTACTGCGGAGTCTCGATTGAGGAGCAGGCGATTCCACACCCCTTGATAGCAGAGTATATGGATGTTTTCCCAGAGGAGTTGCCTGGATTGCCACTAGACAGAGACATTGAGTTCTCGATAGACTTGGTTCCAGGAGCGGAACCCATCTCTCAGCATGTCTATCGGGTGAACAATAGTGAGTTGGTGGAGCTGAAGAAGCAGGTGGATGAGCTGCAGGACAAGGGTTTCATCCGCTCGAGTTCATCGCCATGGGGTGCACCAGTGTTGTTTGTGCCGAAGAAGGATGGGTCAGTACGGATGTGTATTGACTATAGGACACTCAATAACCTCACAATCAAGAACAGATACCCACTGCCGCGGATCGACGATCTTTTTGACCAGTTGAGCGGAGCTCGGATATTTTCTAAGATTGATCTTAGATTAGGATATCACCAGGTGAAGGTGAAGGGGAGGATATTCCTAAGATCGCTTTCAGGACGCGGTACGGGCAGTTTGAGTTTTTGGTTATGCCGTTTGGGCTAACCAATGCACCAGCAGTATTTATGAACCTTATGAACAAGGTGTTCCACCAGTACCTGGATCAATTTGTGGTAGTATTTATTGACGACATCTTGGTATATTCCAAGACTGAGGAGGAGCACGAGGAGCATGTGCGGATAGTGCTGGAGACTCTCAGGAGGGAGCAGCTTTATGGGAAGCTCTCCAAGTGCGAGTTCTTCTTAGACCGGGTGGACTTTTTGGGGTATGTGGTGACTGAAGATGGTATCTCAGTTGACCCCAAGAAGATTTTAGCAGTTGAGGCATGGGTAGCACCGACTTCAGTTGCAGAGGTCAGGAGTTTCGTGGGGCTGGCAGGATATTATCGGAGATTTGTACAGGATTTCTCTCGGGTTGCAGAGCCGTTGACTCGGTTGACCCGGAAGGATGCTGAGTTCGTTTGGTCAGAGGAGTGTCAAGCAGCTTTTGATGAGTTGAAGAAGCGGCTTACGACAGCTCCGATTCTGACATTGTCTTCAGGATCAGGTGGATTCACTATTTATAGTGACGCTTCAGGGAAGGGGCTGGGTTGTGTATTACAGCAGCACGGGAAGGTGATTGCCTATGCTTCCAGGCAGTTACGTCCCCATGAAAAGAACTACCCTACCCATGACCTAGAGCTGGCAGCAGTGATATTTGCTCTGAAGTTGTGGAAGCATTATCTGTATGGAGAGAGGGTAAAGATTTTTACAGATCACAAGAGCTTAAAGTATGTGTTCACTCAGAAGGAGTTGAACATGAGGCAGCGCAGATGGCTAGAATTGATGAAGGACTTTGACATCCTACTTCAGTATCATCCAGGGAAGGCCAACGTGGTTGCCGATGCCTTGAGTAGGTATCCGACAGCCATGTGTTTGACCATGGATCGACATTTGCTTGCAGACTTGAAGAGACTTGGGATTGAGGTGATCGTGCCCGGAGTACAGATACAGATGTGGGGCATACAGATTCAGTCAGACTTGGTTGAGAGGATCAAGTCGGCACAGTTTGAGGACGTTGCTCTGCGGTGTCTCCGAGAGCAGGTTCGAGCAGGATTGCTGGATGGTGAGTTTTCTCTTGCAGAGGATGGTGCCTTGAGGCACGGTTCCAGGTTATGTGTGCCCAACAGACAGTTCAGGGAGCAGGTTTTGCAGGAGGCCCACAGATCTCAGTACTCTATACACCCGGGTGCCAACAAGATGTATCGAGATCTGAGGGAGCATGTTTGGTGGTCCGAGATGAAGCGGGAGGTGGCTCGCTTCGTGGCTAGGTGCTTGGTCTGTCAGCGGGTCAAGGCAGAGAGGCAGAGGCCCGGTGGATTGTTGCAGCCGCTGCCCATTCCCGAGTGGAAATGGGAGCATATCACTATGGACTTCGTATCAGGATTGCCGCGTACACCAGGAGGAAAAGATGCGATTTGGGTCATCGTTGACAGGTTGACCAAATCGGCCCACTTCTTGCCATTCAAGGTGGGTACGTCTACAGAGAGGCTGGCGGTGATGTATATGCGGCAGATAGTCAGGATTCATGGGTTTTCGGTCAGTATCGTCTCAGATCGGGATAGTCGCTTTACTTTCCATTTCTGGAGGAGTCTGTAGACCAGCTTGGGGCACTCAGCTCAAGTTTAGTACAGTATACCACCCCAAACGGATGGACGGTCAGAGAAGACTATTCAGACACTTGAGGATATGCTGCGGACGTACGTCCTGGACTTTGGAGGTTCCTGGAAGGATCATCTTCATTTGGTGGAGTTTGCTTACAATAACAGTTTTCAGGCCAGCATTGAGATGTCACCTTTCGAGGCTTTGTACGGACGTATGTGTCGTACACCCTTATCTTGGGATGATATTGGGGAGCGAGCTTTACTGGGGCCAGAGGTGGTTGTTGACGCAGCCGAGAAGGTGAAGCTCATCAGGGACAAACTTCGCGTGGCGCAGGACAGACATCAGCACTGGGCCGATAGCCACCGGAGGCCGTTGGAGTTTGAGGTACAGATTAGAGTAGGATTAGATTTAGGTTTATTTGTTTATGATTTTGATCATATTTGTTTATCATAATTAATTGAGACCTTGCTTGTGATTAGGTCGGAGACCAGGTTTTCTTAAGGATATCTCCGACTCGTGGTACGATACATTTTGGTGGATGTAGGAAGCTTAGCCCGCGCTTCATCGGCCCTTTCGTTATCAGCGGGAGAGTCGGTGACGTGGCATACAGGCTAGACTTGCCACCTGCACTTGTGGGGGTCCACAACGTATTCCATATATCACAGTTGAGACGGTACGTGGCTGATCCTAGCCATGTGCTCGATCATTCGGAGATTAAGGTTGGACCTTCTCTCAGCTATCCAGAGCAGCCAGTGGAGATACTGGATCGACGGGAGAAGGTTTTGAGGAACCAGGTGATACCTTTGGTATGCGTCGCATGGAGGTATCATTCTCCAGGAGAGTCTACCTGGGAGCGGGAGGATGAGATGCACGAGCGTTACCCATATCTTTTTGGACCGTGAGTTATACTTCATATCCTTCTCATCAGTTGTATTTCGCCTTTCAATTTCGAAGACGAAATTCTTTTAAAGAGGGTAGATTTGTCACTACAACATTTCTAGTTTGAGGATATTTTTGTCATTTTTGGGGTTATTTGAATTTATTAGAATTTATTTGAATTTATGGGAATTTTTAGGATTTATTTTGGAATTGTTTGAATGAAGGTTGACTAGGTTGACTTTGACTAGCTTTGACTTGGTAAACTAACCCTAGTTGGGTTTGGACTTGGTTAGATTATGAGACTCTAGGTTGATTTAAGTTAACCATATTCTAGTTATTAAAATCAATTAGGAAATAGATATTAGAATAGGAAGTTTTAGACACAAGTCATGACTTGTGATTTGAACCATTGATTTATGACTAAGCCCAATCCACTAGCCATTAGCCAACCTAACCCTAGCCTAACTCACTTGGCCGGCCACTTAACCTAGGGAATCTTCCCTATAAATAATCTTCTCCATTAGGGCTAGCCTCCTTAGAATTTCACAAGTTTTGGAAAGAGGTATTATCCCATCTTTATTAATTTATATAAAATCTTATTTATTTCCTTTTTCCCTCAAACCAATTACAATAGGTTCTAAATATAGTGTTCTTGCTGTTGTGGAGTGTTATTCTCAGATTCATATCAATTTGGAGAAGTTTGCTAGCAAGAGAAACCCCCACATTTGAGGCTTTTCTTGTATTTGGTCACCAATAGGTAAATCTATATAAACTCCATTAATTTCTAGATTTCTTTGCATGTAGACCTAGCCCTAGGTGTCCCCTAGCCATAGGAATTGATTTCGTGTCCAGGTAGACCCATTTCGTGTCCGTATCGGACACGTATCCGACCCTAGACCTAAGTGTTTGATGAAATGCCCCAATGGGCATTTCGATTTAGTTTTGGAAAAGTAATTGAATAGGAAATTATATTTTGATGTTGCTTACATGTTTCTTTTGGACTAGGAGTATTTTCGTGTCGTATCGTGTCGGGTTGGACACGTGCACAAGCGGGTGCTCGCGCGCGCGCGGGCAGTACGCGTGTCCTGCTACTCGGGATAGATTTCTCTCTGGACACAGCACGAGGACACGTGGGATTTTGAGGACACATTGGGGCAGTGTCTGACACGACACTCCCCAAGTGGCACGACCCTTCGTGTCGTGTCGGACACGTTCTCCTGTCCGCAGTAGAAATTCACTGATTGTATCAGTCGGGTTTTTGTGCACTGATACATTGTTCGTATCTCCTCTGGACACGTCGTGGACATGCTTCGTGGACACTGACACACTCACCTAGACCTAGCCTAGCACTAGACTCGTGCACATGGTCCCTCGTGTTGTGCTTTGAGTCCAATGTGGCTCGATATGGCCGTACGAGGCCTGCCAATCACAGTTTTTTGATACATGTGTTTTTTGTACTTGGACACTTCGTGTCCACTTTTGTGGACACGAATCACTCTCTCTGACATAAACATATACTATATATTAATTACCAACCATAATTTTACATATTAATTTGTTTACTAGTTATCAATTTCCTGTTTGCCAATTTCTGAAAACTGTGAACCAATTCCTGCTTTTGTCCAGTTTTTAAATGTGAGTTTTGATAGTTAAATTAACCTAATTAAATACTGTTAATGATTAATTTTAGTCCCTAATATGGTACTCCTATATGTAATCTAACTGTGGTTCAAATTTGGGTTGATTTGGTTGTATATTGGGTTCGAAATGGGGTGTTTCAAAACTGAAAACTGTTGGGACTGAAAAGCTGGGATTTGAGAAATGCATTGATTTCCTTCCTTTCCTGTTTTAGTCTAATTTCTGAACTGTTATAATACATGGATTGGTTTCCTTCCTTCCTATTCTTCTAACTGTATTGACAGTAGCCCCCCCCCCCCCCCCCCCCCCACACATGTTTATGTATCTACACACTCACAACCCTATATGGATCACTCTCTCACCCTCACTCAAATACACACACACAAATGTTATCCTCACACACATTGTCCCTCACTCTCTACACACACACATGCCCTCTCTCTCTCTAAATACATATGTATGAATATATCTAGGTAATGTGAATATATATATTATATATGAATATCTATTTATGTATGTAAATCATATATGTAATGTAATATATATGCTAGCCTTAAATTCTTATAATGTATATAAGTTTTATAGCTAAATGAAATGTCAAATAAATATGCCATGATATGTTGACTTAGCCTATGCCAATATGTGTGTGCCTATATATCTATAGGGTACATAGATATATGTGTATAGGAATTGTGTATGTGTGATGTTGGTTTTGACCTTGTGATTGTGTATGAGTACTAAGCTAGACTTGATTAGACTAATTTACACTTGTTAGACCTAGTTTGACCATAGTTGACCTAGTTTGACTTCTAGGGTTGACCAGAGTTGACCAAGAGTTGACTTTGGCCTAGATTGACCTAGATTCATCTAGAATGCATTGAATTGCATATTGTTATCATTTTAGACTTGTTGTGACTTGTGCTATTCGGATTAAGAGACAGACACCTCTCCTCGGACAGTACATTTCATCCGGACACTCAGATACCAGGCGAGTACATTCTCTGATCATTTCATATCCTGCTTAGAATTATTTTCCTGCATTAAATTACTTTACTTGATACTGTCACGTTGGTCACACAGATTAGTACTATATGGATCCCTTCTTGAGATGTTATCCCTTCAGGGAGCATCGGGGACTACATATTCTGTGCGTTTCACTTACATGGCGTATCACTATGCTTTACTGGTTCATCGATCACTTGTGACATGATCACAGAGTCTTCCTTGAATCCTTATCCCATTTATTGGGTCTCCTAGAATCTCATAGAATCCCCATTTATAGGACATCCATGTATCACCCTTCGGGGGCCTTTGCATGGAATCATAACATAACCTGGTTGGATCCTTGTGTATTGATTGGGGGTACGGAAGGAGTAGAAGTAGACATGTGAATAATACCCAAGTAGTATCTCATCAGAATCATTCCATAGTGTCTCATCAAAATCATCCTATGCCATTTACATGTCTATATTGTACTCTGACTCACTAGCCACTATTAGTTCTCTATTATAGTAGATATTTCTATTACAGTTCTCTCTCTGTTTACATACTGCATTTCTTTCAGTACCTGTATCTTACTTTACTGTATGATTATATTTTCTAACGTGCTATGAACTGTTGAGATGTATTGTGCTCACTCATGTCCTGACTGGACCTGTTGAAAATATTACAGAGGACGAGGAGGAGGCCTGTGTGGATAC